>OU830604.1:63583102-64073489 GCA_917563855.2 Limnephilus lunatus
CCAGCCAATGGCAGAAGACATTACCTTATAGGGCACACGTTCGAGTCTTCCGTCTCGCTCATCACGGACAGAGAACTCCGGCCACCGTTCACCGAAGCAACAGAAATATTTCAGAGAGCGGCGCGGGCAGTCGTACGCACTACTACGTACTGTCGGGCAGTATGCCACCCTTCGGCGCGGCTAATTAAGCCTTCACCTACGATTCAAGTATGGCGCTATCACTACAGACGCCTGTATAATCCTACTGCCGCCTACCATAGCAGCCCTGGCCGCGCACGGTTTTTAATCCGCCTACGTGCCGACGAGCCGAGAAATTCACAACGGCCGCCTACTTAATACCATGGCCGCCCAGACGCGCACGGCTTTTAATCCGCCTACATTGCCGATAGCCGCTTAATTCACCGTTATCACCCACCGGTTCGGTAAGCTGACCGAATCCGCCCACCATGACGCCGAGAAGCCGCCCACGCACCCCGAGCCGCCTCGTTCCTGCACACGATCTATGAGCTTTGCTCTAGATCTCTCCACTTCGTAGGAAGCTGCCTGCATCCGTACGACGCCACGTGAGATTTTAAACCCTCTTATAGTATTTCCGAGCCTAAATTCAGTAGTATTTCTAGTGCCTCTCTCTCTCTCTTATGCTAGGCCTTAAACAGCTTACCTGGTTGCCTGTAATGTTCACCCTTGCATTATTGAATACATTTGAATTGTGCCTAAACCTTGTTTCATTGGAGTCAACCATCGACAGCCTCGGAGGAGCCCTACTACCCTGAGCTGAGCCTTCCAAGCCGAGGCATATTGCCCCCGGGGGGCCTGCTTAACACTTGTTCCCCCCCCGGGAGGGACATATTTCTGGAGACCAGAAGTATAACACTGGACCCTACGTGGCTTCAGTATCACCCTGGCCCCAGGAAGTATGACAAGTGTGTTAATAATAAATGATGTATTTTCACAGGCGAGTGGTTACCTACGCAAGATGTGAGCCGGGTAATCAACCTGATTAATAATGGATTTACCTTACTGCCTTGTAGTCTTACTGTCTGTAAATATGTCGGCTTCTCGTGTATGTGGGTATTAATTCGCCGCGCGGCAACTGGGGAGATTTCTTATTTAAAATGTACCCTCTTGCAAGCCAACAGTAGCTGTGTGTTACTGTAGTGTATCGTGTACAGTGTGTGTATGTGTTTGTCTGCGTCCTTCCGCCGCACTTCATAATGCCTCTCCCTCGGAGAGCTGGAATAATTGATGAGATCAGAAAACAAAGGCTGAGCGTGTTGAACTAAGGGATTTAGCTGGACATTATTTGTTCGGGAGAATTATTTCTTAAGACCATTTGTTATGCATTGTGCAAGTATGGACTAACTGCCAATTTAGAATTTAGTTCATGTGCAAGTCTATACAGCATCTTCGAGTACTGTTTTTAGTAGGTACACTACCTCCCCCCTCCTTCACAATAAACGTGTTTCAATTTTTTACATAACTAATAAAGGACAATATATGTGAGGTAAACTAGTTTTTTATCTTTTGCATAAAACTTTTAGTATGGCCCTAGATCTTCAAATAAACTCAACGTACTAAATACATTAAAACAAATCATTCTTTATATTTTTTAAATAAGTGGATAATTAAAATGACGCCACAAAGTGGTTGTGTTGTTATTGAAGAAGTACCCATACCATGTTCCAAAACATTTGTTTATTAGGGTGATTAGGTAGGGTAGGCCAGGGGCTAGGGGCTGGGGGCGGTTGAAAAGCATCAAGATTGAAACATTTCAATTTTCTTGAAAACTACGACAGAGTGACGCAACAGACCTGTCGTCGCGTGGTCACAGTCGTGTTTAGGAGACATTATTGATTATCGTGCTCAATGGTAAGTTGGTATTTTTACGATATTTTAGAAAACATATTTTATAAAATCTTGTAGGCAGTCTTGTAGCTTGGCCAAAATTTAATTTTATGCGATTATTTATCTAATTTAGAATATTTTGAATGCGTTGAATGACGTTAATGTTTATAAACACTTATTTTTGACATCGAAGTAGATAAGTAGGGTAGGGCGGGGCTAGTTGAACATGATTTTGCTAATTTGACCCCAGACTCTAAACTCTTATAGATATTTTTGTTTTTTCAATTTATTCAGAGAGTCTCTTTATCTGGCTTTATAATGATATTCATGAAATGATATAAAACATTGACCTTAGGCAAGATATTTCAATTTTCACGCAGAAGGACAAATGGTTCAACTTGCCTCATAGGTGGGGCTAGTTGAACCACCCCAGGGGGGTTGTTGAACAATATAGTGTCATATATGTATGGTTTAATAAAACAAATTATGTCAGTTATTAAACTAAATTTATTGAAATAATGATAGAATAAAGAACTAGGTAATAGAACTTTTATTTTATCTAAAAAAACGAATATGATAAAATTGGTATATTTTCTTAGAATTATTTAATCGATATCGCTGTCACAATTGATGCAGATATACATTGGAATAGTGCCAGTTGTGCACTTTTGGTATGCCAACTTTCGACAGGCGTGACAACGAACCCACTCTTCTCCTGAAAATTACGTATAAAATTACAGTAAGGAATCTAAATGGGGCAATTTGAACCAAATGGTTCAATTAACCCCACCCATGTTTTATAGGAAATTTCATCGGATAACTCATATACCACTAAATGCATTACAATTTTACAATTGACAAGATGCAGTAAAATAAACACTAATTTCAAATCGACTTACCTTGACTTAGTACCCTTTTCCTTGGTATCTATTTTCAAAAAAGCAGTCAATCGTCACACGCTACGGACGCCATGCGCCTCTTGAATGCTTGGTGCCGCGGTCCCCACACTTCTAGCTTGCTAGAATAGATATGTTAGACATTCTTTGTAAGTCTTTCGGCTCCGAAGATATTGGCGTTGCCCAACAAGCCCCTTGGTTCAACTAGCCCCGCCCAACCCTAAGTAGGCGATTGGTCACATTTGAAACAACTTGTCTTGGTACGAGTGTAACAATATTGTACAAGTCTGCGTCCTTAGTCCTTACGTCATTGCGTCCCGACCCAAGCATTTGAAACATGAGCTACGTTGAGAGAAAATTCCAAACTGTTTACGAAAATACATTTAGCACGAAGTGGCTTATTGCTCGTTACACAAATATAAGATTAAACTACGTAAAATTAAAATTTGAAAATAATTAATCATCACGCCATTTCCCCGCAGAGGTAGGCTGAGAGGAAGGACCGCCAAACTTGGTCTTTGCACACACTCTTTGCCTTATTCACATTCATACATCGTCTCATACGTACTCTTCTATAATTCTGACTCTTGACATGATGGGCCATGTCAAGAGTCAGAATTAATAATTTTTTATCAAAATGCACGAGGCCTTCGATCCAAAACCAAATAATTCTATCGAAATGTCCTGATCAACGAATTTAACATAATCTTAATTAGCGAGACGTGGTTAGTTGACAGCATATCCGATTGCCGGTATAATGTGTACAGAAATGACAGAGATACTACTCATACCGGTAAAACTAAAAGGGAGGCGTTGTTATAGATATGAAAAAATATTTTAAAGTTCGATCACGAAAATCGCGGAGTTCAGAAGCCGAGTATATATGGATCTCGCTATTATTAAGACATTCTAAACAACGCATTTTGAATATTCATATTTGTTGCTCTTACTTACCTGGAGTTAGTCCTAAGTAATCTAACGCGCAGCTTTTCTCTATCATCAACAGTTATACAACTGCCATATCTGATTTAACCACTGAATATCCAAATGACATTTTTCTAGTAATAGGTGATTACAATAAACCGTGTTGTATCGACCTCTGTATTTCTACTCTTCTTAGGTGCCTTTCGTTCTCTAATACAAAACCACACAATATAATTCAACAATACTAAGTATTCACAGTATACACGCATCTTACTCGCTCCGAACAAACATTTAAAAATATATGGTTAATAACCCATGAAACACAAAGTAAAAAGTTTTAGCAGTATTTACAGTGAAGGATTTCAATTTTAAACTAACGTATATACTAAGAAATATTAATAAACATTTGTGAACTAATAATAAAGTGAAGTGACAGTTGAACAACTGTGAAGTGATCATTCACCATTAACAGCAATCAGTGAACACAACAATAAAATAAGCAATTATTTTTATTTCTTTGGTGCTCAGTTCCTATTATAGTCCGGTATATTCACGGATCACTTCAAGGTCTTCGTGGGTCAGTGGTGTAAACAACTGACCAAGTTTGCGCAGACATTTTCTGGCGACCTCGGTTCGAATCCTACTGTAGCCGACAGAAGAAAATTATTTTAAATTTTTATTTATAAATTAAATACATTTCCGATCATCGAACCATTTTTCAAAATGAATAAACAGAAGAAACCCCCAAAAAGGCGCCATCTAGCGACTCGGAAGAAGAAGACACAATGACTAATAAAATGATTAAATGCATTGAAAAAAAATTAAATGAATTAACCAATCAACTTATGAAATCTTTTAATGAACAGATAAAAGAACTTAAGAAGTCCGTCGAATTTTGTTGTGAGAAATTAGACGAATATGAAGAAACAAACAAAAATAAAGAAATACTGATTAAACAACTTCAAGCAGAAAATAAAGAAATAAAACTACACATTAATAGAATGGAGCAAAATGAAAAACAAAACAATATTGAAATAAGGGTGTTCCTTTTAAGGAAAATGAAAATATCACAAATGTATTTAATAATATAATAGACATCCTCAAATGTGATAAAGAAACGATTAACGTGTCAAATATTTTCAGAAACAAAGATAAAAACCCGATGAATAAAAATACTGCCATAGTAGTATCTCTACAAAACAAAGAAAGTAAAGACGTAATTATAGCACATAAAAAAGGTATTTTATACGCAAAAAACATGAATTTTGAAGAAAACAACACTATATATATTAACGAACAACTGACCCAATTTAGAAAACACCTACTATACCTAGCTAAATCGTCAAGACTTGGGTACAAATTTATATGGGCAAAAAATGGAAAAATATGGATGAGAAAAAACTAAACATCTCCAATCTTACTGATAAGAACGCCAGAAGACATCCCCTCCGAATAAAGGATAAAAAAACCACATAGCAAACTACTATATACCATTCAAAATGTCTGAAGAAAACTATACATACGAAAATTATAAATGTAAAAACCCATGTGGACTAAATCACCTATTTAAAAATGTTAATTTCTCGATCTTAAACATGAATATTAGGAGTATAAGGAAAAACTTCGATGAGCTCTGTGTACTTATTAATAACCTAGATTTTTCTCCAAGCGTAATTGTTTTAACTGAAACTCAAATGAAACAAGTAATTCCATATAACTTACCAGAATATACAACAATTTCATCTGCCTGTAAGCATACTGGTCATGATGGAGTTACTGTCTTCTGTCATAATACTCTGAAAAATGTTGCCGCTGAATTTATTGAATTTAAAACAGCCAATGCAATAAAAGTAACCTTTTGTCAAAACAACTATAAATACCATATACTAGCCATATATAGATCCCCTTCATTAAATGATTTTTTATTTGTAAAAGAACTAAAATCTATTGTTAGTAAACTTGACAGAAACAATTTCACTTTTTCCATTATGACAGGAGACATTAATATAAATATTAATGATAATAATACAAACGTGAATTGTAAGAATTAGTATCTTGATTGTTTATCAAGCTCTGGACATATGTCATATATTAACTCACCAACAAGAGTAACCTTAAGTCATTCGGCATGTTTAGACCACATATTTGTCAAGTCGCACAAGGCGGTTAATATCATCTCTTCAATTCTCGAAACAAATATCACAGATCATTACCCGACCTTTTATGGACACCATTTCAAAAATACTCCTCTAAACCAAAATTCTGAAAATCTAGAAAAAGTAGACATTGAGATTGAAACTCTAAACTTTTTACTTCGGTCAGAAAACTGGGAAAATGTGATATCAATAGAAAATCCACATCTTGCACTAGAGAATTTCTATAAAACTCTGAGAGATCATACTCTAAAAAGTGAAAGTAAAATAGTTGTCACTAACAATAAATATAAAAAAATTAAGCCTTGGATAACAGTTGGATTAATTATATCAATTAAACAAAGAGATAAATTATACAGATAAATGTTTAAATATCAAATTGATTGCAATCCAAAAGAATAATCTCAGAACAATGCCTTATCTGAAAACAAAATATCCAATGTATCGTAACTTACTTAATAGGCTGATACGAAACTGCAAAAAGAAATACTATAGTATACAAATTGAAAATGCTAAAAATAATACTAAAAAAAACTTGGAATATTATAAATGAAATTGCCAACAAAAAAAGTATGTCTTCAAATATTTTAAATGAGGTAATAATAAATAATGAAATAATAACTACAAAATCGACCATTGCAGAAAGCTTTAATAACTATTTTACAAATGTAGTAGACGTAGTACTTGAATCATCCGGCATTAATGTTAATGATGCTCATATGGAGACATCTCCTCAACTAGATTCAAATAACGATTCAATTAACTCTATAAAATATTTTTATCCTCTTACGTTTAATGAAATTGAAAAATATATTGATACTCTAAAACCATCCAACTCTAAGGGTAATGATGGATTATCTTGTGATACGTTAAAAAAAATAAACAACATGTCCTAATTTCATTGCAACATATTTTTAATACATGCCTCAAAAATGGTCATTTTCCAGAGCAATTTAAAATCTCCACTATAATACCTATTCATAAATCTGGAAATAAGTATAAATTAGACAATTATAGACCAATCTCTCTTGTTTCAAACCTCTCGAAAATATTCGAAAAATGCATCAAGTTTAGAGTCATTGAACACTTAGAAAAATATAAAATTCTATTGAAAAACTAATACGGCTTTCGTAAAGACCTAAGCACCGAGGATGCGATATATGAATTGACAAAAAAGATATACTCATCTATCGATAAAAAAAAAGAAATGTCTTGCCATATTCCTAGATTTAAGAAAAGCTTTCGACACCGTAAATCATGATATACTCATTACAAAATAAATCAACTAGGCTTCAAAAAAGACACACTAAAACTACTCTCTAACTATCTTAAAGACAGAACACAAAAAACAAAAATTGGGAATGATTATAGTTCAGAGTCAAAGATAAAAAATGGAGTTCCACAGGGAACTGTGCTGGGCCCGATTTTATTCTTAATTTATATTAATGATTTATGTAATTTTGTAATTCCTGGTAAAATTGTTTCTTACGCAGACGACACGGCAATAATAGTGGATGGTAATCATTGGAAAGAAACTTTTTCGAAAGTAACTGATTGTATTTCACTGGTTTCAACATGGCTAAAATACAACAAACTCGTTTTAAACTATAGCAAAACATATTACTTACCTTTTTATAAAACCATTAAAAATAAACCTAAAGACAACCTTAAAATTAGAATCCATAATACTAGTTGCAATCAAGAAATGTGCTTCATGTGTCGTCAACTCATTTATGTCGAAAATATAAAATATTTAGGTGTATCGATAGATATAAATCTTTATTGGAAATCACATATTAATCAAATTACTTCTAAATTAAGATATCTGACCTACATATTTTATGGACTTAAGGAAGTTCTAAACATTGAGAAATTGAAAAAGATCTACTTTTCCCCGGTGCAATCTTCAATAACTTATGGCATTATAGGATGGGGTGGTGCACTTGATACATTTAATAAGCCTCTACAAATAATTCAAAAACACATAATTTAAGTCATATTTAACAAAAATAAAACATTCTCGACAAACTTATTATACAAAGAAACTAAAATATTTAATATACGTAAATTATTTATATTACAAACTTTGAAATATGTTTTTAAAAACAAATATAATTTCGAAATAAATGAAAACAGAATGAGCAAAAGAATAAATAATATATTTTACACCCCACAAACCAATACTAAATTATTACAGACACATAGCAGTTTCATTGGTCCTCGTACATTTAACCTTCTACCACTACAAACTCAAATGATAAATAAAATGATGAAATATATAAAAGAGGTAAAGTTATGGTTGAATAATGTAGATATTGGAACGCTTTTTCTATAAATTTATCCATCTTCATACAACTCACTTTCTGTAACTTTCTAAACTGTAGTTCAATATGTTTTCTGTTTATTTATTTATTTTTTTTAATAACTAAAAAAAATAATATTTAAAAAAATATTTAAAATCAGTATGTTTTTCTCCATATTTTTATTTCACTTATATAATAGTCGAAAAAAACCTTTTTCACTTATTCTACCTATGTAACACTAACTTTATATTTTATATGTTTTTTTTTAAAGTCTATTTTATACTTTGTGTAATTGGAAATATAGTATTTTGTTTTAATATTACCCACACTCAGGCAGTGCCTTAGTGGGTTTTCATTTCTTGTTCATACTATATGTTATTATGTTTTATGTTATAATATACTATTTTCTATTATACATTATATGAACAAAGAAATGAGAATAAATAAAGTTTAAAAAAAAAAATGCATTTTCTAATTCGCATGGACAAATTTTAGATCTTGTGCTTTGCAACACTACAGACATCGTCTCCGGTGCCGACTCACCACTGGCATTTGAAGATGGCACATCATAAATCTATCATAGTTGAACTCAATAATCCCATCCCTGGTATTATCCTAAAACCACTGAATTTTTGACCCTGTGACTTATTAATGGTCATTGCAAAAGATAGCTTTACCACCTATTTATTGGTGAAAACCGCATGAAAATCCGTTGCATTGTTTAAAATATCTAATACTTTTTGAGCGACTTAATATTATGTAAAGAAGATTTTTTCTTTGAATTTCTCGGCTTTTCTGTACTATAATATACATGTTTTATACATAAAAACCTTCCTCTTGAATGACCCTATCTATTGGTGAAAACTGCATGAAAATCCGTTGTATAGTTTAAAAGATTTAGATCTTTATGCTTAGGCATACATACATTTTGAGTAACTTCGTACTATGTAAATAAGATATTTTCTTTGAATTTCTCGGCTTTTCTCTACTATAATATCAATGTATTATACAAACAAACCTTCCTCTTGAATGACCCTATCTATTGGTGAAAACCGCATGAAAATCCGTTGCATAGTTTAAAACATCTAAGCGTACATATATTTTGAGCGACATCATTTTATACTATGTAAAGATAACGAAAGGAGAATAATAGAGGATTGGATTATTAATCTTTCGCATAACTCCGCAAAAGACAAAAGAAGATTTCTAGTCTTACGCATAAAACCTATATTGCTACATTGGAATCCGACATACAACATAATGTTAAAAAAATATGGTGTTATGTTAAGACACAAAGAAAATTTCCCTTATACCAGAACACATGACCTATCATTCCACAACAGCACACGACAGCAAAGACGTTACAGACCTTTTTGATGATTACTTCTCAACGGTCTTTACAAATGAAATTCCAACTCATGATGCTAATAATAAGAAGATCCCCTTAATAACACATTGATATCCTCAATCAGCATAAACGAAGAAAGTACCTTAAAATACCTATCATAGACATTAATAAAGGACCAGGAATTGATAGGCTGCCCGGAATTTTTATACGTAACTGCAGTTAATATATCTGTCTTCCGGTTTGCTCCATCATGCTAAAAGTCACTAACGGATGGATCGTTTCCTGTCAAGTAGAAATCAGCTGTTATCACACCAATTTTTAAGACCGGTAATAAACATGACGTCAAAAACTACCGACCAATTTCTTAACTCCCTATTTTAAGCAAAGTTCTTGCAAAAAATCGTCTTTGATGAATTGTACTCGTCTATTTCGACAAACATTACGCCTAATCAGCACGAATTTATGAAGGGTAGTTCTACAACATCCAACCTCGCCATTTTCTTTAATTTCTTGCATAGAAAGATGGACGATAAGGAGAAAGTTGATACTACTTATACAGACTTCTCTAAAGCCTTTGACCGCGTAATTCCACTCAATTCTTTTGAAGAAACTAATCCTACATGGTATACATGGAGACCCCTTTAGATGGATTAATTCTTACATTAGTAATCGTAATCAGGTTATATTAATCAACGGTGTCTACTTAAAGTCTGTAGAGGTAATATCCGGTGTCCCTCAAGGTTCCCACCTAGGTCCGCTACTTTTCAATATTTATATAAACAACATTGGATCATGCTTTCAAAATTACGAATATGTGCTTTACGCTGATGATATGAAAATATTCAAAGTTGTGCATTCTCTCTCTGACTGTGAAGCGTTACAAAGTGACCAAGATAGGCTTTGCAAGTATTGAAAAGTTAACTGTTTAGATATCAATGTTTCCAAATATTATACAATGAAATTCGCCAGAAAAAAAACATGTAATTAAGTATTCTTATTCACTCGACAATGAACCTGTCATCTCTAAAACGGAATGTAAAGATCTTGGTGTTTACCTTGATAGCAAACTTATATTTAATACGCGTACAGTAGTTACGTTATGTTTTGCATTAGTCAGAAGTATACTGGAATATACCTCGCCAATTTGGAACTCGCTGTACAAAGTAAACATAGATAGCATAGATCATATTCAAAACGAATTTATAAAATATCTTACCTTCAAATTCAACAATAACTATGAATGCACATCTCAAACTTTGCAACAACGACGAGTAATAGCTGATTTGACATTTATACACAAAATTTTAAATAATAATATTGACTGTACCAAAATTCTTTCCTTAGTTAATTTTAACATACCATTAAGACGTACACGCCATACAGAATTATTCTAATTAAAAGACAAATAATAATAATAATAATAATAACTTTATTTCACATAAAATTGAACAATAAAACATATGTGGAAACTTTGACTAGCCAACTAGGAATGGATCCTGTTTTAGGCCAGTCAAATTGACAAATTTAAATTCATATTACATTGTTTACTAACATAACATGTTATTTATAGCAGAAAAAGGTGTTAATTATGTATTCCTAACAGTATATAATTTTGTACTCATAAGAAAAAGAAGACAAATAATGATATCTTAACATCAAATTCAGATATTTTCCCCTAGAGCGCTTAAAAACAAAAACAAATACAAATAAAAGATAAAAGATAAAAGATAAAAGATAAAAGATAAAAGATAAAAGATAAAAGATAAAAGATAAAAGATAAAAGATAAAAGATAAAAGATAAAAGATAAAAGATAAAAGATAAAAGATAAAAGATAAAAGATAAAAGATAAAAGATAAAAGATAAAAGATAAAAGATAAAAGATAAAAGATAAAAGATAAAAGATAAAAGATAAAAGATAAAAGATAAAAGATAAAAGATAAAAGATAAAAGATAAAAGATAAAAGATAAAAGATAAAAGATAAAAGATAAAAGATATAAAAGATAAAAGATAAAAGATAAAAGATAAATGATAAAAGATAAAAGATAAAAGATAAAAGATAAAAGATAAAAGATAAAAGATAAAAGATAAAAGAAAAGATAAAAGATAAAACCGGTAAAGTAAACAAAATCGGTAAAGTAAATAAAACCGGTAAAGTAAATAAAGCAAATACAAGCCAGATGGTAATAATAAGAAGCCTATCTCTTGGTCAACATATCTTCGCTTTTGACCCTCCCTAAATCAAGGAGCCAGTCGTTGATTAATTTGCGCAAAACATTAGTACTTTTCGTTTTCCAAGCATTAGGAATGATATTAAATAATTTAGGTCCTAAGTACGAAAATTGACGTTGTCCAAGGGACAACGCAGCAAAAAATGCAGCAACTAATTCGCGAATCACTCGTGCTCTTCATATATTCAATAATATTAATATAAATTCTAGCATCGACATTCTCTCTGATTCACTGCCCAAATTTAAAAAGAGCATCATGTCAATCATATAAATTGTTTAATGCGCATACTTACATTCATACATGCATACACACACACACCCTCCCTCACACCTCCCCACTACACATATTACCCTGTAATTACTGCATAACATAAATAAGACACTACAATGAAACACATAATGGGTACCCACCATGAATTATATTTATTAATTGTAATTTTTTTCTCACCAATGGATAATATTATGTACTGTTTGTTTCTGTTTATTATTATTATTTTTTATTTTATTTATGCATCTATACAAAAAGGTTTTTTGGCCTTGCCTGTCTCACTAGAAAACTGTCGAGACAGACTAGTGTACAAATATTTTTAAATATTAAATAAAATACATTTTTCAATTAAGTAAAAATATTTTACAAAAATTTTCTGGTTGGTAGGTAGTGATAACAATAATGGGATAAGAGGATTATATTTGGGTGAGGTGAATTATTATTGCACGACCTTTTTCGATGATCTATTGTTTGATCAGAATTTTGTATTTGTTAATATTATTCGATTGTCTTGTTTGGCAGGTAGGTTATCGTATATTTTAGATGCAATGCATTTGAAATTTCTTTGGCTAAATGTTGTGTTTGTTTTAGGTGTTTGAATGAGTTCTTTGGTTTTGTACCGCGTGTTTACAATATTATGGGTATTTTCATAAAATGTATGTGTTTTATTTTTAAACAGATGAGTTAAGCTTGTTTTTGTGTAAATTTGTCGAATATCTAATACATGGAATTTGTTGAATATATCTACAGTACTTGTTATTATGGGAAATTAAAGAATAACTTTTATAATTAATTTTTGTGCCATCGATAATTAATCTATAGCTGATAGTGTTACATCTTCCCAAGCGATTATTCCATATTCAATGATTGATTGACAAAGAGAGTAAATAAACTATTTTCATAGATTTGGCACCTAGTATGTTTCTAATGTTTTTGAAGAAATAAATATGTTTTCTAAGTTTATTTTTTTTACAATTTTTCTAACTATCATTAGGTTACAAAGATCGTTTATGTATATGAGAAACAAAGTAGGGCCTAAGACACTTTCTTGGGGAACTTCGTAGATTATATAAGGGAGGGGTTAGCTGAATTTGTTTTCGATTTTGACACTTTGAGTTCCATAAGTAAAGTAACTTTGAAGAAATTCTAGGTCTTTCCCTCTTATACCAATTGTATTTAGTTTATTAACAAGGATGTCAAGGGAGATAGTATCAAAGCTTTTAAGAGGTCTAGGAAGATAGAAATGCATTTTTACACTAAATCTGAAATCATCCAAATTTGAAACAAGAAAATATATAACAGCAATAATAGCATCGGCAGTGCTCTTATTTGACCGAAAGCCAAATTGATTTTCGGAGAGTAGCTGCTTGCTTTCCAAAAATGTTTTCAGATGTTTGTTAATTATTTTTTCAACTACTTAAGAGAGATAGTTAAGTATTGTTATGGGCCTATAATTGTTAATGTCCACTTTTATACCACTTTTGTATACGGGTATGACGAGACCTTGCTTTAATTGTTTAGGGAAAATTCCCTGTGATATGCTGAGGTTAATTAAGTAAGTGAGAGGTTCCAATAGTTCATGAACAAGTGTCTTGAGTAAATTTACGGTGATGCCATACATACCGGCGGACTTTGTGTCTTTTAGTGAGTTAATTGTATTCTTAATATCGTCATATTCGTCATGTGTGTAACCGTTTGAAATTTAAATTGTTTAGAATGGGGTAGATGTGGTTTTTCCTGTAATTTTGTATTAGAATTCGGGGAGGCCATTTTGTTTGCTAATTTTTTCCCGACATTAGTGAAAAAGTCATTGGCATGGTCTAGGATTTTTTCCGGATTCTTTGAGAAGTTGACGGTCAGTCCACCAATATTGAGTTGTTTTAGGTCAGTGTTTAAGTTAGGCTTAGCAGTAGTAGTAGCTTAATGAGTAGCTTCGCGTAAAATGTTCCTCATTTCTTTTGGATTACCTTTGTTTTCTTCTATTTTATGTCTGTAATATAATTCCTTAGCATTCCTGATGACTTTTGCGCAAATGTTTATATATCTTAAAAGTTGTTAAGTATAGTGTCAGAAGGATTCAATGAAGTTTTTTTTATGGAGTAAGTTTCTTTTTCTTATACAATTTATAATGGTGTGATTTATGCAAGGAGTTAGAGGTTTAAATTTGCGAGGGATTGTTTTTACTATAGAATAAGTGTTATTATTTATTTCGGTTAGTAGTTTGTCTATGAAGTAAGTTCATGCATCGTTAGCGTTGGGTATGCATAGTAAGTTGTGCCAATAATTATAGGAAAAAGATTTTTTTAGATTCTCATAATCAACTCGTTTTACGCAATAATTGTGTTTCATTTTTATATGTTTTGATGGTGTGTTTAATGAAATCATAGTTGCATAGTCGTCAGTAATAGTAGATTCAAAAACAAGTGTTTTATATGGATTATTCGTTTTTATCATAATGTGGTCAACACAAGAGCTGGATTCTTTGGTGACCCTAGTCGGGTGATTTATTGCAGATATCAATCCATGGTAACTAAGTAGGATTAAGTAATCTTGGCATTGTGGGTGTGAATTATTTGGTAAAGTTTTAATATTAATGTCTCCTACCTAAATTAAGTGTTTTTTATGCGGGAGATCTATACATTGCTAGTATGGATATGTCACCGTACGATATTCGTAGACAATTTGTACCCGGGATTATTATTTCCAAAGTCTGAACATTCAGTACATTATTCAAAAATATAATAATGCCGTCTTTCTGATTGTAATGGGTTTTTGTGGAGAAGTGAGTATAATCGGGAAGGTGTTTTGGTACATATAGTTCATTAATCCAACATTCTGATAGAATAATTATATCAAATAACCTTTAGATTATTCAGTAAAGTGAGTATTTCTTCCCAATTTTTATTTATGGATTGAACATTATGGTGAAAAATTTTTAGGTTCGTTGAGTCTTTCATTAGTAAATTACAAAAATTTATATCTGAATATACGTAATTATTAATTTTATCGGAAGACACTGTTTCATTATCAAAAATCAGTCTAGCCATTTTTAAGAACAATTTATAATGGCACTTTAATATTTTTTATTTATTTTATATATTCAATAATTTTATTATTAAATTAATAAAAACAAGTTCTGCTGGTAATTATTATTACGCGTGACAGCTGTTTCGCCTTCTGAGGGCATTATCAAACTGTGGTCATGCCACATACAGACAATCTATTTATAGTATTTTTGGAAAGGTTTGTACTATGACTCATTTCGAATTTCTGATTAAAAATGACTGAAATTATTAATGGTTATTATTTTTTTTTTCCCCAATTACAGTTATTTCCCACTTTGACTGAAAGTCGTTAAGTAATCTAATTGTGAGTCATTAACAAATGCTGACTCATGGTTTTCTTTTCAAGCATAATTAGTTATTTAAAAATTGGTTTTGAATACATCTAAAAGCGGAGAGTGTATTATATTTTTTTGTTCATTTATTAATATGTTTTTTTTTTTTTTTTTTCATTTATTATTATTTTTTTTTTTTTTCATTTATTAATTTTTTTTTTGCTTTAGGATTATTATTATGTTTGTTAATTTCCAGCTGCTCTAAAAGATTAAGTTTACTACCTTTATTTTGAATGCGTAAATGAGTTGGCATATTATCATCGCTAAGTGAGTGATTCTCATCTAGGAGATGTTTAGCAAATTGTAATTGTATTTTATTATTATTTTTAAATGCTCGCACGTGTTCTTTAAATCTAATATTAAAGGACCGGCCAGTTTGTCCAACATAAACAGCGTTACATTCGTCACACTGGAGTTTATAAATGCTGCTATTTTTAAGTTTGGGTGTTTTACTTTTTGAATTTTTAAGAGATGATCCCAAATTATTATTAGTGCGGAAGGCAATGTCTAATCCGAAATTTTTGAGAATTTTAGCAATTTTATTAGATGTAGGTCCTGCAAACTCTAAACACGCAAATTTATTATTATGTTTATTATTAATCGCTGGGTAAATTGAGTTAAGGTTAATTTTGTATTTTTTATGACTAATTATTTTATCAATATCACTACCCTTGAAGCCGTTATTTTTTGCAATGGATAAAATTATAGTTTTTTCTTTTTCGTATGCTTTTTTGTCAAGAGGGATGTTAGTAAATCTGTGTGTCATTGAGTGATAGGCAGATAATTTATGTGACCATGGGTGTAATGATTTAGAATGAATGGTCGTATCGGTAAACGTAGGTTTACGGAAAATTTCGAATGTATGTTTATTATTTTTTCTACCGATTGTTAAGTCTAAAAAATTAATTTTATTATTACACTCTCTTTCAACCGTAAAGCAGATTTTACGGTTGATGGAGTTAGCTAATGTAACAAAAAGGTCTAATTGTCTGTTGGTACCTTTCCAACAGATCAAAATGTCGTCATCATAACGCACATAGTAAATTATATATTTGCTAAAGATTGAGTTTAAAATTTGATTTTCGATATAGTCCATGAATATTTCAGCAAGAAGTGGACTTAGCGGTGACCCCATGGGCAAGTAATTGGTTTCCATGCATATTTTAAATAGGTCTAATAAGTCATTTTTAATAATTGGGTTTATGTTAGATTTGTCTAATATATCTTTAATGATTTTAAGGCACTCTTGGACAGGGATATTGCTAAAAAGGCTTACGACATCTAAAGATAAAAATAACCATTAATAATTAATAAAAATAACCATTAATAAAAAAAAAATATAACCATTAATAATTTCAGTCATTTTTAATCAGAAATTCGAAATGAGTGATAGTACAAACCTTTCCAAAAATACTATAAATAGATTGTCTGTATGTTGCATGACCACAGTTTGATACTGCCCTCAGAAGGCGAAACAGCTGTCACGCGTAATAATAATTACCAGCAGAACTTGTTTATAAATAAACTGTTTTTATTAATTTAATAATAAAATTATTGAATATATAAAATAAATTAAAATTAAAATGGAGTTCTACAAATTAAACTTGATAACAATATTATATCGGGATGTTCTGTATTAGCGCCGTCCGAGTATACATTTAGGCACAATCAAGTTTTAAAAATAATTCACCAAAGTTTGGTAATTAAACATAACTTGATTGACTGCCGTAATGTACCATATTATGAATATGAACCAAATTCATTTTTAGAAAATGAATTTTATAAAATTTATTATGATAAAACTATTCTGACAGACAGAACAATTAGTCATAATAGACCTGATATAGTTTTACATGACAAAATTAAGAAAATAACTTATATCATTGATGTCGCTTTACCAAATTCTTGTAATATTCAGAAAACTGTTTCTGAAAAAATAAGAAAATATACAGATTTAGGAAATGAAATTAAAAGAATTTGGCATTCTCAGACTATAAAAATATTACCATTTGTTATTTCGGCTACTGGCATTATACCAAGCTCTCTCATTCAAAATTTAGGCGTATTAGATTTGTCAAAAAATTTGTACATAAAAATGCAAAAGTCGGTCATTTTAAATACATGTAGGATTACGAAAGATTTTTTAAATATTTATATTGAGGGATCAGTAGGATTTATCGGACCAGTTAGGATTTCATCAGAGCCGAACCCTCTGATATGAAAATATCTGGAGTCGGTGAAATATTTTCCCATTATGTCTCTGGTGGATTGACGTATTGTTCTTGTATTGTTTTATTCTTACATAGTGCAATTACATTGCGTTAATTTACTAGATATTCATTTGTGGAAAAGTGTGTGGAAGGGTTTAGTCTTTCATTTGGGAAAGATTCAACCCGGACATGAAATCTGGAGCACTGTAAAAATAAATTAATATTTTGTATTGGGAGCCCCGTCACAGTGGCTAAAACTGGAAGTTCGCCCTATACCAGATAGTAGTACATAGGTAAGATATATGATTTTTGACAGTTTGGAATTAATCACTGTAAAATGATTTCACAAGAAGAATTTACAACAGTCGGGATCAGGTTTTGTATGGAAAGAGCGTTAGAGCGATCGGGCCAATGTTCGACATGTGACAGAGCTCATATATCTCCTAAATAATTTTACACAAGTCACCAGAATGTTTAATACCATCATATTATTTTATCCGTGTCTGACTTGTTTACCAAAATTTTTTCATCTTTATACCAAACGTACGAAAACTATTTTTCCTTGCATATTTGTTTGGTTTTCCATAAAAGTTCTTTGAAATAAGGATTAAGAATAGCACTTTTCACAGTTAAAGTATTTTAAGATATCATGGTGAATTTTTCTTCAGTTTACTAGTAGTAGGTTTCTTTTGCGAATATCCGTGAATCTGATACAAATTTTCGGGGGAACTCCGGGTCGCCTGTCGGGAATCGTTTTGGCTTCCAGAATATCGTGGGGAAGAAGCTCTACATCTTTAGCCGCTGCTAGCTTCTTGACGGTGTCCGAGAGTTGTTCACCTTCACATAATGGTATTCCTGCGACCTCTAATGCATCCTCCTTTGAAGTCTGTTCGAGGCTGGCCAGGCGAATTTAGAATTTTTTTATAATAAGGTTTTTTTCATTTAATTCTTTTTTTAAGTTTTCTACTTCCGATACTAAATTTGCAATAGTATTAATTTTTGTATTGAGGTCGTCATATTGGCTGCTGATAAAATCTCTAGAAGTTCGTGCATCTTCATTTTCGTTGTCTATTTTTTGAAACATTTCTTTTTTCATGGTCTCAAATTTATTCTCCATCTGCTTCATGAAGATTCCAATGTTGGTCTCACTGGGGTCAGGAATATTCAGTCCTAGACCTTTGCTCCTAGTTTGTTTCTCGGCCATTACTGTTCTGATAGTGCACTGCAGCAACTGTTAAAAAATAACCTCAACTATATTGAATAATCTCCAGCACAATTTTGCACTTGCGATAGTGTATTATTGTTTATATGGTTCGTAAATAATGCTGAATAACTGTATAGTTAAAATTTTGCCTTTAAATATGCTATATTTATTCTGTTGGGTGACTACAACCTTCCAAATATTATATGGGACATTGAGAATATCGCATCCTCGAGCCCGGAAAACATCAACATGACATTATAAAAATGTCTAACTTTTAAATTTGCATCAGAAAAACCATATGTACAATATAGATTCTCGTCTTCTCGATCTTGTCTTTACAAATTCTTCTAGTGTTAATGTGTTTGCCTCTGAAGAAATAATTCTTCCAGTCAATTAAAACCACCCCCCCCCCCCTAATAATCATTTACCTCAATACTTATGTTAAGGTAATTGACCCCACGATTACCAAACGTAATTTTGAAAAAGCAGATTACCTAAAGATTATTGAATTTTTATGTATTTACAAGCCGGGTTACCCGGCTTCGCTCAGGACAACATTCGAGAGTGTTCTGGAATGTTCCACACTGATGTTCCCGATTCCCTTTTCCCGAAAATTCCACGACATACTCTGCCACTCCTACCAGAATTTTCTAGAGCTCTATGGAACCTTCTAGAACTTTCCGGAAGATTGTTCTCGAAATTTCAAGAGGGCGAAACTTCCACCCCTTATATCTTTAAAAGCACGCCCTTTAGGTAAAAACGGTTACCCTTATTCCCTAGGCGGGATAGAGATCTACCACACCATATAACTCCCTTGATCGTACTGGGACTCGTTTCTGAGTTTTTACGGTCCGCACGTTTTTTTTTACTTTCTTTTAAAATATATAGCTGTTTCCCGGCATGCGTTGCAATGCCATATAAAAAAAAATAAAATGTTACTCCTTGCATGTCCTTTTCCGTGCGTTCCCCTCCAGCGTTCCACTTCCAACTGCCCCGTCACCGCTCTCCCGCTCCTCCGTCCCGCCAACCCCCCTGGCACTTCATTTCTTGCCTCTTCTCCCGCCCGGCCCGTAGCCGAAACTTTTTTCAAATACTAACATTTTTAAACTCGTGATATCTTTCTAATTAAATATCCGAATTGAAAAATTCTAAAAGTTAAATAAAGGTATTGAAGCTGTCTTGAATATGAAGTAATTTATTTTGATAAGGATTAAAACTAAGATACAAATGAAGAGCCTTTTCAAGCGGCGACATTTTAATTAAATTTTTAAAATAAAAGTATACCTATTGTGGCATAATTATAATAGTTAGACATATGCTGTCGCGACCTTTTTTGTAAATAATGTTGTGTTATACAAAGTCGTAGTACTTTTTTTTTATTCTATCATCAATAGTTTTTACAGCGCACGCGATGTAAAGAATATTTTTTAATGGTAATGCTTTTACACCTTGGGTTGCAATATTGAAGTTTTAGTAAGGATGCCTTTTTTTAAAAATATATTTATTTATTTATTTATTTATTTAATACATGAAAAATATAAAGTACATATAGTTTTTTTTTATGATATTTCACCCTCCATGCTAGGGAAGACCCTGTGTTATGGCGGGTGAAGTTTACAGTTACAAGAAGATGAGGAAGTTAGAGAATTCTTAGAAAATGAAAAATTTGAGGAGTTGTTAGATATATATCACACTTATTTATTTATTAATTACGTTAAGTTATTAAATAATCTTGTACATGCAATGCCGCTAATTTAGAAAATGGAGATATATTATGTTATGTCTGAAAGGTGATTAAATTGATAGAGTGTAAAGTGAATGGGTATTAAAATTGTAATGTATTCCATGTGTAAGGATCCATTTCGTTATTTGTTTTTTAAAGGAATGGGGTTGGCTCAACGTTTTTAAGTTTTCAGGGATAAGGTTAAAGGTTTTAGGAGCTAGGAAGAAAAATTGTCTTTGAGCTGTCGTGGTGTGTAGTTTAGGTACATTGTAGTGTCCGCTGGTTATTGTTCTGGTGGTGTAGTTGTGTTGTAAGAGAGTTTTGTTTTTGTATTTGAACAGGAAATGTATTAGCATAAATTTTAGATGGAGTTGCCGTACGTTTAAGACGTTATACTCGATGAGGAGTCGTTTGGAGGGGTATCTAGTCGGTAGCTTGTTAATGACACGTATTACCATTTTTTGGGCTTTTAGTAGAGGTTCGACAATTGATTGAGCACAGCCACCCCAAGTTATAATGCCATATGCTAGTAGGGATTGGCAGAGAGCGTAGTAAACAGTTTTAAGAGTTGAGGTAGTAAGGATAGTTCTTAGGGATCGAAAGACATAAGAGAGTTTGCGGATGAGTGGGGTTAGACTGGCCAAGTGCTGATCCCAACGAAGGTGTTGATCAATGATGACCCCCAGATATTTTATGTGGGTGGCTTGTTCCAAGTTTGGGCAATTACAGGAAGGGCAAGTTCTTAGACAGGAGTGAATAATTATCTTCTGATTGTTGGTAGGTTGGGTTGCAGCAGAAAGACTGAAGGTTAAGAATTTTGTTTTTCCGGCGTTAAGGGTTAGGAGATTATCATCTAACCATTTCTTTATTTGGCCTATGTCATTTTGAGCTATGTCGAATGCTCCTTTCCAGTTTTTGTGTCTAGTTATTAGTACAGTGTCATCTGCAAAAGATATTAGTTTCCCGGTTATGGGAAGATTACAGAGATTGTTGATGTAGATGAGGAACAGAATAGGGCCTAGAACACTTCCTTGTGGGACTCCGAAATGGATTGGTAAGGGGTTACTTACAGCTGTGTTGTTAATTTTCACAGTTTGCGATCTGTCTGTTAGGTATGATGAGAACCAGTTAAGAGTTCTACCTCGGATGCCTATTTGAGATAGTCTTTCTAGAAGTATGGGGTGGGAAACCGTGTCAAATGCTTTGGCCAAGTCTAGGAATATGGCTAAGCAGGAATCACCTTCATCCAGGCTGTTAGTGATCTTATCCGTCAAGTCTAAGATTGCAGATTCTGTATTTAAATTGTTTTGAAAGCCAAACTGATTAGGCGAGAGGATCTTATGGGTTTCAAGATGTGAGACAAGCCTACTTTTAACAATTTTTTCAATGATTTTTGACAGGACACTTAGCAAAGAAATGGGTCTATAGTTTTCAATATTTGTTTTATCGCCGCCTTTATAGATTGGGATAACCGTTGCATGTTTTAGTAAGTGTGGGAAGGAACCGCTTTTAAAGCTTAGATTAACGATATGCTTTAACGGCGTTGTTATAAAGTGAACTATGTGTTTTATTATATAAGGAGAAATATTGTCATTACCAGCAGCACTGTTTGTTTTAATGGTGAGTATTGTGTCAACTATTTCTTTATTGGAGGTAGGGGCTAGGATTAGTTCAGGGTGCAAAGAGCGCTGTTGTCTTACCCGTGAGGTTAAGAGATTTTGTGTTTTGTTTGTTGCTTTTAGAATTTTGTTGGCTAAGTTCGTGCCAATATTACTGAAAAAATGGTTGGCGTGATCGGCTAAGGTTTTTGGGTCATCATGGACTTGGATATTTTTCCCATTAATAGCGAGTGATTGCATTTTGAGAGAGGTTTTTTTGTTTTCTGAGATATCATTGACTACGTTCCAGATTATTTTACTGTCATATCCTGACTCTTCAATTTTTTTTTTGTAATAGTTTTGTTTAGTTATTGTTATGAGATTATTGCAAATGTTACGATACTTTTTATAGAAGCGCAAGAGTTGGAGGTCTGGGTTGTTAAGGGCTTGTTTATGGAGTCTGTCTCTTTTACGTATACAGAAGATCAGGCCATTTGTAATCCATGGTTTTAGTTTCTTTTTTTTGTTTGAAGCCATTAAGATGGGGAAAGTGGCGTGGTTAATGTGGGCTGTTAGTGATGCAGAAAATTTTTCAACAGCGTCATTGACATTTTCAGAAAGCAGGGTAGATTCCCATTTTTCTTCTTTTACAGACTTTAACAATTGATCCATATCAACAGTTTTATGGGAAGGATTACTGGCCTTAGAGGGAGAAGATTTATAGTTGTGTAGTTCGAGAATGGTTGAGTAATGGTCAGTTACAGTGGATTCGAATACAACTGTTTTAGCAGTTCGCCTTGATCTAACCATAATGTGATCTATGCATGTCTTAGTAGTGAGGGTGACTCGGGTAGGTATGTTGATGTGTGGTATAAGGCCATGTAGCGCCATTAGGTTCAGGTAATTTGTAGCGTGGGGGCTGGATTCATTTAGGATGTCTATGTTGATGTCACCGATTATGATGAGATCCTTATTTTTTTCATCGATATTTTTTTCGAGAGAATAGAGAAAAGGGGTGACATTGTTGGACTTAGGGGAGCGGTATATTGCGAGGATATTTAAGTTATCGATTGAGATATTAAGGCAATTTGCATGGTCGACTGTAATTTCAGATACTGCATGTTTAAGGTTAGACTTGACATAATATAGCCTATGTTACCCAGGGATAGTGTAGCTTCCCAACAGCGAAAGAATTTTTCAAATCGGTTCAGTAGTTTCGGAGCCTTTTCAATGCAAACAAACAAACAAATCTTACCTCTTCATATAGTGTATAGTAGATAATTGGGCTTATTTATTTATTTATTATTTAATTAAATGAAGACAATATTAGCGAAACTCAATCAAAATCTGAAGACAGAAAAATCGGAAAAAGATATTGGTCCCAGTGGAACCAATATCTTTTTCTGATTTTTCTGTCTTCAGATTTTGATTGAGTTTCGCTAATATTGTCTTCATTTAATTAAATATTATAATTTGAGTTTTTACTCACAAAAGTTAAAAATAAAAATATCTATTTATTTATTTAAATATAATTTGCACATTTATTTATAACAAATTACAGGCAATATAGCCTAAGACGTTATAATTGTACCATTTATGCAGTGTATATGCAATGCCAAAAATCTTACAAATGCGCTATAGGATACAAAAAATACATCTATTTTTTTATCCACCGCTTTCAAAAAGCACGTAGCTCCCCCTACGGGTAAGTTCATAAATAAATTAGTGCGGCTTGCTCTACTATATAGGAGGTTGTGATGACGTCCTCGAGAGTGAGACTCTTGTATAAAAAAAATAATTGGGCCAGTATCTCATTATTAGATAAGTGACCGTTTATTAGTTGAAAAAAATATTTAAGCAAAGCAATGCGTCTACGTGTCCCAAGGGAGTGGTAATTGGTTATGCCTAATATATAAATCGATGGGTAAAGCCAAGGGTAACGTCCATAGAGCCGCGAGAATAAAAACCTTAAAAAATTCTTATAGACTCTTTCAATGCGTAAAGTGTATGTTAATTCGTGATCTCACTTGTAAAAGCACAAGTTTAAATGAGGCCTTAGAATTTTTTTACAATGTAATTTATCAAGCAATCGATAGCTTTGTTTCCCTGCAAAAATATAGTACTAGTAAATTCCCTAAATGGTTCGATTCTGAACTAATTAATCTAACATACGATAAAAAAATTGCCAACAAACGTTATAAAATAAATAGAACGCTAGATAATTATTTCGCATTCTCTGTTTTTCGAAAGGATTGTACCAGTAAATCGAAAATATGTTTTAAGAAATACACCAACAATGTAGAGAATTCTTTTTTAATAAATATTAATACATTTAGGAATTAACGCAAACTCCTTTCAGAAAAATAACTCTAACTTTCCCGGTAGAATGTTTTACGGGAAAAAAGTGGGTCATGACAAAAACGATATTGTAAATTTATTTGCAGATTTCTTTAAGAGTGTATACGTTGAAGACAATGACAACATTTTATCTGATAAACCCCAATTTTCTGAAAGCCCACTCAACTTGCATAACATCGTAGTGGAAGTAAATGATGTTGTGGTTGTATCAGGTCGAATTCGGGACCAGATATGATTCCGTCAATATTACTTAAAAACTGTCTTCATGTTCTAGCTCTTCCTATTACTATAATTTAAAAATTTATCTTTATATACAAGTTGTTTTCCTGAAATTTGGAAAAGTAGCTTTTTTTTTAAAAAAGGTGATAAAAGTCAAATTGAAAATTATAGACCCATATTATGTATTATATCATCACTACCTAAACTCAAAAAAAAAGATTATATTAAGTAAAATCATGCATCAAATTAAACCACTTATATTAACATTTCAACATGGTTTCATGCCAGGAAGATCTACGTCATCTAACTTATTGCTTTACGAAAATTTTATTTTTAATGCACTGTCCAAGAGTCATCAAGTTGACACTATTTATACTGATTTTGGCAAAGCCTTTGATTCTGTTTCACATCGCATTTTATGGAAAAATTAGAACACTTGGAAATAAGCGGCAAATTTCTCGAATGGCTTAGAATTTACTTATCGTATAGAAAACTATCTGTAAAAATTAACTCCACAACTTCTTACACTTTTTTGCCTTAAGTGGGGTCCCCAAGGTTCCCACCTAGGACCAATTCTTTTCCTACTATTTATTAACGACATTTCATTAATTTTCGATAATATTCACTTTCTTCTATTCGCCGACGATCTAAAGGTGTATAAATCGATCGAAAATTCTTCTGATTGTGTAACTCTACAAAAGAACTTAAAAAAACTTTATGAATAGTGCATCGTAAACAAATTATATCTTAATATCAATAAATGCCAAACAATCAGTTTTCATATATCTAAAACCCTTTATTATTCTACTATACAATTAACAATGCCACTCTAAAAAGAGTCTTCGAATTCAAAGACCTTGGCGTTATCTTTGACTCCAAATTACTCTTCCTGAATCACATTATTAACATTACCAGTAAGGGATTACAAAAAATGTTTGGATTTATACTCAGAATAGCTTTAATACATTAATAACATAAAGACTTTATAACATAAAAACCATAAAATTACTATACACGTATTTGGTTAGAAGTCAAGTTGGATACAATTCAAGCATTTGGTATCCTCATTTCAACTCTCATTGTTTACAAGTTGAAAAAATTCAAAATTTTTTTTTACGTTTTATTAATTTCAAAATTGGTATTCCTATTATTGAAATCAATTATGTCAATTTACGCAGTAAACTTAACTTATCGAAATTATCTGAAAGGCGAAAAATATTTGATCTCCTTTTATTGTATAAAACTGTTCATTCAAGGTTGGACTGCCCTGACACTATAAACTTGTTATCCTTACATATACCTCCAAAATATACCAGACGGAATGTTTTATTTTACAACAATAACTTCGCTGTAAATTCCGTGATGGAAAGAATACACAGGTTGGACAATGAACTAACTGATGTCGCTGACATATTTAATTTAAACTTCGATGCATTTAAAGCCAAATTAGTCCACCACTTTTTAAATGTAAATAATGAATGAGAAATCATTATATTTTGTTCGTTGTGTTTTTTTATTATTCGTATTCCAAAAGCATACAATGAGTTGGTAATTAAGTAAAAATTAAAGGTTTAGTTATTTTTTTTTAATGTTTTTGTTGCTTGTAGGTATATGAATTGTACCTACGAGTTCTCTAAAGTCATCCATGTGGAACTAGCATTAGATGTATTCCTATTTATTATATCGAGTTTATGCTTTATTTGTATATTTTGATATCTTTTTATTTGTGTTATACTCTTGTTTTAAATGAAACTTGTATTTGTTATGTAAAAGCCCAATAGGGCGTCAATAAATAAATAAAGTAAGTCAGCCAAGGTAGGTTTGTAACTGCATACATAGTTATAGGTGAGATGTGCTTGTGTCGCACGCGCGACAAACCTACCATAGCTGACACCGACTTCAAAAATAACAATCGTACCTACATATTGATGAATAGAAAAAGTAAGTTGATTATTAAGTTGTAGAAGAATACGAAATAATTTTTTTACTTTTTAGTGCATTTTTTTAATTTGTTTTTTGTTTTGTTAAAATTTTTTGTTTTATAGTTCTTTATTCAACGGTGATTTTTTTATTTGTTTTATGTTTGTTACCTCAGAACTTTCGATTGGGTGAATCGATATTGATGATTCCTTTTTTATTTGAAAGCTGGTGCTTTCCGTGTGGTTCCATTACAATTTGGTCCAGTTTTGACAATCGAATCTATGAGAAAACCATATAAGTCTTAAATTTGCATTAAGTATGTGCGCGACAAATGGACGAATAACTCAATATCTAACCGATTTCGATGATTATTTTTTTAAGTAAAACTTCTTTACGCACACTCGACACTTGGGGGGGTAAACAGGTGAATGCGTTACGAAAAGTGGTGATTGTTACGAAAAATGTCTTGCGAACGGTAATCGATGCGAACGGTAATCGATGCGAACGGTGATCGATTGCTAGGCGGGTCGGGCGTTTACGCACGCTTATCATTCATGTTATTGTTTATTGTTAATGGACTAATTTTCCGTAAATAAATACATAAATAATATACAACGGGAACCCGGCATGCGTTGCAAGGCCACTAAACTGTTATGGTTCCATCCCAGTCCCGGGAAACTACATTATAATGCAAGTGCCTACACTATATTACATTATATACAGCGGATACCCGGCATGCATTGCGAGGCCACTTTAACCTCGGGGTCAATTAAACTGTAATAGTTCCATCTCAAGTCCCGGGAAATTACATTATGATGCAAGCTCCTGCACTATATAATATTATATACAGCGAGTACCCGGCATGAGTTAGTGAAGTTTTACTTCAGTCGTGTGGTCTAAAGCACACTCTTTTTTTATTGGAAAGTATGTACTTCAAGGGTGGTTTGATGAGAGTTTTGGTTAGCTTCTGATTATGGGATCCATGACAAAGTAACGGAACTCTTTAATTCTTAGAAGCAAATTAACGACACTCGGCCGAATCTTTTATAGGCTATCCGGATCTTTGAGTCACCTACCGTAACGCCGTTATGGTCAAGTAATGTCTGTCTCATATGAGCAGCACGTTTAGTAGGTCTACTCACAGTCAGAGAAATTAGTTAGTGTACTTCAGATTCACTCAAAATCAAAAAATAAACAAAAATTTTAACAAAACAAAAAAACGACTTCAAAAAATGCACTAAAGAGAAAAAAAATAATTTCGTATTCTTCTACAACTTTACTTTTTCTACTCATAAATATGTAGGTACGATTGTTATTTTTCGAGTCGGTGTCAGCCATGATAGGTTTGTCGCGCGTGCGACACAAGCACATCTCACCTATAACTATATATGTAGTTACAAACCTACCTTGGCGGACACCGACTCCATAAATAACAATCGTACCTACATATCGATTACTCGAAAAAGCAAGTTGATTATTAAGTTGTAGAAGAATACGAAATTATTAATTTACTTTTTAGTGCGTTTTTTTGTTTTGTTAAGATTTTTGTTTATACTATGTAAAGATTTATACGGGAGCAAAATAAAAACAAACATCTGTCATTCAAAGTTATGTTACCATTATAAATAAATAAACGTACACTAGGGGATCGACACAGGATAAGCGACTTATGATTCTTTTTGAAGTGATACTTATTATATACTTACAGCACCGTTGTGATATGAAACTCGATGAAACGGAAACGAGCGACACTAAAAAGAGACAAACACATACATCTACAGGATTTAGCCTGCAAGAGGATGCGATAGCAATAAAGTATTTATTTATTTCACGGGTACTTGGTTCCAATATAATACGAAGGAAACCGCGATCCCAAGAAAGTTTTCTTTAGTCTATAAAGAACCTTAGCGGCCAGAAATTCTGCGGTCAAAAAAAAACCTTAATTTCATAACAATATATCAATATCGAATCTACAAACCACTCCAAAATTAACGGGCAAAGAAAACACAAAAGAAAGCGACATCTAGCGACTCTGAAGAAGAAAACACAAATACTAATAAGATGAAGAAAAAAAACCAAAAATATTAAAAAAATCATTCTTCACATTAATAAAAAAGTGCTTCGTAGTCTCCCCACTCTTTCACTATTTCAGTTTTCTGAAGATTTCACTTCTACCGCGTGTGAATTGAACTCTGATAGCTCGGGCTGAAAGGTAAACTATTGCATATCAGATTATGGGAGGGCAGATTTCGTGCTGTAGACCTGTAGCGGACCTTGTGGCAGGAGTATGGCGATGGCTGGAGTGGTACGAGTATCTGCGATAAAGGTTGCGACCTGCGAGTGGCGAGCGGCGCGCGGCACGGCGCGGCAGAACGTGCTCAACACAAACGCTTTTTAAAGTCTAGGATCGCAAACAAAGTGAGGGTTACAATGGCCGCTGTGTGAGTATAGATAAACTGCGGGAAACTGGATAATTATCCATTTTAATGCAGGGACATGAAGCGCTGATGAACAATAGCACCAATACGTTACGCAAATATGCGACGTGGGTAGTGTACACCGCATACACAGAACAGACTATGATTCAGTGTGTGAATACCTCACAACAGTCCCCAACCCTTTCCCAACGGCCAAGACAGTGAGACTACGGCATCTCTAAATGGGGTATGTTGTGAGGCTGAATGCAGGTCGAGGGGGAAGGAGGTGAGAAAGAGGAAGTTGAAGAAGTACCTGGTTATTCAGATCTGCTAACACGGTTAAAGCTGTTTCAAGCAACCTTAAAAAATTTCAATTTTAATAAAAAAGAAAAACGTTTCAATTCTGAATGATGGTATTACATCAGGGTGATATACTGAGAGTGATTTTCCAATCTGGAACGTGCCGCTAATATACCTTATATTATTTTTAAATGATTAAATTGTGAAAAAACTCAAAACATTAAAATAAAATTTTCTTGCGCTCGCCGGAATTTGAACCTACGATCTCGAAATAGTCGAGAACCTTATCCCTCCACCAGGGGGGGCGTCAAATATCAACGACCTCCGTGACAGAACGTTTAAGATCCTCAGCTCGGACGGAGTCAATTATTATTTTTTTTGTTCATATATACTGCCCTGAAGAAGCTACGGTTGTAGCGAAACCCGGTCGACATAAAGTATAAAAAATAAAAGCGGTGTTTACAAAGTTATTGTTTTATTTTAAACTAGCTGACCCGGCGACCTTCGTACCGCCTCAGAATCAATAACTGCTGTGTTAACTTATTAGCTTAAATTCAAATTCAGTTTTTTTATTAAGTTAAAAATTACACAATGAAGCAATTATCCATGCGTAACTGTCCGCGTTTTGTTTTTGTCAGTATCAGAGATACTGACAAAACTTGGCCACTACAACACGGGCATGTGCCTAGTGTGATGGCCAAAAAATTACCCATTTACTGTAAAGTATAATTGTAGAAAGCAATCACTTTGTGGTTTGACATATTTAATAAAATAAAATACTATTTTGTTTAAGACCACGAGTTTTATTAATTTTTTGAACCGACCGGTTTCGCTTTACTCAAGTATCATCAGGGTAAAAATTAATACTAAACAATAAGTCATAATGTGTGCTTATATAAAACAAAATATAGAGGGAGACAAAATTTAGAGAGAGACAAAATATAGAGGGAGACAACATGATACAAATATAACAAACACATCGACGGCCATAAAATACATTAACCAAGTTCGCAAGTAATGGAAAAAACCGAAAGATAATTATGTGACTAATGGGTTATAGTAATAAATTTGGAGAAACGAAGCATCAACTGACATGGTGGTAAGGAGCACTGGGAATTTTTTTAATTAAGGGTTTATTGGAAACAGACCTAATATTGGACTACTTGACATGTCTAATTGATTATTAAGTATATGACTTTTGGTTTTTACAGCTTTTTTTAATTTTTAGTGCCTCTAAATTGTTAAGTCCGTGTCCGTTTTTATGTAAGATTTTAGCACCGGTGCTATGACAAAACGTATGATCTTTATCGATCAAATGGTTGGCGAATTCTGAAAAACCGTTATTATTGAGGCAACGAAGGTGCTCCTTTATCCTAATATTAACATTACGTGTTGTCTTACCGATATAAAAAGCCGAACAATTATTACAATTTAATGTATGTTTTCCCGAATGACTTAATTTGTTGTCCTTATCTTTAGAATTAATAAGAAATTTACCTAGATTGTTATTCGTATAAAATGCAGGTCTGACTTCAGAAGGAAGGTTTTTAACACTTAAAGTAGAAAAATTATTAATGAATAAAATTCGCCGCCATTGATAATTAATATTATTATCATTGATTTGAGGACAAGGACTAGCGAATAAGAATTGATTAATGGCTATTTGTTTTAGTTTTTTATTTAAAATTAAATCAATAAAATATGGTTCATAGCCATTATTTACAGCTATTTTTTTTAATTAATTTAAGTTCATTAGCAAAATTAGTATCGGACATTGGAATTGTGACTAAACGATGAACCATTGAATGGAATGCGGAGTGCTTATGTGAAATCGGGTGATTAGAGGTGCTGTGTATTACAATGTCAGTATAGGAGGGTTTACGAAATATGTTGAAATCAATTTTGTTATTAATGATGGACAAGGTAAGGTCTAAAAAATTTAAGGTTGAGTTTTTGCCTATCTCTAATGTGAATTTAATCTGATTATGAAAAGAGTTTATAAGATTGAGGAAGGAATTCAGTTGACGCTCAGTCCCTGTCCATATACAAAACACATCATCAACGTATCTTTTCCAGTACAAAAGATTTTTAATAAGAGGTGAGGTACTAGATAGAATTTTATTCTCTAGGCTATCCATGAATATATCAGCAATCAGAGGACTGGTAGGGCTGCCCATAGCCAGGCCGTCACGTTGCTGATATATAACATTATTAAATTGAAAATAATTTTGATTCAGGCAAATATTAAACAAGGAAGTTAAATCTTTTATAAAATCTGTAGAGAAGTCCGAACTATTTAGTAAATTAGAAATTAAACATTTACTCTCTTCTATGGGAACATTAGGAAATAAATTCACAACGTCAAAAGAAATTAGTTTAGAATTACTAGGGAGAATCATATCTTTCAATTCTTCTACTAATGAAAAAGAGTTTTTAAGGGTATGTTTCGGTGAAAAAACATTGGTATTTTGAAACACATTAGTAATAACGGATGATATTTTAAAATTTGGGGCATTTTAAGTTCCAAGAAAATGTGAAACAAACCCTTCAAACATGTAAAACTAAAATATTTCAAGATGAATCATATCACAAAGTTAAATTTTTAACTAAAAATCCCAAAACTCCTAAATTATATGGGTTCCTTAAAATACACAAGAATAATTACCCCATCAGGCCAGTGGTTTCATGTTGCAATGCCCCAAATTTTAAAATATCATCCGTAACCGTTAACTTGTGAAAATAACTTTTCACAAGTTAAAGTATTTCAGCAAAAAATGCAGACATAATTAGTCTCGACGCCACCTAGCGGGAGATTTAGTATTAAAAATACCTCTCTCACAAAAATAAAGTTGGTTGTTTTCAGTTGGAAAAATGTAATAATAAGTAATTGTCGAAAGAAACACTAGTATATATTGAATTATTTGGCGGGTATTTGATGAGCCGCCATAGCTCAGTGGTCAGAGCTGCTGACCGGCAATCAGATGGTCACGGGTTCAATTCCCGTTGGCGGCCAGTATCTTTTCTCGGAAGATTTTTTTCAATGTAGATGAGTGTTTCAGGCTGATAATTATTGATTATAATATTTGTTATTTAGATTTATTTTAATTATTGTATTTTTCCATTGGAGGGGTGTAGACATACGTTCTCCATTTGCCCCATTTTCAACTGTTGACATTGAGTGTGTAAGAAAGAGGGGCAACATTATATGTTTAATAATAACAATTCTTTCCTCTTTCAACTTTCCTGCATGTATCCACAAACTCCCATCGCAATTAATCTCTCCCCTTATACTCGTATTCCTATGAAAGTCTTATTTTCTATCCAAAGGTGCACCAATTTATAGGAGTATGTAAAAAAAATATAAAAAACTCAGCTGAATCCAATAATGCAGAATTCAACAAAATTATTGAAAATAACTGGTCAAATTATATAATTTTTTTCACAGATGGTTCCAAACTCAGTCCGGACTCTTATTGTGGTGCCAGTATCTATACACCTCACAGGAAATTGTGTTTCCCGTACAGACTTCCCAAAGAGTGTTCCATTTTCTCTGCTGAATGCATAGCTATCATCGAAGCTTTACGACTCGTCAAATCTCTCAAAATTAAAAATGCCCTCATCTTTTCGGACTCATTTAGCTCACTACAAAAAATAAGCATATCCCCTCTCAATTCCAGTAGCGACTCTCTTACCTGCTCTATTGTATCTTGCTGGCTCAAGTGTCATTGGTATTGACCAGGATCTCAGGACACTTTGGTATTGTTGGAAATGAAAAGGCTGATTCTATTTCTAAAGAATCCAATGTCCATGGTCCATTAAGTAGTATACTTATTCCTCTTAGAGACTATTTTCCTATTTAAATAAAGTTAAAAATAAGTTAAAACGCCAATGGTCCTCTGAATGGAAATCGTCCTCTCGGATAAAAGGTCACCAGTACTCATTAATTCAACCTTCTTTTTCTGTCAAGCTCTGGTTTCACAAATACACTTCCAAGCCTTAAAAATACATTTCTTCCATAACTCTGCGTCTAGGTCATAATTGTTGTCTTAGCCATTTCTCCAGATTCCACATAGTCAATTCGCCTTATTGTAATTATGGTTCAGATGATACTTTAGACCATATTTTTTTAGTGTCCTATCAATGACCAATTTCCAAACTTCATACATGAATTAATAAAACTTAAAATTGAATTCCCTACCAGTGTACCCTGCCTTCTTAGTCTCAACTCTCCTTTAATTCCCTATTTGTTAGCAAAATTTATTTGTAAAAATGGCCTTAACATTTAAGCATCAATCACATTTATTTCTCTACCATACGTATGCATTTATTCTTGCAGTGTTGTTATGTACAATGGTACAGGTTTCTATTTTTGGGAACCTGCATATCTTAACCGCTGGAACGATTTCGGTCGAAAAATGGACCACTTTTATTTTTCTGCGATTGATTTCGGTCAAAAAATGAACCACATTTTCCTAACATTCGTAAAACATTTATTGTAATTATTTAAAACATTTCCTTGGCCAGCCATTTATTTAAACACAAAGCTATTGAAATGCTTTATCTATTATGACCATAGATGTTGCAAATCTGAACTATTTTAGAACAATGAACGCCGAATTTTTAACAGCTGTTTACGGATAAAATTAAGTCCTTTTTTGATGGATATGCACCTTTCATTATCAATTATACCACAAACAATATACAGAAACCAAAAATATTCTATGTTGACCCGAATAAGTATCCCTCACGGCAGTTTCAATTAAAAACACCTAGAATTCGCGCGATTATAAACTTTACGATTTTTTATATATTTTTTTATAAATCCTACAAATATGAGATAAACTGTTAAAACAGGTTAATTCATTGGCTGTATAGCAATATAATAAGTTTTTATGTCTCCATATTAAAATTCGAAGATATGATTTTTTAATGTTGGCGAAAAATTAAAAAAATTACCTTCTGGGAAATCTCAAGCAATCGAGGATAATTTATTTATCTCGCGTGATCGATCCAGTGGGTTCTACAATTTTTTTTTCTACATTAACTTCACACAGGAGGCCCTGAGGAAAATAATTTCCCTCAGGGCCTATGTTATCTTTGAGGATGCTGTGTGGAGGGTCTTTTTGAGGAAAGGAAGGAGTGAACATGGGTCTTGAAGAGACCCATGTTGTAGGAGGGAGGAAACACAGAGGCCGGTGTAATGTAATTACTATTAATATCAACTCTGTATAACCATATGAATATTTGTATAACTTGTATAATCATTTATCTTGGCCCATTTTCTATATTTGCTAATATAATATGTAAAAAAACATGCTAACATGTAAAAAAAACTGATCTGAAATTGTAACTAATTTTAAAAAACTGATTTTGTAACTAATTAAAAAAAAAACTGAAAATGTAAATACTTTAAGAAATGGCCAAGATCACCCTTAATGGGTGAAAGCCAAATAAATAATAAAAAATAAAAAACAAAAATAATAACAAAAACAATCAGCGCATTGACATTTGACGTTTTTGAATTTTTGGAATTCACTCACAGTTCAATATTATAGGTACTTATCACAAAATGCCCGCAGCTATATTTTTTGTTAATTTTTGTGATGTTTTAATAGTTATTTTCCTTTCCGGGGCGGAGACAAATCCAACAAATCAAAGATCATCAAAATCGGCCCGGCCGTTATCGAGTTATAAATAGTGTAACTAACCCGACTTTGTTTTATATATTACTAGCTGGGTTACCCGGCTTCGCTCAGGACAATAAGATAGTGTTCTGGAATGTTGCACAATGATGTTCCCGATTCCCTATTCCTGGTCATTCCACGACATACTCCGCCACTCCTTCCACAACTTTCTACAGCTCTATGGAACCTTCTAGAACTTTCCGGAAGACTGTTCTAGAAATTTCAAGAGGGCGAAACTTTCAGCCCTTATATCTTTAAAAGCACGCCCTTTAGATAAAAACGGATACCCTTATTCCCTAGGGGGGATAGAAATCTACCACACCATATAACTCTCTTGATCGAACCGGGACTCGTTTCTGAGTTTTTTCGAGCTGCACTTTTTTTGGACTTTCTTTTATAATATATGCCATATTCAAATAAATAAAATGTTACTCCCTACATGTCCTTTCCCGTGCGTTCCCCTCCTGCGTTCCACTTCCACCTTCCCCACCACCGCTCTCCCGCTCCCCCGTCCCGCCAACCCCCCTGGCACTGCATTTCTTGACTCCTCTCCCGCCCGGCCCGTAGCCGAAACTTTTTTCTAATACTAACAATTTTAAACTCGTGATATCTTTCTAAATAAATATCCGAATTGAAAAATTCTAAAAGTTAAATAAAGGTATTGAAGCTGTCTTGAATATGAAGTAATTTATTTTGTTAATGATTAAAACCAAGATACAAATAAAGAGCCTTTTCAAGCGGCGACGTTTAAATTAAATTTTTAAAATAAAAGAATACTTATTGTGGCATAACCATAATAGTTAGACATATGCTGTTGCGACCTTTTTTTAAATAATGATGTGTTCTATAAAGTCGTAGGACATTATTTTATTGTATCATCAATATTTTTCGCAGCGCACGCGATTTAAAGAATATTTTAGGTAATTTTTTTACACCCTGGGTTACATTATTGAAGTTTTAGTAAAGATGCCTATTTTTTTTTAAAATATAATATAGCCTATGTCATCCAGTGTCACCCAAGGATAGTGTAACTTCCCAACAGTGAAAGAATTTTTCAAATCGGTTCAGTAGTTTCGGAGCCTATTCGATGCAAACAAACACACAAACAAACAAACAAACAAACAAACAAACAAATATTACCTCTTTATATAGTGTAGTAGATTAAGATTTTCAATCTTACTAATATTATAAATACGAAAGTTTGTATGGATGGTTGGTTGGTTGGTTGGTTGGATGTTTGTTACTCTTTCACGCAATAAATATCGAATGAAATTTAAAAATTCTTTCACTAATCGAAAGCTACATTATTTGCCAGTAAAAATGGCTTTATATATTGGTAAGCTCTGGCGTTATGAATGAGCTGTGGCGTTATGAAATTATGTATCATACGTTTTCTGTCCCTAACAAAATCGAGTTATTGCAAACGTCAAACAAATTGGTACCTTGGAAACAATGTTTTTTTTAATTTTAGGCTTAAAAAGAGTGCTTTGTTGTGATTAAAAAGAGTACTTTTTTGGCGTCGTAGTTAATATCTACATATCTCTAAAAATGTTTATTCTCCGAACAAAAAGCATAACGTTGCTATAAAGCATAGCGCTTGAAGTGGACTATTTTTTTAGGTTTTTCTGGATTCAAATGTGAATAAAATACTAATAAAGGGAGTAGGTACTTAAAATAAATTTCTATTTCTATAATTAAAATATTTTCAAAAATAGAATTTTTATAAGCGAAATGTCATTCTAAAATTTTGAAATTATCTACAATAATTATTTTCAGCAAGAATAAAAACAATAATGCCACGAAAGCGTAACTCGAATCTAATCAAAAACTCTAATAAAGCTCGAGCTATGAAAGTTGCAAGACTTGAAGAGACATTTCAACAAGCTTAAGTGTGAAAACTTAAACATGCGATGTTTCAGGGGAAAAAGTTCGGTTTATGGGCGAAATTCCTAAAAAATAAAACTAGTTATCTTTATACTAACTATGGGCCGGGGAATCCGAATCTGAAAGAATTAGGTTGGGGCAAGCAAATATAAACGAATTACACGACTGCAAAATTTTGAATTCATACACAGTTTACAGGTAATTTTGACGTTTTTGACGCTCTCAACAATGCCATAGAAAAAACCAAAGATATTTTATGTTCAACTACAGAAAAATAAGTGTTGCCATAAGCAATAATATCAATAACGTAAAACTTTCGACACGATACTTCCTCACATGATAATTCATGACATAACTCACATTAACCTGATGAATTATGACTATATAAATGAGTATATAAATTCCACCTAAACAATCAACATACATATGAATTTCCAGTAAGCATAGGCACAATAACCACCAATCAAGTAGTTTAGCGGCTACGCCAGGTTTGTGTAACATGGTTTGTGATAGAAAAGAAAGTGCCCCCTTCGTTGCGCCTACTCGCGTCAAGGCAAGAAAACATCCCAGTTTTCAAGTAGTTTAGCGGCTAAGTTAGGTTTGTGTAACATGGTTTGTGATACAAAAGTAAATAAAATTTATAAAAAATAATTACTGAAATATATAAACATGTTTTTTTGCGTTATTGATATTATTGCTTAATGGCAACACTTAATTTTATACCTATGTTAATATGTAATATCTTTGGTTTTTTCTATGATATTTATTGTCAGAAAGCGTCCAAAATGGCGTTTTATATTGTTGTGAATTCAAAATTGTACAGTCGTTTAACTCAGTTAATATTGCCGAGTGTAACCCAATTCTTTCAGATTCGGATTTCCCAGCCCAAAGTTAGTTTAAAGATAATTAAATTTCTTCTTTCGGAGTATCGCCCATAAAAAGATGTGTCATTAATTAATTGCAGATTGTTTGTGTATCGAAAATTAATAAGTCGTGAAATTCAGTTTATATTTGCTTGCCCCAACCTAATTCTTTCAGATTCGGATTCCCCGGCCCAAAGTTAGTATAAAAATAACTAGTTTTATTTTTTAGGAATTTCGCCCATAAACCGAACTTTACCCGTTTCAGGCAGCACAAAGAGCTGCTGAGTCAACAGAACAATCCTAAGCTCGCCGTCAACAGCATGCTGAATATCTATCATCTCAACGGGCTGATGAAACACCAGAACAGTCCCAAGCTCGCCGTCAACAGTTCAATGAACATAAAAATCAGTTTAGCCGTTCTTGAGTTATAAATGGTGTAATTAACCAGACTTTGTTTTATATATTAATTTTTTTTTAAATGAGCTCCATATAGGAGACGATGAGGAAAATAATTTTCCATCCAATGTCATATTTGGGGATGATGTGTGGAGGGTTTTTTTTAAGGAAAGGGAGGAGAGGAGAGTTCTTAGAAGGAAAGGGAATGTTCAATATTTACCAGTCAACCACCTCCAAGACCTAGACAAACCTCACCCCATGAACCCGGGCACCCCTGCTAAATCACCAAAGTAGCGAATCACTTGGGGTGACCTATGGCAGACGTGTTGGTTATCCAATAAAGGTTCCCGGGGCGGCGGTACCCATTCACGCTTCCCAAATTTGGATTAATATCGCAGTTTCAATAAGTTACAACTTCGATTCAGATGTTCAATATTTTATTTGTATGCAAACATTAAAAAAAATGTTACATTAAAATAAAATAAAACAAGTTGGTATGAGAATTTTATTTGTCTTATAGATATTTGTTTTTTAAACAAAGAAAATTGGAGGAATGGGAAATGACATAGGCTCCTTTTTATCACGGAATTTTTTTTTCATTAACGTGGGAAAATTCTTTATACAGTAATCCCACTAATACCATGCGAGCGAAGCCGCGGGTAAAAGCTAGTTATTAATATTCGAGATTCTTTCACAATATGTTCCAGAGTGGTAGATATTATATTGGTATTAGAGTCGCGAAACTGCGGCTACCCTGTATTAATGGTCTTTGAAGGTGCTGCGGAGCCAAGCCAAGCTCTATGCCACACTCTCGTAGTGTGTGAACCAGTCCCAAAACCACGTCAACTGCTATGTTTACATGGGACGATTGAGTTTGTACGCATTCGCCAAATCCGGTGGACAGTATTAGTCAATGGTTCAAATCTGGGCTTCTGAAACATAAGACAACCCGATTGGAAACAAGGACACCCGTCGCAGTGGGGCCATACGTCTCCAGGTTCTGGATGCTTCACTTCACAATATGAAACATTAATTTTCAATATTTCTTTCACAGCCATTGTAATGGTATAAATAGTCTGCCCTGTCTCTGATTTTAAATTACACCGACAACTGAGCTTCTATAAGCATTCTGTCACCTTTCATAAACTAATTTTTATACGTATTTTTTGCCACAATTATATCGTTATGGTGACATTTAGGGATGAGTAGATTTGGTGGGGCAATGGCAGGATTTTATATTCTACCCACTAAGTCATTGCGAATGCATAATTACCAATAGGCCACTTGCCTGGATTTCATAACGACTTGGAAAAAATCGTGTGGACAGATTTTTTTACCAAGATCACGAAAATGTTAGTAAAAAATTTTAGAAATGGATAGTTTTTTTTATTTTAAAATGAATAAATCCAATATTTGAGCTCGTGACGTCACTACATGAAAATGTCCCGTCTCCGATTATGTTCCCTTAATTTTGAAAAATTCCACACTGATTAATATTTTTTATATGGCAACTCTTTGATTTTCGGCGAATTTTTCAATTTGCGTTTAACGTTCACTAGATTTATTGTTTGTTCTATGCGAACTTATCCTTTGGTTTGATTTTTTGATAAAGATGGCGGTGTTTATTCAGATGTTACGAAGAGAACCCCGTACAATTTATTGCTATTTGTGTGGAAAACGTTCTTTTTTAAAATGATTTTCCGCTATGTAATTATCGTTTTTTCGCACCCATAAAATTATGTCCCGTCTTTATAAAAAATGGTCTGATTTTCGGATTGAAATTTTCAAAAAATCGCCAGGTTTTCAAAAACAAGATTTAAAAAAAAAATACAGAATGTCTTAGAATATTTGCCTTAACCGGAATTTTTTTTTTAAAATGTCATGCAAGAGGCATATTACGTACCCATTTTATTTATTTATTTTTTAATTATTTATTTCTATATATTACAGTATTAACCTAATTTTTAACTTTTTACATAATAGGTTGAATTCGAAAACATTTTAATGTTATAGGTATGTTTTGAAAATATTTTTACATAAAACCTATATTTTTCTATTTAATTAAATGAAGACAATATTAGCGAAACTCAATCAAAATCTGAAGACAGTCCCAGTGGAACCAATATCTTTTTCTGATTTTTCTGTCTTCAGATTTTGATTGAGTTTCGCTAATATTGTCTTCATTTAATTAAATATTATAATTTGAGTTTTTACTCATAAAGTTAAAAATAAAAATAAAATAAAAAAAAAACTATATTTTTCTATTTTATTATGTTTGGTGTAAGGTAGAATTGTGAAGGTGAAACTGTGGACGGGTATTGTTGTATGTTTCATGAAGACTAATTTAATTGAGTGAATAGTTATTATCAGGATCGCTCTAATCACCACTTCACCCACTGCCACTGACTCTTCTGCATTGCAACTATCATCCACCATTACATCCATAAGTACAAACAGCAATAGTAACTTTTTATGACGGGAGTAACATTACCCGGTGACGCTTGTATTTCTTTCTAGTAGTAATAATAATTTAGTGTGTCCATGACTTACAGAACTGGAGCTCCAAACGACTAAACTAGACTGCCACCCTATAAAACTGGACCCCTCTTGAATTAACTTAAACCGAACTGAGTCCCCACTCGATTGAACTGGACCTCCAAACGAATAAACTGCACCGCAACACGATAAAACTGGATGCCCACTTGAATTAACTGGACCCTCTCGAATGAACTGAGTTCCCACTCGATTGAACTCCCCACGACTAAACTGGAACGCCACACAATAACACTGAACCCACTTGGACCACCACTCGACTATGCTCCTCAATCATCAAGGGCCGAGTTTTCCTATTTTTTTTTAAATTAATAGAATGGCCTTTCCTCTGAACATCTTCATAACCACGAATAAATATTGAAATCTATCTATCTACCTACTATCTATATATATATACTAGCTGACCCGATGAACTTCGTACCGTCCAGAATTAATAAATGTTGAATTAAATAATAAAAAAATTATTAAGTTAAAAATTACACGATGAAGCAAGTTTTTTTATTAGGTAAGTTAAAAATTACACAATGAAGAAATAATCGATAAATTGTCAGTATCAGAGATGGCGTTGTGTACGAATTTATATTTTTTGTGATGTTCTTACTTTTCCACTTACTTACGGGAATTCGGGAGGCGGGTACGGGTGCCACCACCCCGGAAACCATTTATTGGATAACCAACACCTCTGCAATAGGTCACCACCAGTGGTTCGCTACGTTTAGTGATTTAGCAGGGGTGCCGGGTTCATGGAGTGACGTTTGTCCAGGTCTTGGCGGCGGATAAATCTGCCAACGTGCTACGTGGCGGGCCGGATCGAGAGAGACTGGTTGAGGGATGATTTTTGACCTTTCCAGCCGGACTCTCTCGACCCATTGCCTTACACCGTAGTTGGAGCGATGGATTGGATGGATTCATACGTCCGTCACTCCCAGACACACTGATCTCCAGATTCCTACCCACCCCTCATACCTTTTTCCTTCCCAGAACTTCCTATCCTCCCTTTCCTTAAAAAGACCCTCCACATAACATCCCCTAAGATGACATAAGTCCTGAGAGAAATTATTTTCCTCAGGGCCTCCTGTGCGGAGCTTATGTAAACAAAAAAAATCATTTCATTTCAGAGATTTATTATAATTATTGTATTTTTCCTTAGGAAGGGCGCAGACATACGTTCACCGTTTGTCCCATTTTTGGCTATTGATATTTAGTGTGTAAGAAAGAGGGGCAGCATTATATGATTAAGAACAAATGCAAAAAAATTAGCTCATTGACATTTGACGTTTTTGAATTTTTGGAATTCACTAACAGTTCAATGTTATATTTATCACAATATTGCTGCAGTTCTTTCAAAATATGAGAATTCGTTCCATACAAACTGTATGGAAAAATGAATTTTCTTTTTCATGAATTTTTGCGATGTTTTAACCACTGGATCGATCACGTAGGGAGAAATAAATTTGCCTCGATTGCTTGAGATTTTCCAGAAGGTCATTTTTTAAATTTTTCGCCAACATTAAAAAAATCGTTTCCTTGAATTTTAACATGGAGACATAAAAACTTATTATAGTACTATATAGCCAATAAATTAACCTGTATTTAAACGTTTATCTGAAATTTGTAGGATTTATTATTTATTTATTCAAACCTCGTCGAATTTAATGTTTCAAAGACAATGTTTGATAACGTGTAAAAGGGATCGAAATGATAATCTAGTCTCCTTCAACGGAAGCATTCTTCCGAACAGGACCTCCATTGATATGCGTGGTGTAACTCTAAGTGACCAGCTCAGGTATGGGGGCTCCATCGAAACAAGAGTTAAGTTAGCCTCTCAGAAAACTTTATGTATTACAAGCGACCCGCCCCGGCTTCGCACGGGTGAAATATAGATACTAATGTGGGGCAGTGCGGAGTGATTATGATTAGTCTATACTACAGGATATCTTTATATATAATACTAGCTGGGTAAGATAGTGTTCTGGAATGTTGCACAATGATGTTCCCGATTCCCTATTCCTGATCATTCCACGACATACTCCGCCACTCCTTCCACAACTTTCTACAGCTCTATGGAACCTTCTAGAACTTTCCGGAAGACTGTTCTAGAAATTTCAAGAGGGGGAAACTTTCAGCCCTTATATTTTTAAAAGCACGCCCTTTAGGTAAAAACGGATACCCTTATTCCCTATTGGGGATAGAGATCTACCACACCATATAACTCCCTTGATCGAACCGGGACTCATTTCTGAGTTTTTGCGAGCTGCACTTTTTTTGGACTTTCTTTTATAATATATGCCATATTAAAATAAAAAAATGTTACTCCTTACATGTCCTTTCCCGTGCGTTCCCCTCCAGCGTTCCACTTCCACCTTCCCCACCACCGCTCTCCCGCTCTCCCGTCCCGCCAACCCCCCTGGCACTGCACTTCTTGACTCCTCTCCCGCCCGGCCCGTAGCCGAAACTTTTTTCTAATACTTCTTCTTCTTTATGTGCCTTATCAGGTCCCTCCGACGTTGGCGATCACTCTTGAAAAGGTCTCTCTGTCTTGCGCTGCCCAGAATAGCTCCTCCACACTTCTAATGCCGGTCCACTCTCGTATGTTTCGCAGCCAAGACATTTGTCTCCTACCAGGCCCTCGGCGACCCTCTATCTTGCCTTTCAATATTAAATGGAGCAAGTGATACTTCTCCCCTCGAAGTATATGACCCAGATATGAAATTTTCTTGATTTTAATTAATGTAAGCAGTTCCCTATCTGCTCTAGCCCGCCTGAGAATTTCTATGTTGGTGATCATGTCGGTCCATGGGACCTTGAGCATTCTCCGGTGAAGCCACATTTCGAAAGCCTCTAACCTGTTCATGGTATTTATTTTCAAGGTCCATGTTTCACAACCATACAGCAAGACCGACCACACATAACATTTTAGCATTCTCTGCCTTAGTTTTAAGCTTATATTGTCATTGCAGAAGAGGGATTTCATTTTTATGAATGCAGTTCTTGCTGCTTCAATTCTGCACCTAATCTCTATATCTGGGTCAAGAGTCTCCGTGAGGATACTGCCGAGGTATCTAAATCTCTCCACCTTTTACCTTTTCGACATTACAACCATTTAACTGAATCATTGATCCAGAGTGATCTAGTCGTCCAAAAGTCATCCATTTAGTTTTATTGTCGTTGATTGTTAGGCCCAGTTGCTCACCAGCATTATTAACAAGATCTAATAGGTCTTGGAGGTCACTGATACTGTCAACTAGTAATACAGTATCATCTGCATATCTTATGTTATTATTGACAACTCCGTTGATCTTGAGACTCTTCTGGGTATTACTTAGGGCTCTTTTGAAGACATAGTTGGAATAAAGATTAAATAATAGTGGCGACAGGATACATCCTTGTCGTACTCCACGCTGAATGGCGATTGCATTAGATCTCTCATTCCCATGTCTTATTTCTGCTGTTTGGAACCAATACAGGTTTTTAATGAAATTCTGGTATTTGGTGTCAACGTTACAATCCGCAAGCATTTTCATTAGGTCAGCATGTTTTACCCTGTCAAATGCCTTTTTGTAGTCAATAAAACAGGCAAAGACTTCCTTTCTTTGGTCACGACACTTTTGCAATAGTACGTCGACAGAAAATAATGCTTCACGCGTACCGAACGCATTTCTGAAGCCAAACTGAGTGTCATCCAAGTCCTGCTCGCACTTATAGCGTATCCTGGCATGTATTATTTTAAGGAATATTTAAGGACATGACTCATCAAGCTTATTAATCGATAGTCACTGCACTTCTTCGGGTATTGTTTTTTAGGTAATGTCACAAAGGTAGATTTTAGCCAATCTTGGGGTATATTCCCTGTGTCATATATAGAGTTAAATAACCTCAACAGGTAGTCAACATTTTCATTATCAAAGAGCTTCAACACCTCAACTGGAATATCGTCTGGTCCGCACGCTTTTCTATGTTCTGAAGTCTTTATCGCATGAAGAATTTATGATTTTAAAATCGATGGTCCATGCAATTGATCGTTAGGAATATTAATGTCAGGTCTGATATCTTTGAATGTATCATGAATATACTTTTCCCACGTTTGTAAAATATCTTTTTCATCCAATATCAATTTATTGGAATCGTCAACTAAACATGATGGAGTAATTCTTCTAGAAGTGCCTGTAATTTCCTTCAATTTTTTGTGAAGTTTAAATGCATTGTGACTACGACTGTACGACTCTAGTTCTTCACACTGTGACTTCATCCATTCTTCTTTGGCTTTTTTAATTTCACATCTAATCGTTCTTTGTAAGTTTTTATATTGTGTCTTATTATGTTTGTGTTTACGTCTCTCATCCATTAAGTTCAAAATGTGGTCAGTCATGCAATTCTTTTTTTATAATTTGCTTATCAGCTTTCAAATTTGTATCACAGGTTTCGCATATAACTGACTTCAGGTTATCCCAATGTGTTTGTATTTCTATTGATGGATCACGAGGGAGTAGTCTAATATTATCGTTCAAAGTCTGAGATACCCTATTTCTGACCACTTCTTCTTGGAGTTTCGAGATATCCATTTTAATTTTTTTTTTGGGCTTTTTTATTTGTTTTAAGCATAAAACAATATCTGCAGTTAACAAAACATGGTCAGAACCAATGTCCGCACCAGGGTACGTGGTGACTCTCTTTACAGAATTCCTGAATCTATGGTCTACTAATACATAGTCAATTTGGTTCCTGACAATATCATAGATTGTTCCATCCTGAGGTGATCTCCATGTATAAAGCCTTCTTTTCGGGAGTTTAAACCAAGTATTTAATACAACCATATTTTTATCCTGGCAGAATTCATATAGTCTATCACCTCTTTGATTGTTTATGCCTGAGCCATATTCACCAACTATATGAGAGCGGCGACCTTCACCAATTTTGGCATTTAAGTCTCCAATGACAAAATTGACTTCTCCTCCTTTCAAACTTTGCAATGTACTGGCTAGTGAGTCATAAAAAGATTCCACATCACCATCATATCTCACTTCCGCTGTTGGTGCATACACTTGAATAATATTAATGTTGATGGGTTGACAGTGTAATTGTAATAATATTATTCTGTCCGAGATGGGTACAAAATTCTTAACAAATTTTACATACTTCTCCATGACAAATATAGCAACTCCGTTTCGACGATTTTTGTTCTGCGGGTCACTTCCTGAGTAGTATAGATTTCCCTTCTCATGTTGGTGTATGCCGCTGCCAGTCCATCTCAGTTCACTAATTCCAATAATATCCACTTTTAATCTTTCCATTTCCTGTATCGTATTATCCAATTTACCGCTGTATAAACTCCTAACATTCCATGTTCCTAATCTTATATTTGAATTCACTATTTTGAGCCGGGAGATTCTTCGCACCCCTGGCCCATTTAAGGGCCGCCCAGGACTCGGGGCCATTGGTTAGTTTCTCTCCATAGTGATTTGCTGGGAAAATATACTGGAGTGGTTTCCCGTTGTCTTCTCCAGGGATTTTTCTGTAGGGGTTACCTTCCCTTAGCTGAGCTGATCCGGTTTTATGACGCCGGAAACTCGCCATTCGCCCTCTCCTTATCTGCTACGACCACGATGTTAGGGTCAGTGGTCATATTGCCCGGGACTCGCGGGATCATAATGACCACTCTAGGACGCTAAGGAGTAGGACTTACTGGAAATGTTGCTGATGTTATTGCAAGATGGCGTATCACGGTATTTTATAGGCCCACATCCCCCAGCAGGAAAATGTTTCACCGTTGCCTTTCTAGTCATTGAGCCCATTTTTCTAATACTAACAATTTTAAACTCGTGAAATCTTTCTAATTAAATATCCGAATTGAAAAATTCAAAAAGTTAAATAAAGGTATTGAAACTGTCTTGAATGTAAGTAATTTGTTTTGATAAGTATTAAAACCAAGATACAAATAAAGAGCCTTTTCAAGCGGCGACATTTAAATTCAATTTTTTAAATAAAATAATACTTATTGTGGCAAAACCATAATAGTTAGATATATGCTGTGGCGACCTTTTTTGTAAATAATGATGTGTTCTATAAAGTCGTACTACATTATTTTATTCTATCATCAATAGTTTTCGCAGCGCACGCGATTTAAAGAATATTTGAGGTAATTTTTTTACACCCTGGGTTACATTATTGAAGTTTTACTAAGGATGCCTATTTTTTTTAAAAATATAATATAGCCTATATCACCCAAGGTTAGTGTAGCTTCCCAACAGCGAAAGAATTTTTCAAATCGGTTCCGTAGTTTCGGAGCCTATTCGATGCAAACAAACAAACACACAAACAAACAAACAAATATTACCTCTTAATATAGTGTATAGTAGAGAGTAGATTTAAAGCTATTTTTTCATGAGACAGTACAAACATGTTTTCTTTACATGTTACTCTGGAAAACGCGACATATTATAACTGGCCGTGTGAGAAATACTCAACACTCAAATCTAAGCCAGCAACGTTGAATGTTTGACCCTGTGACTTATTAATAGTCATTGAAAAAGATAGCTTTACCCCCTATCTATTGGGGAAAATCGTATAAAAATCCGTTGCATAGTTTAAAAGATCTAAGCGCACATACATTTTGAGCGACTTCATACAGTGTAAAGATTATATTTTCTTAGAATTTCTCGGCTTTTCTCTACTATAATATCCATGTATTATACATACAAACCTTCCTCTTAAATTACTCTTTCTATTGGTGAAAACCGCATGAACATTCGTTCCATAGTTTAAAAGATCTAAGCGCACATACATTTTGAGCCACTTCATTTTATACTATGTAAAGAAGATATAAATAAAAGAGACCTCCTAAAAGTTTTTTTTTTAATGATTAGTGGCCGTTTAACATAAATAACTGCATTTTTATTTTTATAGTTAGTTTTAATAGTTAAAATAATAGTCAAAGTTTTAATTTTTCAAGATTCTCACCAAAAGTTTTATTTTCTTTCAACAGGTGTTGTTATTTTGTATGGAAGAATCAATGGAGGAATGACTTTAGGTGTCAGAAGTCGAGGCGTTTTTTATTCAAGATTAACTGCTTTTAATATAGAAAAACATTAGGCAAAATGTCAACATCTCATCGCTACTGTTTTTGTATTGTACCAAAGTGTAATACAATAACAATAAATCATCTTTTTCATTGCAAATACAAATGACATCGTAAGCCGGGGTTCTAATTTTGTGTTCAGGCGTGACTTTTGCTCTAACGATGCACAAATCCCCTTCTCGTTTCAATTGTACTTGTCCAATAGCAGAAACACTGGTATTTATTATACACTGATCACGACGATTGTGTAATAACTTGTATAAATAGCCCTTGATACTTAACCAATTTGAAAATACGATACGATTACAAAAGCAAGTAATAAGATGATTTACTTACTTAGTAGCCTTTATTACAAGAAATTATTTAAATTATATTATTTACTATTTAATTTACCGTATATTATTTAAAAAAACATTATCCAGGCAAATTATCAGATTGTCCGAAATTTATAGCCCTTTTCTGTCATCATTTAAATTGTTGAGGGCCTAAATAATGTTTCAATAAACATAACAACTATTATTTGTTTAAATCTCTATAAAGAGTATGAAAATAAACCAATTACACGAAATGTTGAATGGCTTGCGTCGTACATTTCAATTGATTTCAATACAACTTTAACACTAGAAAGACCGGGTACTTCTCCATACCTATAAAGACCACGACCGTCATTTTGACGGCTGATCACTTTTTGCCACTTGGTAGGTGAATATGGGTACCGCCGCCCCGGGAACCATTTATCGGATAAATAAAACCTCTGCAATAGGATACTCCAAGTAGTTCGCACTATTTTTGGTGACTTAGCAGGGGTGCCCGGGTGCATTGCGTGAGGTTTGTCTGATCTAGGTGGCGAATACGTTTATAGGTAATAGACACTTGTTGAGGGAGACCTAATCTAGACCTTTCCAGCAGGACCTCTCTCGAACCGTCGCCTTACACCGCTGTGTAACACTCCTCAATACATTTACCAATTTCTCCTAATCATCCCTCACACCTTCTTCATTCATCCGTTACTCCTGGATAAATTTACCAATTTTTCATATTCACCACTAACACCTTCTTATTTCCCAGAACTTCCTTTCCTTCCTTTCCCTAAAAACAGCCCCCACACAGCATCCCCAAATATGGCATAGGGCTCCAAAAAAAAAACCCTAAGGAAAATTATTCCCCTCATGGCATTGTCATCTTTGGAGATTCTGTGTGGAGGGTACCTAAATGGAAAGGAAGAAGAATAAGTTATGGGAATTAAATGAGGTGTGAGGGGTGGGTAGGAATCTGGGGATCAGTGTGGTGACAAACGAAAGAATCTATTCCTTATCACTGCGATGCAAGGCAATGTTCCGAGAGTCCTGCTGGCGAGGTCAAACGATCTCTCTCAACCAGTCACTCCCGATCTGACCTGCCACGCAGTCGTTTGGTGGACGCATCCGCCACCAAGATCCGAACACACCTTCCCGAACAGATTCCCAATTTGGGAGGCGGATATGGGTACTGCCGCCCCGGGAACCATTTATTGGATAATCAACACCTCTGCCATAGGTCACCAAAATTGGTTTGCTACGTTTGGTGACTTAGTAGGGGTTCCCGGGTTCATGGGATGAGATTTGTCCGGGTCTTGGCGGCAGATAATAATAATATTTGGCTAATTTATATAGCGCAATTTTTGTGAAAAATCACCTCAAGGGCGCTGTACAAATAAATATGCGTCTGCCCATCAGCTGCATGGCGGCCCGGATCGGAAAAGATTGGTTGAGGGAGTCCCTTTGACTTCTCCAGCCGTGCTCTCTCGGAACATCACGGATGGATGGATTCATACGTCCGTCACACCTGGACATACTGACCCCCAGATACCTACCCACCTGGAGGTATTGGTTATCCAATAAATGATTCTGCCAGTTCTTCAGGAGCTTACCCAGCTGGATCAATTCTGGTATATGTGTGCATACCCTGTCTTTAGTTCTCCGACGAGCCATAATATAAATTTGGGCCAGAGATATATTGGTTGTGGTATTTTTATAAATTATATGATACGCGATAGCGAAAGAAAGAGACAGACATATTAGAACTGTCGTGGTACTATCATAAACGAGGAGGAATGGGTATGTTATAAACTTGGGTAAAGAAAGTTGTAAACAAACTCAGCATTATGGCCCAAACCATCACATTGACGGCGGCGGCCTTTCTAGGTATATGTCAATATATCTCAAAAACTAAATAAGACCCGTACCTGTTTTTTTCACCATAGTTGTAAAATCATAAATCATGAAATGTGAAAAAAAATCACACCAATACAATAATTATTAAGCATTATATCGTCACATTACTTCGGCCAGCCGTCAAAATGAAGGCTCCGGTCTTTCTAGTGTTAATCAACACGCTTTCGGTGAATGGTGAGCAGTGACGTCAGTACTAAAAATCCAATGATACCAACATGAACAAGGTGTGTTTTAAAAAAAAGATTAAAATTGGACTTAATTTTTTTAAAACTCTACGGTTAATATTATTTAATAAAACTTATACATTCAGAATCAGTGTTTATTGGTCTACAATGTCTATATGAACATATTTTTTTAAAGCCATAATTTTTTTCACTGGAGTTCCTTATTGGATAATTCTTTTTTTTTTGTGTTCTTTAGTGTCAGGACAAGCATTGTATAAAACTACTGGTGAGCCCTGGCATTATGAAATTTGTTTAAAAAAATTGCAATTGGTGGCACGTGAGCTGTTTTAAAAAATTGAATATACTGGGACTGAATGTAAGGAATGCGGGAGGGGGAGGGGAACTCGGGTACGTAGTTTGCGGAGGGGGGGAGGGGAACCAGAAAGGGGGAGGGGAACCTGGAAGGGGGGAGTGGAGTGGGGAGATAGAAGGTGGAGGAGGTGGAGTGGCAACACGAGAGGGGATGGGAACGTGGGAGAAGAAGGAGAGGCGGAAGGGGAACGAGACTAATGGGAAAGGACACGCAGGGAGAAACAATTTCCTTATTTAATGGCGTAGCAACGCATGACGGGTACCAGCTATTATAATATATTATCTGAGTATCATTCATGTATAACAAAACATCCGAGGTAGTAAGCACGCAGGAATGAACCTTCCGCGCTAGCAGTGTATTCGGTGAAGCAAGTAACACCCCACAAAGCGTATCGGCCCTATGTACTTATACCCTCCCCCGGCATTAACCCATGTAATTAATTTCATTTTCACAAAATTTGATTTCCCCCCTTCAGCGGCAGCCAGAGGCCTCTCCTTCCCTCCCCTCACCTCCCATCCCTCCCCTCACCATTGAGCGCTAAGTGCCGCCGGAGAGAGTAAAGACGAAATGGCGACAAATCAGATTTCTCATTCAATAAAACGGTGCGATTCCACCGGGTATTGAAAAAAACTTCAACACTTTAAGCCCAATTTCAATGGGCTGGTAAACTGAAATGGAAACTAGTACGAAAAAGGTAGCAATTTACATGTAAGTTTTCTAACAACTTTTTATTCATCTCAAAAAAATAAATGTAATTATTGATCAAGAGACTATTTCTCACAAAGAATAAACACCAAATAATTACTTATTTGATTCCACGCTATCAATGTTCCTTTAATTATGACTAGCTGGGGTACCCGGCTTCGCTCAAGACAACATTTGAGAGTGTTCTGGAATGTTCCACAATGACGTTCCTGATTCCCTATTCCCACAACATTCCAGAATATTCCGGGATGTTCTGGAATGTTATGCAAAGCTCTAGAATATTTTTTAAAATATTATATATTGATAAAAATTAAGATTATCGAATCTTTTAAAACTTTCCAGAAACTTCTGGACTCAACGCCACACTCCGCCACTCATTTCCGAAAGCTTTTAGAACTTTCTCATTCCATAACTTTCTAGAGCATTAGCGAACCATCCAGAACATTCTGGAATCTTCCAAACTCAAGACGTACTCCGCCACTCATCCCAGAACTTTCTGGAGCCTTAGCAAACCTTCTAGTTTCCGGAACTATCTAGACTAACTGACACACTCCGCCACTCTGAAAAATTCCAGAACTTTTTCCTCTTATAACTTCCTACAGAATTAGTGAACCTTCCAGAACAGTTTGAAACCTTCTAGACTCACTGACATACTCCGCTACTCCTTCTAAAACTTTCTATATTATCGAACCTTCTATAACTTCCCGGAACCTTTAGACTTACCGACACACTCCATCACTCATTTAAAAAAAATTCTAGAACTTTCTCCTTCCTTAACTTTCTAGAACATTAGTGAATCATCCAGAACATTCACCGACATACTCTGCCACTCCTTCCAGAACTTTATAGAGTTTTATCGAAGTTTCTAGAACTTTTTGGAAAACTGTTTCTGAAATTTCTAGAAGGTGAAACTTCCAGTCCTTCTATCTTCAAAAGCAAGCCCTTTAGGTAAAAACGAGAACCTTCATCCTCGAAGAGGGATAAAGATCTACCACACCATTTTATAATATATTTTGATTTTAGAAAAAATGTCGCTCAAATGACAAAAAGTGAGATGTTAGTGTGAATTGTTTTAATAATTCAATTTTAGAGGTGGGTGCGTTTACCGTCGCATATGTGTTTACCCACATATGCGTGGCGGTCCGGAACGGGAGAGAGTTGAGGGAGATCTTTTGTTCTCTTAAACCGGACTCGACCCATTGCCCCGCACCGCAGTTGGAGGGATCGATTCATACATCCGTCACTCCTGAACACCCAGATTCCTACCCACCACTCGTACCTTTTTCCTTCCCAGAACTTCCTTTCTTTCTTTTCCTGAAATCACCTTTCAAGCAGGATAAAATAGGCCCCGAGGGAATTGTTTTTCCTTCGGGCCTCCAGTGTAAATAGGTTTGCGATAACTCCTACTGCGAAGGTAACCGTGATAAGCTGGACGTCCCCTTGGATAAAGAGGCCATCGGTTAAAAGGGTAATCACTTATAGAATATAAATAATCGATGACGTCGAAAACTTGTCATCGTTCCTCAGCACAACTGAAGGTTGCTAATGTAAAAAGAAAAAAAATTCACACCGAATAAATAAGAACACTTAGTAGTTGCGAACTGTTATTTGGTCATTGGCGACATGCAGTCATGCTTGTATGTAATGCATGCAGTTTTTGTTTGTGGGGGTCTCACTTGGAGAGAGCATGTGACCAATCACCTGCTTGGTCTACTAACTACTCGGAATGTTTCTTTCACTCATATTGAACCACTGGCACTGGAGCGATTATGGTCGAAAAATGGACCACTTTTATTTTTGTGCGATTGATAGCAGTCCTAAATTGGACCAAATTTTCCTACGATTCGTAAAACATTTCCATGGCCAGCAATTTATTTTATATAACAAAGCTATTCAAATGCTTTATCTATTATGACCGTAGAGGTCGTAAATCCGAACTTCGTAGACTATTTTAGAACGATGTAAAAAATAAATTTAATAAAAATTTTATGCACCTTTAATTATCAAGTATACCACAGACAAAACCATTGATGCGTACCAGTTTTGGACAACACTACTACACGTACAATGGAGTGGTGTGGTTTAATCAACTTGGGACAGAGCTAAGATTAGAACCTGATAACAATAAATTTAAAAATAAATTAAATAATAATATCATAAATAAATTAGCTAGTTAGAATAAGTAAATATCTCATTGATTTTTTATAGAATATATTATTTAATAGATATCACTTTTTTTCTGCCTTTTCAAACGAACAATACACTCTCGTAAAGGTTACGCATTATATATTATATATTTTAAAGAACTGTCTGTTTTTTTTAATATATGTTATCTGTTATTCAGTGCATATATGTACGCTAATAAATTGAGTGTATATAGTGTTAATTATAGGTATAATTCTAGAAATTAAACAAATCTTGTAAAAATCCCTCCCTAAACACGAGTTATTCTCAATTAGGGAGGTATTAAATTAAATCAAGAAACATGTTATATACTTACCAATATAAATATAAAAAAGTTACATTAAAAAGTTGTAAACAATATGAATTATGTACTGTGTTAATATTTCTTTAATAAAAAAAAAAATAAAAAAAAAACACAGAAATCGAAAATATTCTGTGTTGACTCGAATAAGTACTCCTCACGGCAGTTTCTAAGTAAAAAATATGCAGGATTCGTGCGTTTAAAAACTTGAAGATTTTTTTGTAAGTATATTTTTTTTTATTACAATATAAATATAAATAATTCATTGGCTATATAGCACTACAATAAGTTTTTATATCTCCATGTTAAAATTCGAAGGTATATTTTTATAATGTTGGCGAAAAATTTAAAAAATTATCTACTGGGAAATCTCGAGCGATCGAGGCAAATTTATTTATTTCGTAGTGAAACAACCTTCTGAAATGTTTCCATCAAATTTACTTTAAATTTTCACTAAATTATATTTGTAAGGCATGATCGGGATAGTGGTCTTTTTTCAATCCAAACACTTGAAGTTTTTTTTTATGAGCCATTTATTCATACATTGACAATGGTTATTTCAATTTACACTGGATAACATTTTTACCCCCACAAACGACTTAAAGTCAACCCTTTATGCGGACAAATACGAAGAAAAAGGCACAGATTTTTTAAGTTGGTGACATTTTTTTGCAAAAACAAAAACAAAAACAAACAAAAAACCAATATGTTACCTCATTGGCCAGGAAAAAACTAGATTGCGTCGGTAAAGACAAAATCTGTAACCCTAGCAACTGATTATAACATAAATTGCCAGCAGCAGCTGATTTATGATAATTTATAAGACAAGGTAAAATAGATGGCGCTAATGCTGCAATTCTTAACAAAGCACTCTATATAGATATTGAAAGAAGGGTAAATGCGGGTAACTCCATTAATGAAGGACTAATAAAAAAACTGTCCAAAGAAGCGAAGATAGCAGTCCACAGAGGAGAGCTGGTACCTATGCTGATGTATGACAGTGAGGTGTGGAACTGGCAGAGGAAGGATGAATATAGACTGAATGCTGTTGAAATGAGATCCCTGAGGCGTACATGTGGTAAAATCACGTGTGATCATGTGAGAAATGTGGAGATCTGCAAAGAATGCAAGACTGATGTAAGCATAATGAGTAAGATTAAGAAAGGGACCCTCAGATGGTTTGGGCATCTAGAGCGAATTAATAAAGAAGAAAAGAAAGAAGAAAATATGACGCAAATGTGAACGGTAGAAAAATCGGGAATGTCCGAGGAAGACATGGCACGATCAGGTGAATCGGGCCATGTCAATAGTCAAAATAGTAGTCGGGCCATGTTAAAAGTCAAAATAATAGAGGAGTATGTGAAGATAGGAATGAGGCAAAGATGTATGCCTAGAGCGAGTTGTTTGGCGGTCCGTCCTCTCTGCCTACACTATCGGAAAACGGTGTGATGGTTAGTTAGTAAAGATTCAACGGCCTTGCCGATCTAATGATAGGTTGATATATCACCAACTATTCGCCTAAACCTATGTTTTATGATTCGTAATCTCAAACGATAGTGTTGGAGTAAAACTTCTTAATTCGTGGTGGAATTCCATTGGATTTTTCCTACCGTACTTATTTCTGATCCGTAACCGGTTTTACACCATTAAGACCATATTCGGACTGGTGCACATATTTCTTAAATTATTGTTTACTAGCTGGGTTACCCGGCTTCGTTCAGGGCAAAATTCGAGATTATTCTGGAATGTTCCACAATGATGTTCCCGATACCCTTTTCCCGTACTCCGACACTCCTTCCAGAATTTTCTAGAGTTTTTTGGAACCTTCTAGAATTTTCCGGAAGATTTTTCTAGAAATTTCAAGAGGGTAAAACTTCCAGCCCTTATATCTTCAAAAGGACGCCCTTTAGGTTAAAACGGGTACCCTTATTCCCTAGGGGGGATAGAGATCTACCTCACCATATAACCCCCTTGATCGTACCGGGAATCGTTTCTGATTTTTTGCGATCCGCACGTTTTTTTGGACTTTCTTTTATAATATATGTTGATTAAGGTGAAGTTATACGTGAAATCCTATTTAGGTACTATTTAGATTAATCTTTACGACGAATTGGCTTACAGTATGAACATCAAAAATATGATACGGATAAATTGAAGCTTTAACAAGGTTTTCTATGTAACGGAATTACAATAAAATTATTATTTACATAACAAAAAAAATAAGCGTAAACTACTAAAAAAAATGTTTTTTCATGACTTAACTATGAAGTAATACTAGAAATATTTTTATAAAAATACTCCTTCATGGCTAAGACCATTTTTATGGTTTTCTATGTTCTAACTTTTTTTCACTCTTATAAAATTATGGACAAAATAAATAACAACCACTTTTTTGCTTACTTGCCTCGCGCAAATGAGACGCTCGATTGCAAATTTTGCTAACTCACTTAGACATGGTTAACCATTTTATAAAGTGCAAAAGACAATATTGTTACAATATTTCTCACCGGTCTCTACTAAGCTGTAGAAACAAATGCATTATAACGTAAATATGTAGAGTGAGCATGTATTGAAATTGGTAATTTTTTTTTTGCAAGCGTATCATCTTTAAAATTTAAACTGGTATTTTCCTAATCTGTACCCATTTTGAATGCTGCAAATGTGCGATTAATTTTCTGTGCTATTCATTTCATCATCATATTTTTGATACCATGTAATTCTTTCATTGATATTAGTCAACTATACTATTTGCGATTTGCAACCTAAACAACAACAATAAAATGGGTTAGTAATAATTCATGGAAGGCATTCCCCAAATAAAAATTAAAGCAATCTATAAATATACGCCTGATAACCAAATAACTGGTATTCCAGTCTTTCAACATAGCAATACATACGATAAAATTCATCTTATTCGAATAAAATCCTCAAATAGGTATGTTAACCCCAAAATTTTACGTTAAGGTGAAGTTATACGTGAAATCCTATTTAGATACTATTTAGATTCATCTTTACGACGAATTGGCTTACATAATGAACACCAAAAATATGCTACGGATAAATTGAAGCTTTAACAAGGTTTTCTATGTAACGGAATTACAATAAAATTATTATTTACCTAACAAAAAAAATAATATTTACGTTATAATGCATTTTTTTCTACAGCTTAGTAGAGACCGGTGAGAAATATTGTAACAATATTGTCTTTTGCACTTTATAAAATGGTTAACCATGTCTAAGTGAGGTTAAAATTTTTAATTTAAATAATGACACCTAAAAGACACTTCAATGGAATGTAAACTATATTATTTATTTATTTATTTACTGGATTATGTTATCCGATATGATAAATTTTACAACTACCTATGATTTCTTTACCGGCGGCGTGATCGATATTAGCATATTCATTGCCTAAAATATGCAAGCGATTTATGATTGAGTTTTGTTCTGCGTTCTTCAAAGTATTGTCACAATGAAAAGGTGTTTTTGGAGTCGAGTCGGTCTACAAGGTACATATAATTTATTAGCGAAACCAATTCAGGTGAGTCAAACCAGTTATTGTTTATTTTAAATAAAAAAATAAAATCATTGAGTATTCTTCTATCTGTTATAACGATAAGAGTCGCATTTTTGTGATAGAGAATCATAGTTTATGTCAACATATTTAAAATTAATTTATCTGAGAAATTTGCGTTGGATTCTTTCAATGGAGTTTGCGTGGTTTTTGTAGAAAGGGTTCCAAATGGGGGGAGTTATATTCTAAATGACTCCTCACCAGAGTTGTATATAGTAGTTTAAATGTTTGGATATTTTTGAAATCTTTACAAATTCTTAGAATAAAGCCCAAAGCATCAAAGCCCAGCATTTGCATTGCCTTACTAGTAATGATATCAATGTGGTTGATAAATAGTAGTTTAGTGTCGAAGCTTATTCCGAGGTCCCTTATTACAGGTACTGACAATAAATTGTGATTGTTAAGTGAATATCTATATTTTGTAAGGTTTTTTATTCTAAAGATACTCATGATTTGGCATTTTTTAATGTTAAGTGTAAGTTTGTTAATTGTACACCAGATAGTTAGTACACGTTTTGGTAAGTTATTTTTAATCCAACATAATAATTTACCACTTATTCCTAGTTTAGACAATTTATTTATAAGAATTTTAATGCAAACCTTATCAAAAGCTTTACTAAAATCCGTGTAAATCGAGTCAACTTGTTCTCTATTAGCAAGGGCACCTGAGATAAAATTTTCGTACAGTGTAAGGTTAGTTAAGGTAAATCGGCCAGAGACAAAACCGTGTTGAAATGATGGAATATTAAATTTTGTAAAAGTACTTATTTTTTGAAAGATTAACTTTTCAAAAATTTCCGGTATCGACGATTTTATGCATATTATTACGACGATTGTATGGTTTTAAATATTGGAGTAAGAAAGCTTTTTTTCCATATTTGCGGAAACATACCCATTGAAAAAACGCCAACATTTCTTAGACAATTCACTAATTTCCATTTCCGGCAATGATATTATTCCAAAGACAACGGTCAAACTTCTTGGCGTTAATTTAGATTCAGACTTTTTGCTTAAAAGTCAAATAATAGGTTTTTTTCACCTAAGACAACTCAAGTCAGTTCGAAGAAACCTTCCTACAGAGGTGACAAATCTATCAATCAATTCTTACGTAGTCTCACGGCTTGATTACTGTAACGGCATTTACGCTAGTCTTCCAAAATACCAAACTGACAAACTTCAATCCTTTTTTAATGCAGCGGCAAGGCTCATAACCGGGGTCTCTAAATATTCACACATTTCAGAACACCTTCGTAACCTTCACTGGCTCAAGGGCCCTGAAAGAATCCAGTACAAATTGTGCTGGATGGTGTTTAAATCAATCAACGAAATGGCCCCACCTTACATCTCTGAATTATGCGTCCCGGAAAATACCAGTCCGAGGCAATTAACCCTTAGGTCGGCAACTTAATCTGCTATAGGCAGACTAATAGAACCCAAAGAAAGCCAAATACTAAGTTCGGAGATCGTGCTTTCGGAGTATCTGGGCCTAAGGCTTGGAATAGACTCCCTCCGGAATAAAGATGCATAAAAAGCCCAACAGAGTTTAGGTCCAAACTAAAAACCTACCTTTTCGGGCTCTTATACCCTTAACATAATTTAAATATACCTATCTGAGAGTATCATACTTGTATTGCCTATGATATGTCTTAATCACACTTTTCTTACTGAATTAAAATTACCGAATCCTTACACATCAATCTATCTCTAGGAAGATCAAATCCTTGTACTACTAAACCGCCCACTATTAAATGTTTCTTTTACTTTCTAAAATACACTCATTAAAGAATATATAACATATTAATATTAAAATATTTTCAGGATTAAACAACATGTGTTCACAATTATGTCCTGTGCATGCGAACTCTATCTAAATTTCTTTAAATAGACAATAAACAGTGTTAATTACAAACGACCTCCCAGGTGAGTATGGTACTGTATTCATTCATTTTTAGGCAGCATTGCGTTCATTGGTCAAAATATTATACATATATGTAAAGGAATAGGTACCTACCTAGAAATGCATAGGATTCCTTTATGTTCGAATTTTAAATAGGTGTTGTCATGGAGACAGAAAATGATAGATGATTATTGTTTTGTTGTCTAGCTGGGTAGCACAGATTGAAGTAATAAAAAGATTGAAAAATAAGTTTATAATTACAAAGTGATATAATATTTTGAAGACGGACGAATAACTTTAATTGTAGTTTCTTTGTCAGCAAAGCAACTCATGATATTTGTATGTCACATTATTAATAAAAAATTACAACAAATAGACAAATTGTCTTATAAAACTACAATTTTAGTGAAGAGAAACAATAACCTTGGAAATGGAAAAATTAAGATTCACATTTACAGTGTCAGCAGCATCGGATGGAAAATGTAATGTGATCTGCGTAACCTCAATCGAGACACCCGATAGACATATATTTGATATTCCCGATGATTTAAAACATGCAAGCAAACATACCGCCATAACAACTACGGATGTTTATAACAAAATTAAGAATTCTCTAAAGAAAAGATATCAAACACGGAAAATATGGTTTCCCTTAACCCAAGATTTGAGGAAAATTTACTTAGATGAAGGTGAGAATATACAATTTGGTGACTAATACCTGGAAGAAATTATATATGACACGAAACTTTCTGACAATAATATTTGTACTGAAAATAAAAATGTAGGAAAAATAGCAGAAAGATTTTTACTCGAGAAGTTTTCAGGAAAAACATCAAATGTACACCAATGGATCAATGATTTTGAAAATCAATGTAAACGTTTCGAGATATTAAAGGAGGCAGAAAAAATTGAGACTTTAAAGTATTTACTTGAAAAACAGTGCCTAGATTGATACACTAGTATGTTAATAAAATATACAGTAAACGCAGAATGGGCAATATGGAAAACAAATTTTGGTGAAACATACGGAAACAAAGGTTAGTCAGAAGTTAAATTTGCATTTGCCTTTAAATTTCAAGGAGGTTCATTACGAGAATATGCCACAAAGAAAGAAAGATTGTTATTAGAGATAAATAAAAATATTGACACACAGACATTGATTCATCTTATTGTTATGGGTCTACCAGATTATATAATGTACAAAATGAATAAGGAATCTATAACATCCACTGCAAATCTATTCAATGAAATTGGCAAACATGAACAAACAGTCAATAAAAATAATTATGATAAATTTAAGAGAAATACATTTGTTAATAAAGTAAGAGTTGATAAAATTAAGCCCTGCAAAACTTGTGAAAAATTAAATAAAGGTAGCCGTTTCCACTCTGAAGAGAAATGCTGGTTTAAACAAACTGATGATTATGAGAACAAGAGAAACTATAATAGGAATGTAAACAACACTGTATTAGATGTTGAACTGAATGATAATGAGTCAAAAAACGAATAATTACACCATTAATTAAAGTAAAACTATCTTTAGAAGGAAAATTAGACATATTTGGTATATATGATTCTGGCTCTAATGTTTCCTTAATAAATTCTAAATTATTAAGAATAAAGGGAGAAGGAAAAAATATACATAACAATACAAACTTACTAACGATTAATGGTGTAAAAAAGACAAAAGGCTTAACAACAATAAAAATTAAGATATTTAATATATATAAGAAAATTGATGTTTATATTGTATTGGGTGTGGATTATTTGAAACATAATAAAACAAATGCAAAATAAAATAGGAAACATTTAAACAGCAAAGAATTTAACTAGAAATATCACCAATTTATGCAAACAATGTGAAATATGTATAAAAAATAAGACAAGAGGACAGGCTAAATATGGTGTAATGTCACACTTAGGCCCTGCCACAAAACCACTTGAAATTGTCTCAATAGATACAATTGGGGGATTTGGTGGCTCTCGATCAACCAAAAAATACTTGCACCTTTTAGTCGACCATTTTACTCGATATGCTTATATTGTAACGTAATAATAAAAATATAGATGGAAACTAAATATTAAACTATATTATTTAAATTGTTACAGTATTGTGAAGATAATCAAGAGCTCGCGGTAGGAAACATGTTAACATTCAATGCGTCAGAAATCAAACAAGGATTTACTAATAAACTTTATTATAAATTAAGGTGTGACTACATCAATGAAAGACTATATTTAATGTTTAGTTTATCAGTCTCAGGTTGTGGTTGCCTGCTCCAAGATGCCAGGCAAAATTATTAACATATAAAAGAATGACTCTACTGAATTTACTAGGGTATTATAAAGAATTAAAGTTAAGGGCACCAATCAATTTTATATAATCCACATGATCGATAAGTGGAAATTACTACTGTAACCAAGGAATATAAAGTAACGATACGTGTAATCATGATGGTGAAGTAAATGTCGCACGCCGCCAATCTCTGCCCGGAACGCCATGATGTCTTCTCAAAAGCCTGGTCCTCACTGGCTCTTCTCTGTGGTTTACCCAAGTCAACGCCAACCCGCCATAGACGACAGCGAGCGGCTAGAATAAATCGCCGGAACCCTGCGGCTGGAAATTCTTTTATGTTCCTTGTACGGGTAGGAACTCATTTGTTGTAGCAGTATTCCAACTGCTACAATATAATAACCTCAAAGACACGGAGTGCAAAGGACTTTATAAAACTTATAAATATTGTACCAAATTGTAATGAAATTGGCATGGTTCTCACCGACCAATATCCTGGAATTAACTCAAAAGAGTTTAAAACTTTTTTAAATAAAGGATCAATCACACCAATTTTCACTGCAGTAAATTCGCCGTTTTCTAATGGACTGAACGAAAGGCTAAACAAAACACTCGTAAATAAAATAAGGTGTAAGATAAATGAAAATCTAAATACTAAAGCATGGACAACTATTGCTCATAATTGTGTTGATAGATATAATAACACGGAACACTCAATAACAGGCTTTGCACCGAGATACCTATTGGATGGTACTGATGTTTCATTCATACCAAATAAACTTAAATTTGAAAAAGAAGCAGATGACTGGATTAGAGATAGAAAGTTTGCATTAGAAAGAACAATTAAGTCACATGAATATAATAAAATGTTAATTGATAAAAAAAGAACAATTCATAATTTTAAAATAGGCGATATGGTATATGTTGAAAATGGTCACAAACTAAATAGAAGAAAATTAGATGAGTTAAGGATTGGTCCATTTAAAATCGAAGATAAACTATCCCAATCAATATACAAGATTAATAGAGGACATAGAAAGATGGAGTCAATTTTTTTCCATATTACAAAACTTATTCCTGCCCCCATACTAGAAGAAAATGAAGATTAGAAAGAAGAAAAAGGAATTGAAAGAGATGAAAATCTCCAGAGAAATTTTCTAACCCTAGGGGGGAGATGTAAAGGAATAGGTACCTACCTAGAAATGCATAGGATTCCTTTATGTTCGAATTTTAAATAGGTGTTGTCATGGAGACAGAAAATGACAGATGATTGTTGTTTTGTTGTCTAGCTGGGTAGCACAGATAGAAGTAATAAGATGGTTGAAAAATAAGTTTATAATTACAAAGTGATATAATATTTTGAAGACGGACAAATACCTTTCATTGTAGTTTATTTGTCAGCAAAGCAACTCATGACATTTGTATGTCACATTATTAATAAAAAATTACAACAAATAGACAAATTGTCTTATATATATTTTCGTATCGGTGATCAATGAACCGGTGTATGCAATTTTTAGCCATAAGTTGTTTTTAATTGTTTGTCTAGTTTGTAGTCTTAATTAGTGATTTCTTTAATTTCATCATGTAACTGACTTAGTTGTAAATCTATATCTGACTCAAAGTTTGGAATGTGTTCATCAGGGATATCAGTTTGATAAGGTTATTCTTACTTGGTGGTCAATATTTAATTGCATTTGTATACTGAGTTTGAGGACAGAATTGATGGGATGTAGAAGAAATTGTACCTCCCTTGGTAACGGCTTTGTAAAATGTTTAACGTTCCACGCGCCAGTCTACATGTGATTCCTATAGAATGCCGTTATTATGAGAGGTAGAATTTGTTTAGCTCAGACATGAGACCGTGAAATCTTTTCAAAGGATCATGGGGACTATTTGGTTTCTCCTCCAGTTTGCGGACCAAAAAATGAGTATAAACTAGATTTTCATCGTAAGCATAATAAATGTATTTAGGGAGGATAGAATGTACAGTGAACAAACAAAGAACATAATATCGTACTCGCCCCTAGACCGACAGGTTTAGGCCTAGCTATCTAATTAATGAACACGGAGACATGGGGAATTTTCCACCGCTCATCTGAGGTGTGATGCCGTGGACCAGTGGAGCTCCAGCTATCCGTGTCCCCGTCTTGGCGGAGGTCACGCCCTAGAGGCGTTTGCATACGTCCTGGCGAAGGTCACGCCTCGGCTGCTTTTCTCAATAGAATTGGTTCAATTTCCGTAAACTGCAAGTTACGAACCGGTAACATTCGGTCAAGGTGTAACGAGGATGCTTTTGACCTGGTGGATACAGCCAGGTTCTCGACTTCACGCGCGTCTGGATAATATATCATCACTGGAATACAACCACGAGTTCTCAAGGCATATGTTCAGCCGATGGGTAATCTCAAGCCCGATTACGTTGCGCGAGGACCCGTAATTTCGTCCACTGCCGCACGCGGTTAACTTTCCAGAACCACTCACAACGGCGGAACGAAACAAAAAACCAACCAAATTCAGGTTGGAAAAGGAAATAACAATTCCTTGGTCACTATTATTGATACATTTCACTGTCCGCAAACCGAAGCGAACTTAATACTGCGGATTCTAATCGAATTTTTGGATTTCAAACCGACCGTCAAATGTGCGACGTTCTTCCCTCCGTCGTATATTTAAGAAGTGCGGAAACAGAACTCCCTCCCAAAATCTTGCCCAAGAATGTTACCAGCGTACAAAAAAATAAAGCCCTATAATCGACTTCTGAATTAAGAATAATAAAACCAGTGACTAAATAAAACTTTTTTATGAATTCTTTTCATAACAAGTTTCATACACATCTTTAAAAAAGTCTGCAAATAAATTGACAGTTTCTTTGATTTTACATGAAGTTTTTAGTTTTTAGGGCATAGTTTCAGGTATGCCAAGGCTATAGTTATTTTATGTTTTACAATATTTGAAGAAGTGTTTTACATTATTAACAATAGAAAATTCAACATTCTTGATATAATTGTTATAACAAATGTTTGATAATTTATTACAGTCTTTACGTAGCTTGCTGAAAATTGTAAAATCGGAAAGATTTTTTGTTACTAATTTGGTAAAGTGGGTCTCACATGGTACTTTTTCCGTGCCGTGGCCCCCGAAACAAAAATAAATAAGACTAAATGACACTCTTACACAATTTTACCTCACAAAAGATTATTTGTAGCTAGCAGCTGGAGGACTGAAACAGACCTTCAATGTTCGGTTTACTTAATTAGACTAATATTCTGTAAAGATTGTATTTACTAGCACAAACCAGTCATAAATCATGAGATAGTTGCCGTCTTCTTTTTTTATTTCGGTAAGAATGTTTGACATTTTAAAAGTTTAGAAGGAAATTATTTTTTCTATGTCTCTAAAAATGCCGAAGTTATGAGCTTTCATGTAAACTTTGGTTAAACGTAAGTAATGGTGTTTACGGTAACAAGATTTTTTTTTTTAATTATGGCCTCCTCAATTGGGTTATGTTGTGAGGTTAAAGGTATTTGAGCGAGGGAAGGAGATGGTGGGAAAGTTTCTGGCTATTTAGATCTGGTCACCAAACATGGCAAAATCCGTTTCAAACATCGTTTCAACTCTGAATGGTGGTCTTACACCTGGGCGATATTGAGAGTTTCTTCCACTCTGGCGATACTAATCAATACAATTCATAATACCTTGAATGCATATCGTAACGTCGAAAGTTTTTCGGCCGGTGGTTTATTGACAGCATTTTCGGTACTATTCGGTATTTTCCAAAAATTCTATCATCGGCTTGCTTCTAATTAATACGATGCATTGGTAGAAAACATTTGTAGAAGTCATACTCGTTGTAGAAGACGGCCTCGGTTGCCGTCGAGCAAGTACGCAAGTGAATACTGGGCCATACTCAGATTAGGTCTTCTTGTATCGTGACAACCACTTCTGTAATATTTTTCTCCAACAGGAAAATAAATATAACTACCTACCGCGCAATAAACGATGAAAATACGGCAGTTCAAAATTGGAATAAGAATCTGGAAAAGTGTATTTTCATAAATTTTTCCGGTTTGCTACTAGAGACAAGTTCATGGAACACTCACAAAGGGTGTGGAAATATGTATCTACTAACATCTAATTAGTAATTCTTTCGAGTCCCTCAGTTAAAGAAATTAATATAAGTTTATTGTTAAGTTTAATCTCACTACTCATACCGGAACCTATATAATATACACTTATTAATTGTATTTTCTTTTTAAATGTACTTACATCAAGTTGTTTTAAGTTTCGCAGGTATTTTAGTTTCGTATTATTCAACATCAACACATATTCTGAAGCCGTGTTTATGTGATTACTTTCGACTGTGCCGAAACAGATAAAAAAAATTATCGTGAGCTCGAGAGTTTTGTGGTCAATGTGATTTAGCCAGCGAAATTTGTAAAAGCGAAGTAAAAAAGCAGGGTAAGTCTGCAATTCTTGATTTTCCTTATTCTTTCCGCTTTGCGGGTATCTTTCCAAGTAACAATATTAACAATCAAACAATATAATGCCAAAAATCAAATAACAATACACAATAAATAATCATGCACAACATAAAATAAATTAAAGTTGTTATATTGGACTGATATCCTCTATATTGATTGTAAAATACGGGTGCTGGGTTTCTAGTCGGCGGGCTGCTGTGCTGCTCAGGGCCTGGTCCGGTTGCTGTGAAATATCCAAAGAGAGAGAATTCAGCGGTCCAATGAAGTGCAAGGTCGGAAGTTAAAGGCGGTTGCAGAGTTCAAACAGGAAGAAGCGGTCCAAGAAGATAGAGGCGGTCAGAGTAGAAGCGATGATGAAAGTTCGGAAGAGGCTGATTTGAACAGAGTTTGGCGCTCCATATATATGCTGCCACTTAGCCGTGTGCAATATTGGTTCGCACTTGACAGAATTACCCCTTGAATGTTGGTGCATTTCTTTGCAGCTTCGTGTATCCTTATAATATAAGAATAGAATGATAATATTGAATTATATAAGAAAAACTACTCTTTTTGCCGCTCTATCTCATGTAAACCACTTCATTCTAGCATTTTTATTAAATTCAGTAAAAATTGTACCATGTTAACCAGTGGGTCTTTTAGCCCATTTTCAGTTTGAAAAAACCCTTATATCTATTAAATAAAAACAGTCACATACTTTATTTTATTTATTTTTTTTACAGTGAATACCGCACAAGAATTTCAACTGCTCCCGTCTGGAGCCAGTGAGACTATGGCATCCCCGATTGGGGTATGTTGTGAGGCTGAAGGTAGTGGGGAGGGGAAGGAGGTGGGGAAGAGGAAGGTTGGGAAGTACCTGGCTATTCAGATCTGGTCACCAAACACGGCTAAAGCCATTTTCAAGCAACGTTTCAATTCTGAATGGTGGTCTTACACCAGGGCGATACTGATAGTATCTTCCACTCTGGAACGTGCCGCAAACATACTATATATTATTTTAAATGAATTAATTGTGAAATAACACAAATTAATCAAATAAAATTTATTTGCGCACGCCGGGTTCGAACCCGCGACCTCCGGATTGTGAGTCAAGAGTCTTAGCCACTGGACTACGGAGGTCGTCATCTTAACAGTATGGACGCGAGTCCAGCCTTTTAATCTACATATTTTTATTTGAAGTAACACTAGCAAGACTCGCGTAAATTCAATATTAATTACACACTAAAATGTTCGTAAAGCTACCATTAGCTACCATTTTAAGAACAGGCTCTTTGATTGGCTGGCTGTTTCGAGAGCGAAGTAGAGGGAGGGGGGTGAGGTCAAACCTACACCAGTCCTAACGGGCGCGCGATTGGCCGCGAAAGGTCAGGGAGGGAGTGACACCGTAAATACCCACTGCGTCTGGAAGATGCCATTATTCGATCTAGAACGGCCATGGAGATGACATAACGCTTTTTGCTGCTTATTGGGTAGATTTCACGTTCGATATAGTTGTGATATGCTCAGTGCCAATCGATCGCTGTACATGGAATAGGCGAAAGGGAGAAGTAAGGAAGAAGAACATGATGATTGGTGAGGTGTAAAATTTTCGACGATATATTCGGCGTGCGGGTGCAAAAACTACCTACCTAACCTACATGTTCCATTTTAATTATTATTTTAAAAATACAAAGTTGTTTTTTCGGTCCACCTTACTAGGAATTTCTGTTCGGAGCTGTAGGTTGTTGAATAGGAATTCAAAGATTTCCCCTTCTTTCCGGTTATTGATTTCCACAAAATAAAGAATAAATGAAATAATAAAAAAATCTTATTACCTGAATTAAATTCAGTTTTTTTATTAAGTAAAAATTTCCCAATGAAGCAATTATTGATGCGAAACTGTCAATGTTTGGTTTTTGTCAGTTTCAGTGCGGGAGATTTATTATAATTATTGTATTTTTCCTTTGGAGGGGTGCAGACATACGTTCACCGTTGGTCTCATTTTCAACTATTGACATTTAGTGTGTAAGAAAGAGGGGCAGCATTATATGTTTAAGAATAAATAATTAAGTAAAACAATCAGCGCATTGACATTTAACGTTTTTGAATTTTTGGAATTCACTCACAGTTCAATGTTATATTATTTATCATAATATTGCTGCAGCAGCTCTTTCAAAAGAAGATAATTCGTTCCATACAAATGGAAGCGGAAAATAATTTTCTTCATAATTTTTTTTTCGTCAATTTTTTCAATGTTTTAATAGCCATTCTGCTATTCGGGGCGGAGACAAATCCAACAAATCAAAGATCATAAAAATTTGTCCAGCCGTTCTTGAGTTATAAATGGTGTAACCAACCCGACTTTAAAGTTTTGTTAAGGCGGAATGTAATGATAAATTATTTCGAAATAACGAAAATTTTATTTCGTAATACGATAAGTATAATGTTTTTATTGGGAAAAAAAAATATTTCGTATTTTTAAAATTTACAGGGGGTTAGCATTTATCAAAAATAAATCAGAAATCAGACCCTTTTCTGACCGCTCTTCCATATGTTTTACAAAATATTTTCAAATGATGAAGACCCTTAAAAATACTCTGGAGGTTTTTCTTTAAACCGACATACGTAAATTTAAAAAAAAATCAAGAATAGGGTTTTGGTTTAATTTTTTCATAAACCCTAAATTCAATGTTTTTTAAAATTCAAATTACAAAACGTAGGTTAAGTTTATTAGAAAAAACGAAATGACAACAACATATTAAAATCTTTCTCCATTTTTTAAAGATAATTTTATAATTTTAAACTACAATTTAACAATGACATAGGGGATTTTAAATTACTAGCAAATGCCCACTGTCGTGTGGCGCCGTTTTATCTTTCGGCTTACGGGACAATTTTAAACTAAAAGCTTTGTTCAAATTATTTCAAAAGATGGCAGTAATCAAACGCGGTGAGAATCTAAGATATTATTATGGGAGGTAAAAAAATCATAAAATTCGTGTGACGTAATTTAGGATAGCCCCTTATGAGGTATTCACAAAAAAAAATAAAAACTACTTTATTTATTTTTGTTATGTAGACCTATCACTAGGTATTTATGGGGTCTACATACATTACAATCTGAATTCTGAAATGTGGTATTTCAACAGGGTCATTTAGGTACCTTACCGTACACAATTCTTGCTATTGCCACGTGGTGTGTTTGTGTTGTAAAAAAATGTTATTTTATGTATTTCTAGTACCTACGTCAAATGCGTTGAGTACCAATACCATATTTACGGCATATTCCGGAGTGGAAGATACCAGTATCGCCCTGGTGTAAGACCACCGAACACAATTGAAACGTTACTTGATTTGGCTTTAGCCGTGTTCGGTGACCAGATCTGAATGGTCAGGTACTTCCCTACCTTCCTTTTCCCCATCTCCTTCCCCTCCCCACCTCACTGGCTTCAGACGGGATCAGTTGGTACTCTTGTGCAGTATTCACATAAATGTTTTTTTTAAATCTACAAAACGGTCAAGGTATAATTTGGGAGGCGGGTAGGAAATGAAGGAGAGGAAGTTCTGGGAAAGAAAAAGGTATGTGGGGTGGGTAGGAATCTGGGGGCAGTATTTCCAGGAGTGAGGACGTTTGAATCCATCCCTCCCGCTGCGGTTCAAGGCGATGTTCCAAGAGATTCCGGCTGGGGAGGATAAAAGGCCTCCCTCAACCATTCTTTCCTGATCTGGCCTGCCATGCAGCTGGTGGGCAGACGCATCCGTCGCCAAGACCCGGACTAACTACACCCAGACAAACCATGAACCCGGGCACCTCTGCTTATCCAATAAATGGTTCCCGGGGTAGCAGAACTAGCAGACCCGGCCACACGTTGTTGTGACTAACGAAACACAACGCCATTACCCAACCTTTACAAAATCCACACCACCCGCTTGCCAGCTGCCCGCTGCCTGCTGCCTGAATTGAATATTTCAATTTATCGGCTTTTCTCTACTATAATAAATATGTATTATACATATAAACCTTACTCTTAAAATCTATTGGTAAACGTTATCTATTGGTGAAAATCGCATGAAAATCCGTTGCGTAGTTTAAAAGATCTAAGCGCACCAACATTTTGAGCGACTTCATTTTATACATGTAATGATTAATAATAGAAGCGTTATAGATAGTATTAAAAAGCAATGTTATAATATATATAGTATTGAAATCTATATTTTCATATTTAGTAGTAGTCTATATCATGATTGATCATAATCTCAGATGGATACATCAAATAATGGAAACAATAAATTCAGCAATAGATAGTAATAAAATCGGACATCAAAACTATTATAAAAGTACTAGCTTTTACCCACGGCTTCGCTCGCATGGAATTAGTGGGAAATTACTGGCATAATTATTGGCATAATTGTTATTATTCTTGCTTTTTTGTCTAATAAAAAATAATTATTGTTTAACCCTGCTGCTCATAAAAGTCCTGTCAAATGCCAGCGATTTCTTGAGAATTTCCGCGTTTCAATGAAATCAAAATTATTTAAATATTTCTAAATGTATCCAAAAACTAAAAACTGTTTTTGAAAGGTGATTAAATAAGCTTTCAAATTATATCATTAGAAGTAAGCATTTTATTTTTGAAATATTTATATTTTGAATGCAAATATTAAAAAGTTTTAAAAGTGACTATGCTTTTCGTCCGGACAATTAACACTTTTAGAGATAGGTAGATATTAGCTATGACGCCAACAAAGCACTATTTTTAGGGTGAATTGCCTAATTTAAAAAAAAACATTGTTTCCAAGGTAACAATTTGTTTGACGTTTGCAATAACTTGATTTTGTTAGGGACAGCAAACGTATGAAAAATAATTGCATAACGCTACAGCTTATTCATAACGCCAGAGCTTACCAATATATATAGCCTATGTTACTCGCAAATAATGTAGCTTTCGATTAGTGAAAGAATTTTTAAATTCTATTCGGTGTTTATTGCGTGAAAGAATAACACTCATCCATACAAACTTTCGCCTTTATAATATCTATAAGATTACACAAAACGAATGTCTGACATGGATCAAGTTGGTATTCAACACATTTGACGTACTATAAATATATAAAATTAAATACATTTTTTACCAAAATAAAATTTTTCAACCAACACAAACTGACACAAAGAATCCAATAAAGCCCTGCGCCCTTGAGGTGATTTTTCACGAAAACGGCGCTATATAAATTAGCCAAATATTATTATTATTAAAGACAAGCCTACGCACAAAATATAATAACTTCATATATATCTGATATACATATAATAGCTGTATACATCTGATCACACTGAACATTTTGGTTTTTGAGCATTTATAACATGTTCAGGTTCTCTAATCTTCATACCGCGTTGAATTCGGCTATCCGCTAACTCTGGCAATAGTGATTCGTTACGGAATAGGATACGGAAAGCGATACAATACACTGTTGCCAATTAATAAAATCATCGCCTTCCCTTCTGTCCATGAGTTTAGTCTTATATTATAAATAATGTCGGACTCTCCGACTTTCGAGTTAGCTTAGTGGTAAAGCGTTTGATTTGGGTCACTGGGAGGTAAGGTTCGAGCCTTGGTCAAACCAATTTTTTTTTTTTTTTTTTTTTTTTTTTTTCAATTTAAAAACTAAAATAGATGGCTACGTTCCATTGACGGTATACTTGGTCGAAGCTACGTGCCGATTATTTTTTAAATACATTCCTTTGAGAAATAGTTCAATTTTACTTGAAATTGCTTCAGCCGTGTTTGACCAGATCTGAATAGCCCGGTACTCTATACAGGAAAAAAGGAAGGAGAGGAGGTTCTGGGAAGGAAAAAGGTACGTGGGGTGGGTAGGAATCTGGGGGTAGTGTGTCCAGGAGCGATGGACGTATCCTACTACGGTGCATGGCGATGTTCCGAGAGATTCCGACTCGAGAGGATAAAAGATCTCCCTCAACAACACCACTACAACACGGGCATGTGCCTAGTGTGATGGCCAAAAAATTACCCATTTACTGTAATATATAAACTTTACTGAATAAAGAACATTAAAAAAAAAAAATCATTCTCTCCCGATCCGGCCTGCCGTGCAATAGGTGAGCAGACACATCCGTCGCCAACACCCGACAAACCGCACCCCATGAACCCGGGCACCCCTGCTGAGTCACCAAACGTAGCGTAACACTTGGGGTGACTTATGGCAGAGGTTTTGGTAATCCAATAAATGGTTCCCGGGGCGCGGCAGCCACACCCGCCTCCCAAATTTATTGGATAACCAACAGGCAACAACAAAGGTTTGGTGAGCAGGAGTGCACGGGTTCTTGGGGTGAGGTTTGTTTAAGTCTTGGCGGCGAAGGCTTTAGCCCACCCACTGCATGGCGGGCCGGATTGGGAGAGACAGGTTGAGGGAGACCTTTTGACCCGTCGCCTTGCACCGCAGTGAAAGGGATGGATTCGCACGTTCGTCACTCCTAATCCCCCCAGAACGTCCCCTCCTTCCTTTCCCTAAAAATACCCTATTCACGGCACCCTCAAGATGACATAAGCCCTAAGAGCATTTTTTTACTGAGGCCTCCTGTATCGAGATAATGCAAAAAAGGAACAAGCACAAATCATTCTGTGATCCACGTGATCTTGAGATTTTGGGTGAAATTGGCCAAGCGTCAGAAATGTCACTAGCTACAGCTGACGTGCGACGCGACGTTGCCATAATGACTTCAGGTAGTTTTTTCTCAAAACGTTACTGTATTGACACGTGCATAGTACCCTTGGCCGGCTAGCCGCCGCCCGAATTATTTGATGCAACCAGATGCGACATGTTGAATAATAAAATAAATAATATTTATTTTTCTAGTGGCATCTTTCGGATTTTAACGAAACTTTTTGAAAACAAAATAATCTCAAAATGAATGATAAAGACCGTTCTGACCGCTGGAGTGCTCTGTTGCAGTTTAGTACGGATATTATACCTATTCCTTCTTCGCGTTAATACTTATTTTAACGAGTTGCTTCGTGTGGGTATTTGAGACACCACCAATATTCCCATTTTCTATTTGTAATTAATTTGGTGTTATGGTATGTAGTTAAGTTGTTGATATTTGATTAGAACGAAGTGGAAATGACGATCTGAAGTAAGAAGACTCTGTTGAAGCTGGAGCCTTTTACTATTCCATGTTTATTGCCAGCTACTTTTCTTAAGTTGGAAGAATTCAAAAAGTATTCGCTCACAGCAAAAAGCATTGTCTAAGAAACTCCAACAGTTTGTTCATTATTTAGTAGCAGGCGAGAGGCGAGTTGTTAGGGGCGCGGGGCGGATCGGGCATCGGGTAGGGAGCGGGCGGCGTATTTCCAATCCCTAACGCGATTCAGTCACTCTACCGACTGAAACGCGTTAGGGATTGGAATGCATAAATCACCTTCCAAACACTACCGCGTTTCGGTCGCCTTTGCACTTTGTTGCTCTCTGTTTCTGTGAGGGTGACGATCGTTATTATAGAAGGGTAAGCAGAGAGGATGAACCGCGTTTTTTGTACTTACAAAATCTTTTTTTACATTGAAAATATTTATTTTTTAAGTACAAAAAACGCGGTCCATCCTCTCTGCTTATATTTCTATAATAACGGTTGTCACCCTCACAGAAACCGAGAGCAACAATGCGCGAAGGCGGCCGAAACGCGGTAGTGTCTGGAAGGTGATTTATGCATTCCGATCACGAACCTACCTACCGAATCAAAATAACGCACAGTAAAAGTGATCCGCTAAAAAAATTGCGAAATTGTGTTTATTAGTAAACAATACGATACGAAACAGTTGCAGGATTCACCCGAGTACTCACCGCATCAATAGTGAAATAAACTTTGTGCATTTAAGTGAGATTATTTGAGGAATTTCAAATAATAAATATTCCAAGCTGTGACAGTGAAATTGACATTTATATTAACAAAGCCAAGTGAAACTCTGTGATTTTCCTACAAAATCGCCATTTTTCCTTTACTGACCACACATATTGCTTGCTTTGCTGTCAGCTGAAGTACCTACAATGAGCTCGAATAAAAAATCCGGCTCTCAACAGCAATATAACCTAAATAAAAGATCTAAAAACAAAATGAATACTGCAACTGAAGATATTACCCCAGAAGAAGATGTTTTTACAAAATTTGCGTCTTACTTAGATTTAAAGCTAGAGAAAATTAAAACTCAAATACTCGAAAACATCGATAAAAACATGTTGGAATTTCAAAAATCAACGGAATTTATTTGTCAAAAATATGATGACATAATTATGATGCGCTTAGAATCCATGAATGGAGTAAAAAGAGAAGTTGAAAGCTTAAAAATGATTTGATGAATGAAAGTAAAAGTATAAAGCATTTGGAAACTAGACTGGTTTGCTTAGAACAATCGAACCTTGGCGACTCTCTTGAAATAAGAGGAATTGAGGAAAATCCCAAAATAACTGCTATGAAATTAATAGAAAATGCTAACCTTAAAATAAGTTTAGATGACCTCGGCGATAAGACAATATGACAGAAGACCAGGTCATCAGAAAAAAATTATTTTGAAAATTGGAAATCCAGAAACAAGAATAAAGTTATTAGAAAACAAGAAAGTGATTTTAGACCGCGAGAAAATGGTATTCCTAGGAGAATCACTATCCCCTTATTATAAGGAGCTACTTTGGAAAGCCAAATTAAAGGAAGAAAGAAGACGAAGGCAAAAAAACCTGGGAAATGAAACACGAAGATGACCTTAATTTTTAAGTTTTTTTTTTTTTTTTCAACATTTATAAACTTAGTCCTTTTAAATTAATAGCATACGTAACATATTATTTCAAAGCTAATTCCAACACAGTGTATAATGTTTATATAAAAATGTATTAATTCCTAGGCGACCCATTCTGTAAGAAATATTTTAATGTAACAATATTGTTATTTCAATACCCATATTATTTTGTTTACTTTATCAAATTGGCAACTTTATCAAGTGGTTAAATTTTTATGTTTAAAAAATAACACCTAAACTAAAGAAATGTAAAGAAACAATAAATTAATAAATATATAAGGATTATCCTATCCCACAATATTGTCAAACCAAAAGATCACACAAGTTGCATATCCAAGGTGCCACCTCTATAACAAATTGCATCAATAAAATACAATTGTATTTCTAAGAAAACTGTACTAAATGTACTGATAATTTTTTTTTTAATTTCGTATTTAATTCAAAATAATTTGGTTCTTATTTTAATATTGTGTTATTTTAATATTAGATTCCCTTGTTGCTTTCTAAGAAAGATTTTCGTTTAATATGGAATCACTTGCTTTTCATCATGTTATTTTTTTTTTTTCGAAACCTTAAGGGTACATTCTTTTTTTGTTATCTTATCTATCATTAAAAACGGTAATAACTAAGACACAATGAATAATAACATTTTGTTTGATTTCTTAACACTTTGTTGTTCAAATATTATTTTTTTCCGAAATTTTTTCTCCATTTAAAACTGGTTTTAAATTATATTATCTTTTTAATTTTATTTTTTTGTAAACCGTAAAGGTATTTTCTATTTGTTATCTTCTTTATTATTGAAAATGATTTGAACTATTGACACAATGAATATTAACATTTTGTTTGATCTCTCAGCACTTTGTTGTAAATTTTTTTTTCTGCACTTTTTCTCCATTTATCATTGTTATTTTAAATTTTATGTTATTTTAATTTTTTTTAAATTTATTCCATTTGTATTTACTTAACTGTTTGATAATGACTGATATTTTTGTGCATTACTTTTATTAAATTACGAAATTATTAACCCCGATACAGGCGAGCCCTAGTGGGGTTAATAATTATTTGGTAAACAATATATTTCAATTGTGGAGAAACAATAAATAAATAAATCCCTAACGCGTTTCAGTCGGTAGATCGACTGAATCGCGTTAGGGATTGGGAATACGCCGCCTGGCGCGGCTGTTACTTTTTTCTCACTGGCTTTTTAGTTTCCTTAAAAAACAACGGATCATAAAACTTTTCACAATATACAGCAAAAGTGTTCTCTCTTGGTAAGTGCATATAATGAATTGACGTGCTATATTTATTCAACGTCTTTAAATATTTAATGGAAAACAAATTTAATAATGTTCATCAATCTACAAGTATTTTAGTTTTTGAACAAAAACCATTTTTAACACCGTTGTGATTTGATTCTTGATGAAACGAAAAATAGCAAAACTACAAAGAGAAAAACTCATACATCAGGATTTAGCTTGCGAGAGAATGAGATAGGTAATTGGTCTTCTCTTTGTGCGGTGATTTATAGAATAAAATATAAAATAATTTCAGAATGAATACAGAAATTAATACAAAAATAATCTTTCAACTGAACAAGATGACAAATGATTGTATTTAGTTTGCATAAGGTAGGGAGGGAATTACAATTTTGGAAAAGGGTACAAGGTTGAAAAATAGATACAGACAGTTATTTTGTTAAGGTTCAACTAAAAGTCGCTAACTTAATGTTGCTACAAACGCTAAATATTTTTTCCTTAAGCTGCTGCTTCTTTTAAAAGCCGAGTACAATACGAATATTTTGCTTGCATAAAATACATAATACGTCGAACCTACTGTTTATTTAAATGTGAATATGTAATCAGTTGATGTATAAATTGGATATTTTTTGGATTTATCAAGACCGGTACATTTACTATGCTCGGCATTATTTACATTATTGCTGTGTAGTACCTAAGTTTAGTGATGCCGAGCTTAACTAATCCGCCATAACTGCGTTCACAAGAAATAAAAAAAAAAAATTCTCCGCGGTTCACACAGTTATTCACATGAATAAGTTAGTTTAACAAAAAGTTAGAACTCACCACCAAACAAAGGTGTGAAATTTAAAACTCTCAGATCATCGGAGTAATCCATCTTAGTACGGTAGTAGGTACCTATCGGCGATGGCTTTCGTAATGGATTTTCTTAGGCAAATATAAAAAGGTGACGTGTGGGGGAGAATGAGTTATTTGAAATCCTATGAGAAGGCGGGAGCAGACGAGGAGGAAAGATGGCGATCTGACTATGGTTGTTGCGGTTCTTGTGAACTGTGGACTAGTTATCAGTTATCATTATTATTTTGTCAACTTCAAGTAATTTGTTCACAGCTTTACCAGAAAGAATGTTGACCATCCAGAGTATAGAGAAGAGATTTGAGAGCTGGTTATAAATTCAAAGAAAGACTGTTAATGATCATTGTGCACGCGTAATCTAATCTTGCACCTCAGAACCGACTAAAAGCGTAGGGATTAACAGTCAAGATGTGCTGGTAAAAGGTAGATCATCCGACAAATTTAATATTGTTGCTATTTCAATTATATCACTCGGACCTTCACAATAAGAAGTCAATATTTATTGTTAATGACCTTTAACTAAAAAACAAACAATAATAAGTAAATCACAAAATAGAGAAAAGAAGATTATTTGGCAATAGGTATACCTAACGTTTGGTTTGGTTCATCCAGTAGGTACAGAAATATTACTCCTCTGAAAGTTTTCGCATAATTCTCAGGGATTTTGTTGCATCTGGGGCTCTCCTGCAATACTCCCACTGATGCAGCACTGATAAGGATGACATTGTTTCAGATAGCAGTAGCAGTCAGAGAGAAGATGTTGAGGAAAGAGGGGCTCCCGGACTAGGGCCGGGGCTAGCACAGGACAGGACAGGACAGGACCGGAGGAGATGAGGGGGAGGGCGGGCCGTGTTGGCGTGCTGCTGTCTCTGCTGCTCTACGCTCTGACCTCTTCCCGCACAGCCGACGCCTTTGTTAATGGTGAGTTCCTGACTTTAATCGCCATATTCGGTATAAACCTATTTGACGAGTGACGAGCTGTATGTTGACTGGTGTGTGTGTGTCTCAGGCGAGTGCGCGGCGCCGCTGGGTATGGAGGAAGGGCGCATCCCGGACCACGCCATCACCGCCAGCTCCTCCTACGAGATCAAGTCAGTGGGGCCGCAGAATGGAAGGTACGTCTAGGACCAGTATTGTATTTGATTGTATCTCACGTACCTACTTACCGCTATCAAATTTTTTATTTTTTATTTTTGTACAATAATTTTTGTTTTAGTTTTATGGGGTGTTATGCGGTGTTGTGCTACCTCCTTAATTAGCCAATATTTTGGACAGTATTGCAGTGTCTATCATCAGGGCAGATCCGGCAGATCATCAGATTGGCAGAAACATCTGTCGGATCTGCCCTGAAGATGGATACTGCAACGCTGTCCGAAACGTTGGCTAAAGAAGGAGGTAGCGCAACACGGCAAAACATCCCAAAAACAAATAACAAAAATACTTTTGGCCGTGAAAATCTAAAAACGTATCTGAATAATTTACAATTTATAATATACATTCATAAAGTTGGCCTCATTCAGTGGCTTACCCGTGCTCAGGCCACCATTTTATAATATGAAAATTGTAAAAGTGCAAAAAATTGTAAAAATGGTAAATGGTTGTGTGAGGGTGTGTGTGTGTGTGTGTGTGTGTGTATGTGAATGAAGTTTTTTTTGTTACCTCTTTTTAAGCACCCGGTATCCACATGATATATGAGCAGAGCACGTTTTTTTCTGGAGTCGTGAATTTCTTATCATTAACTAACAGAAATTGATCAAACCGTAAAATGAACGTTTCCAAATTGTCTCGAATATGACAATACACAAATAATCTTTCTGTATAATGTCTCATTAAAGTAACGGACATGTTACTGTGAAAATAAATGATTGTGGTATTTTTTTGTTTTTATTGGCGGTCTTCGTCTCCAGCTCTACATTCCTCTTTATGTCATAGATCCCATCCACACACTTAAAACACATTCGTTATTTTTCATTTAACCCTTCGAATAATAAGAAAATAATATCTATAAACTTTTACCTTTAATGTTTTGCGCGCAAAATTCCTGGTTCTTCCTATGATTTAAACCTAAAATTTTAAATACAGATTCATTTTTAAACGACTTCGAAAAGGAGGAGGTTATCAATTCGACGGAATTTTTTAATTTTTTTTTATGTTTATTACCTCAGAACTTTCAATTAGGTGAACCGATATTGATGATTCTTTTTTATTAGAAAGCTGGTGCTTTCCGTATGGTCTCATTTTAATTTGGTCTAGTTTTGACAATGGGATCCATGAGAAAACTATATATATGTCTTAAATTTGCAATAAGTATGTGCGCGACAAATGGACGAATAACTCAATATTTTTTTTTTTTTTTTAATTATTTCTGGCTTTCACCCTTCAAGGGTGTTCTAGGCCATCATTTAAAATTACAGAGAAAGGGAAAGGTGAATTTATATATTAATTTTATTTAAATGTACAAATTTCAGAATTATATGGAAGATTGGAGTCGAGTTCAGACTTAGAAGAGATGAAATGTTGAATGGAGGGGAGGCAATTTTAGATAACGCTTGATAGAAGAGAGGATATTTATTTAGAGAGGGACAACCAAAAAATATGTGATCTAAAGAGCCCACATCTAGACCACAGAATGTACAATCTGGGGAGTCAAGGATGTGAATTTTAAAAAGGTGAGAAGGAACGGAACAATGACCGATTCGCATTCGAATAAGTGAGGAAATTTCTTTTTTGGAAAAATGGGGAAATTTTTGAAACCACGGCTTTGATGGGATAGTCCTTTGTATTGAGGCGTAGCGAGCTCCCTTGGATTGACTGGCAATGTTCCAATACTCTGTCCAAACATTGCGGGATCTATCTTTGATGATGGAAAAAATATCAGATAGGGGAATATGGTTTACGAGGGTAACAATAGGGTTGGACGCTCCTTGTTTTGCCAAAGAATCTGCAATATCGTTACCCACTATGCCAATGTGTCCAGGGATCCAAACAAGAATTACGGTTTTTCCAGAGCTTTGAATGGAGGCTATCAGCACTCTAATGAGGCATACAAAGTGATCATCAGGATGAAGAAGAGGACAGGATTTAAGTTTTTGGAGGGAACTGAGAGAGTCAGAGAGAACAAGGGAATGTTCACAATTATTTTTGATTATATATTTGAGTGCTTCAATTATTGCAATGCACTCAGCAGAGAATATTGAAAATTGGTTTGAAATTGAATAAAATATTCTATCATTAGAATTATTGTGGTAAACGTTAATACCTATACCACAGTTAGGAGAGTCAGGAGATTTGGAGCCATCAGTAAATAAAAGAGAAGAGTTGGGCCATTTAGAAGAAATAATGTCATTGAACATATTATTAACAGTACGGGCTGGGAGATTGGAATGACTTTTAAGGATGCCGATCCCTTCCAAAATTGTTGGGGATAGGGTGACGTGACTATATTTTAATTTGTATAGTGGAAGAAGATCATTTTGGATAATTTGAAGCTCTGAGAGAGAGCGAAAATTTTTACAGATGGCAGGAAGAGATTTAGTTCGAGCTCTGATTGTAGATGAATGTGTTGAGTCTTTGAACAACGAAACTCTGGGAATAACCTGATGACATTTAGAATTTAAACATTTAAGAACAAATTTGTCAGCAAACAGTTGTCGCCTTAAATAAAGTGGGGGATCAGAACATTCCACTTGAAGGGAATTGATGGGCGACGACTGCATCGCTCCAGTTATTATTCGCAATGACTTCGATTGAATTTTGTCTAATTTACTGAGTGCATTTTTGGAGGCAGTACTAAAAACTCAATATTATGCCAACAGATTTCGATGATTCTTTTTTTGAAGCAAAACTTCTTTACGCACGCTCGTCACTAAAAATCAAAAAATTTTAACAAAACAAAAAACGACTTCAAAATATGCACTAAAAAGTTAAAAAATAATTTCGTATGATTGTTATTTTTGGAGTCGGTGTCAGCCAAGTTCTCCACATCTCACCTATAACTACCTTTGTATGTAGTTACCTTGGCTGACACCGACTCCAAAAATAAAAATCGTACGAAATTATTTTTTAACTTTTTAGTGCATTTTTTGAAGTCGTTTTTTCTTTTGTTTATCTTAGAAACTTGTAATTAAACTGTCACTTCACTTTTTATAACATTCATAAAATTTTATTTTAAAATTAAATTATGTAACGTCACAAATTCGTGCGAAATAAAACCGTCAGTTATGATCGGGTTTGTAAAATATCTGATAAACATAGATCGTTTATTCTTAAGGCGGTGGGAAGCATTATTTCTTTCGCTTTCTAGCATAAAAGAAATCCACAAATGTTCGCATGAAGAGAGATATCTGACTCTAAATAATGCACGGGCGCTCTGGGACAATTTGGGTATCCTGTTATTATAATGGAATATGATGTTTTGGGACAATTTGAGTCTCCTGTGATCAGACGGGTTAACAACCAAAATATTCACTAGAAATAATTTGTATTCGCCGGGTCAGCTAGTAAAATAATATAAATTTGTTACAGACCACTTTAACTTTAAAATGAAATATATATCTCAGGTCAGAATATTTATTTCCGAGACTGCGAAGTCTCGGATTTGGGGAATTTTGATTTCTGAAAGCCAGTGTGCTGGTGTTGATAAAGTAAAAGGGAAATAAATGTCAACCAGATATTTTGGGTATGTGGATATTGATTATTTGAAGCAATTCAAGACAATCATTTTTTTATGCAGTATGTTATGTAATAGTATTAAATCTGGGTTTATCCTCCTTTATAAAATATCATTAGAGACATCTTATCCAGGAGGTGATTTTTTTTAAAGTTTTGTCTGTCCAACTATCAAAGTCTCCCATCCTAGGACGGTCAAATTGACATATTCATATTAGGTTGGTAGGTAAATGATGATTCATAAAGTATTATGAAAGTTAAGCTTCACAAATTGCATTTAGGTACATAAATATAATATACTAAGCAGTGTAGTAATAGGTTCCAGAATCAATTAATTAACAAGAAAAAGTGCATCCGAAGTGATTAAACAAGAAAAATAAAAAGAAAAGAAAAAATTTGGAAAAAAAAAAATGTTTATAAGGTGCTCGTAATACATAATTATCAAATAACATTTTTTAATAATATGATATTGATCAATATTTTGTACAGGATTATGCAATTTATAATTTACTATCAGTCCCGGCCACACGTTGCTGTGGCTAACGAAACACAATGCCACGCCATTACTTAACATTTAAAACCAACCCCATCTGTTAAATTAAATCCATACCGCCCGCTTGCGCGTATAGCTGCCCGCTGCCTGCTTGCCAGCCCGCTCTCTTTATTTATATATATATTTTTTATTGGTGGTAACAATACCTCCCTAATTGAGAAATTCTCGTGTTTAGAGAGGGAGCACTATTAGATTGACAGTACTGTACATACTTGACAGTTGTTACAATTTGGATGTATGTAAAACGACTTTTTTTAATAAACATATACAATGAATAATAAGTTGAACAATAATTTTGAAATTTTTTTTTTTTTGTTCAAAATGGAAAAATTTTTACAATGAAAATATAAGTTGGCATTTTTTTTTTGTACATAAACATAATGTGAATTTTCATACATGGAGAAAATATAAGTTGACTTTTTTTTTTTGTTTAGAATGGAAATATAAGTTGGCACATCGTAACACATACCTAAATCTAATAAATAGTAAAATGTCTTTTAAGTTTTTGTTTAAAAATTTCATAATTCCTTTCGGATTGTATTTCTTTGGGGAGTTCGTTAAAGCATTTTATGGCTGAGTACGTGTAATGGTGTTGGGCTGTTGTTGTATTAAGTTTAGGGATTATTATTTGTGTTAAGATTCTCGGCCTTGTGCTAAATGACTTTGTTGTTTGTTTATCTTTGTGGATTTGAAGTTATGCATTTTTTTGATAGATTTTATTTAGTGGTAAAACTTTGAATTCATCGAATAATTTTTGGGTTGAATAGTCTAATTTTTTCTTTAGAATAATTTTGATGAGTCTTCTATGTTCTATTTCAAGTGGGGTTAAGTTGGTTTTATACGCTCCTCCCCAGCCTATTATTCCGTATTATAGGATTGGGCTAATGCATAGTAAACCTTTAGTAGCATAGATTTTTGTAGAATATTTCTTAGTTTGAGGAATACGTAATAAATTTTACGTATTCTGTTTACAGTTTGTGCAATATGTTCTGTCCATTTAACATGTTGATCTATAATTATGCCTAAATATTTAATATTACTTTTTTTTGAGATTTTTGAGCATTTAGGTGAATTGCAGTTGTCAGTATAATTATTACAAGAGTTATGAATAGTAATATTGGAATTTATTGTTGGATGGAATTTGTCTGATAATATAAAAGTCATGAAATAGGTTTTGTCAGAGTTTAAGGAAAGGTAGTTGCCATCCAACCATTGTTTTAGGTTGTTTATTTCTACATTCGCAGTTTGATAGGCTTCTTCCCAAGTTTTTTTTCTATGATTAAAACTGTGTCGTCGGCGAAAGATATGATTTTTCTCATTTTTGGTACTGTAAGCATTTCATTCACGTAAATGATAAACAATATTGGACCTAGAACTGTCCCTTGAGGAATTCAAAATTCAGAATAGGTGGGTTCACTCAATATATTGATATTTTTTACGTGTTGATGTCTTTTATGAAGATAACTTATAAACCATTCTTTAACTGTTCCTTGGATTCCAATTTTTTCTAATTTTTTGATTAGCTTCTTGTGGCTTATACTGTCAAATGATCTCCTTAGATCGATGAATATACTTAAACATTTATTTCCCGAGTCAAGAGCTATATAGATTATAGAGGTTATTTTTGCAATTGCATCTTGCGTACCTTAATTTTCTCTGAAGCCGAATTGGTTATCTACTACACTATATAAAGAGGTAATATTTGTTTGTTTGTTTGTGTGTTTGTTTGCATCGAATAGGCTCCGAAACTACTGAACTGATTTAAAAAATTCTTTCGCTGTTGGAAAGCTACACAATCCGTGGGTGACATAAGCTATATTATATTTAAAAAAAAAATAGGCATCCTTACTAAAACTTCAATAATGTAACCCAGGGTGTTAAAAAAATTACCTAAAATATTCTTTAAATCGCGTGCGCAGCGAAAACTATTGATGATAGAATAAAATAATGTACTATCACTTTATACAACACATCATTATCTACAAAAAAAGTTGCAACAGCATATGTCTAACTATTATGGTTATGCCATAATAAGTATTCTTTTATTTTAAAAATTTAATTTAATTATCGCCGCTTGAAAAGCCTCTTTATTTGTATCTTGGTTTTAATCCTTATCAAAATAAATTACTTTATATTCAAGACAGCTTCAATACCTTTATTTAACTTTTTGAATTTTTCAATTCGGACATTTAATTAGAAAGATATCACGAGTTTAAAATTGTTAGTATTAGAAAAAAGTTTCGGCTACGGGCCGGGCGGGAGAGGAGTCAAGAAATGCAGTGCCAGGGGGGTTGGCGGGACGGGGGAGCGGGATAGCGGTGGTGGGGAAGGTGGAAGTGGAACGCTGGAGGGGAACGCACGGGAAAGGACATGTAAGGAGTAACATTTTATTTATTTGAATATGGCTTATATTTTTTTTTTTTTTTTTTTAGAAATTTAATTAAATTTAAATTTGATCAGGAATAGGGAATCGGGAACATCATTGTGCAACATTCCAGAACACTATCTTATTGTCCTGAGCGAAGCCGGGTAACCCAACTAGTCATTTATAATTTCATATGAAGTGATATGTTTAGTTAATTGTGACTTTACGACTTTTTAAAATATTTTTGCTACGTTAGATATAATAGATATGGGACGGTAGTTTGAGTTGTCAGATGTATTTCCTGATTTGAAAATTGGGGTTATTATTGTTTTAATATATTTTTGGGTAAATTCCTTGTTGTATGCTGTTATTAATGATATGTGCAATTGGTTTTGATATTAATTGTCTCATTTGTTTTAATACATTTACTGTGATATTATCAAAACCAGGGCTCGCGGAAACTCGTAGGTTCATTATATTTTTTTCTATTTCTATTTGGGTGCATTTTTCACACTTTTCGAAAGTGGGTGATTTAGTATTAAAAATACCTCTCTCACAAAAATAAAGTTGGTTGTTTTCAGTTGGAAAAATGTAATAATAAGTTTATTAAAAGAAAATAACTTAGTTTACATCACTTTATTTTTTTTGTACACAATCAACATGTTTCGTGAACCATGTTCACTTCTTCAGGAATAAAAGTATACTTTTATACATTTTTACAGTATACTTTTATTCCTGAAGAAGTGAACATGGTTCACGAAACATGTTGATAGTGTACAAAAAAATAAAGTGATGTAAACTAAGTTATTTTCTTTTAATAAAAAAATAATGACATCACAAAGTGACAACCTTTTAGAAGAAGTTTTCTTCGAAAAATTAATAATAAGTAATTGTCGAATGAAACACTAGTATATATTGAATTATTTGGCGGGTATTTGATAAGCCGCCATAGCTCAGTGGTCAGAGCTGCTGACCGGCAATCAGATGGTCACGGGTTCAATTCCCGTTGGCGGCCAGTATCTTTTCTCGGAAGATTTTTTCAATGTAGATGAGTGTTTCAGGCTGATAATTATTGATTATAATATTTGTTATCTACCCTTTGTGCTATGCATGAAAATCTTGTTTAAAAAAAAAACGTTAGTTTATCAATTAAAAATAATAATTAATATTTGACAAGTTAAAGTATTTCAGCAAAAAATGCAGACACAATTAGTCTCGACGCCACCTAGCGGGAGATTTAGTATTAAAAATACCTCTCTCACATAAATAAAGTTGGTTGTTTTCAGTTGGAAAAATGTAATAATAAGTAATTGTCGAATGAAACACTAGTATATATTGAATTATTTGGCGGGTATTTGATAAGCCGCCATAGCTCAGTGGTCAGAGCTGCTGACCGGCAATCAGATGGTCACGGGTTCAATTCCCGTTGGCGGCCAGTATCTTTTCTCGGAAGATTTTTTCAATGTAGGTGAGTGTTTCAGGCTGATAATTATTGATTATAATATTTGTTTTCGAAATTATTTTGGCAAGTTTGTGTGGAGGCATTGGAAGTATTTTTAGATTGGAAAGAGTCGATTTTTTTGGCTAGATTCTCTCCGACTTTAGCGAAGTAGTTATTGAAAATGTTTGCAATTTTAGTTGGTTATTTTATTGAGTCCATTGTTTCGTTGTCATAAGTTATTTTATTTATTTGTTTATTTTTATTACCGTTGCCAATAATGTTATTAATTGTAGTCCAAACTTTTTTGTTATCTTTACCACTACCTTCAATTTTTACCTTGAAGTAATTTTCTTTTGTTGTTTTAATCAAATTTGTTAGATTGTTTCTGTATTTTTTATATGATTGTAATAAAGTTAAGTCATTAGGTTGTTTTGGGGTTTGATAAAACAGTTTTTCTTTGTTCCTAATTGAGGTAACATTCCATGGGTGATCAAGGGCCTAATTTTTCTATGTTTTGATTTAAGTTTGACGTTATTATGTGTAATTACGTTTATTATGTGTTCGCGAAGTGTTTTTTCGAATAAAATTGAAGATTTTTCGACATCTTCAGTGTTTAATGTCTCTTCCCATTTTTCCAATTTCAATTTTTGTTCAAGAAGTTGTATGTTTAAGGTTTTTATGTTATGCTGTTGTAATGCGGTTTTGGAAAAGGCCTTTTTTTAAATCAAGAATTAAGAAACACGTGTAGTGATCGGTAATGTTTGTTTTCCAAATGACAAGTGTTAATTGTGTAGTTGTATCAGCCTTAGTCCAAATGTGATCAATACATGATGGGTTTTGTCGGAGCACAACTCTAGTGTAATCGTTTATACATGAAATGAAGTTCAGTTCTTCAGTATTTATATTGAAGTCACCCGTCACTATAGTATTTTGACATTTGTTTTTGTTAATTACATCTTTGAGGTTCTCTATAAATTGTTGAGTTTTTGAACCGTGGGTTCGGTATACAGCAATAACTTGATAAATCTGATTATTTACTTTTCATATCTTGATGTTTTTTGTTAACGTAAATAACTAGGCCACTATTCTTGTTAATGTGTGCTTTCGTGGGAATACATGTAAAGTTTGGTAATTGTGGTATATTATCTATATTTACTGTATTAAGGTGGGCTTCAGTCAAAACAATACAGTCGAGTTCAGTTTTTAAGAGACTAAGAGTACATAATAATTGAGGTGATTTTTCACAAAAACGGCGCTTTATAAATCAGCCAAGTATTATTATTATTAAGTATTATTGAAAATAACCATAGTTTTGAAAAAAATACGGGGATAAATATTCTTCATATCAACCATAAAGGAAAACGCTTAGATAACTTGGAGGCCTTGGAAATAAATAAAAAAATCACTTAAAAATAATGAATCCATTATAAACAAACAATTTTTTTTTATCTTATAGCCCAATCATGGATATGTTCCCCTACCCCCACTCTTAAATAATCCCTAACCATACCTCCACCTTTGTAATAATTTGCAAACACTTTGTAATAATATATTGTACCCACCCACTATTTTGTGACTGTCAAATCAGTATATGTTTGCCCTGAGGAAGGAACGGTCGTTCCAAAACCGGTCGGCTTCAAACAAATATACAAGTGGTTCAAACTAAGTAAAAAATTTGTTTAATGTATATACATAATAATTCATTTATGTTTTTGTAAATACTTCTTATATTTAAGTGCATAATGACCAATGAGTTTGTCTTTTTTTTGAACAGAAGGTTACATTTGTCGACATTATTACATACTTTTTCTGCTATATTATAAGTGCTATCTAGTTCATCCGTAATAATATTATTCATCGGACTTTGAAAACGTGTGTCTTATATAAGAGTTTTTGGGAATATATGGCATAATTGTATTAATAATATATAACATAAGCATAAAAAGGATGTAGAATTTAGGCATGTAGCTAATATAAGACATTATCATATAAAGAATATAAAACATAAGCTTATAAAGAATATTAAACAGAAGCATTAGCATATAAGGTATACAAGTGATATTGGGGTTTGGTTGCTGCGAATATTTCACATATAAGCATATAAAGTAAATACAGCATAAGAATAGGTATATAAAGTATACATATAGTTCTCGCGAATATAAGACCTAGGCATATAAAGAATAAAAAGTATAATCATATTAAGAAAGTAAAGCATGAGCTTATAAAGATTATAAAACTTAAGCATACAGAGAATATGAAACGAAAACACAAGCATATTAAGTATACAAGCAATATAAGGCTTTGATTGTTGCGAATATTTTACATAGGCATATAAAGTATATATAATATAATCGTAAGTATACACAGAATATATATATTTTCTGCGAATACATAACAAAGGCATATAAATAATATAAGGCATGAGCATGTTGAGACACAACATATACTCCTTGATTCTGTGTTTTACATATAGATTTGTGTGAAAAAATATAAACATATGAGAGTAAGTTATACGAGTATATCTAAAAGAGCTTTGTTTATTTGTTATTGATTGAGGGGGACAAAATGTTTTTGTTTGTATCGTTAATAATAATAGCAGGTGTCCCGTTATCTTTGCGGACATATATATTTCTTCCCCATGTCTAGGCGAACTTAAACCAGTTTTGACGTGTAGCTTTTCTCGTGAGAAACCATAGATGCTTTGCGCGAAATTTTGTTCAGGTATTTCTACCATTGATATTGTTTGTAATGAAAACAGAGTTACTTGTATAAAATGTATAAACGGTTTAGTCACATCGGTTAAAATAAGACTGAGGGGTTCTGCATGTTTAAATAATAGGTTGAAACTAACATTTAAAATGTTATAAAACATAAGCATATAAAGAGGATATAGAATAGCACATAAAGAGTACAGAACATAAGCACAAGCATATAAAGTATATAGTATTAGCTTTGTGATATAAGGACTTTGTTGTTGGGAATTTATAATATAAGCATATAGTATAGTATAATTAACATAAACATAGGTATAAGTGGTGTAAGGATTTAGTTGTTGCGAATATTTAACATAACCATATAAAATATTTATAATATAAGCATAGGCGTATAACGTGTACGTATAATTGCAGCGAATGTATAACATAAGCATATAAAATATATATAACATAAGCATGTAAAGAATATAAAATATAAGCATAAAAAGAAAATAAAACATGAGTTTAAAAAGATTATAAAACACAAGCATATAAAGAAAATAAAACGTAAGCATATGAAGTATAACGGTGATATATGAATTTGGTTGTTGCGGATATTTTACATTAGCATATAATGTATGTACAATGTAGGCATAAGTATACAAAGCGTGCATATGGTTGTGGCGAGTATATATCACGAGCATATAAAGCATAAGCATATAAAGAGTATTAAACATAAAAATATAAAGAGTATAAAACATAATTATGTAGAGAATATAAAACATAAATATATAAAGAGTATAAAACATAAGTATATAGAGAATATAAAACATTAGCATAAGCATGTAAAGTACACACAAGTGCTATAGGGATTTAGTTGTTGTAAGTATTTTACATAATTATAACAGGCATATAGTGTAGCTATGAATTGAAGATAGATAGTACAAGATTTATATTTGTTAATGCTAAAACTAAATGTAGTGTTTGGGTAAAGAGATAAAAGAAAACTAGAAAAATACAAATTAAATAATTTAAATTCCCCTATAACGATATACCTGTGCCCTTCTGGTTCATATAATAAGTTGAGATTAATAGTTAAAATGGTGATGTTAATGAGCTTTGAGTAAAATAAAAAAAAATATTATTAACATAAGTACAATAGTTGCAGTTTTTTTACAAGTTATTGAGAGTAGGAGATAAGATGTGTTTGTTTTTGTCATTGATAATAATGACTGGTGTCCCAATATCTTTACGGACGTACACTTGCCCTCCACGGGTCCAGGCGAATTTATACAAGTTTTCCCGTGTAGCCTTACGTGCAAGGAACCACAAGTGTTTCGCACGAAACGTGAGGTGTTCCGAGACGTATATGTGGGAGCGAGGTCCTGCAATTCCGACGAGGATGGTGTTGAGTTTTTCATCTCTATTGTTAGCTTGTTTGTTGAAATTTTTTATGTCTGTCAGGAAAACCTCACGGTCAATACCGGTTTTAAATGATATGATTATGGGCCTGCACTGGTCCTTAGGTATTTTTTGGGAGATGCGGTAAGCTGCGTCAATCTTGTTCATTTCCACATTTGAATTAGTAGTTTTTTGGATGTTAAATATTAGGTTTTTTAAATTTTCCCCGTTATTTTCGGGGAACCCTCTGATTTCCACGTTTTTTGACCTATTTTTTCTGTCGATTTGCTCCATGTGATTTTCTAACACTTCAATTCTTGCTTCGAGGCCGGTGTTCTTTTTCTCCAGTTTATTATTAGTGTCCTCAAGCTCGTGTACGCGAAGAAGAATCTCCTCATATTGCTTGCTCATCCCCGCTAGAGTGGCAAGAATTTGCGTGTTTTGTTCGAGGAGTTTGGAGAGTAGTTCACTATCAATAAGTGAACTGCCGCTGGGTTTGACAGTTGGTGTGACACAATTGCATTGTTTACATTTTATGAGGGCACGCCGCTCCTTAGAGAGGCGATGGTAGGTACTTTCCGCTACACCTCCACATTGCAGATGGATTGTATCCTTGCAGGTTATGCACACAAAAATAGACTCGGCAGAAAGTGTAGGTTCGGAACATTCTTGACAGATATTATTCATGTTGATGTTGTATGATATATTATGTTGATGATGTTTCACTGTTATTTTATGTTATTTGTAATTTGTAATAGGCAGTATGAGTTTTGTTATAAGCAGTCACAGTTCTTAACACAATAAACACTGAATTTCACAACAACTGTCACTTGATCGAAAATGAAGACACTTGAAATCACTGTAGAATGAATGAATTATCAGAAAGTTGAAGTTTGTACACTAAATGTGACCCAAAGAATCACCTCCAATACATTTAATTTTCAATATGACGGTTTTAGATATAGATTTTATGATTTTATCGGTAGATCAAATATCGTGGTACACACTGTTTATTGTTGTATTGTTGAATTGAATATTATCCAAATGTTGTACAATTTCAACAATGTACTCGAAACCTTGACAAATTATATACCTTAAAACCTTCCTAATGAATCACTCTATCTATTTGTGAACAACGCATGAAAATCCGTTGCGTAGTTTAAAAGATCTAAGCGCACAGACCGCTATGTAAAGATAGTATTTTATAGTTTATATTATTTATACCTTAGGAAAGTATGTTGAATCTTTTCATTGTTTTCGTAATGAATTTTGACAAAGGGAGTCCATAAAAAAGGTTATCCCTATTTGGCATCTGACAAAGGTTTTACATAACGATATATATATCTGTATTTATGTCACGATATGCTTAAATTATTGAAATCCTTTGAAGCTCTCAAAACAAAGCCAAGAGTCTTAAGGACCATTAGATTGCTATCGAATATATTACCCAGGTTAATAATTTCACTAACGCATTTTTATCATTTAACGTATATTGAAGAAATATTTCCCGCTGATGGATTACGGAGGATCTGTATTTCAAAGTAAATGGTAAGCAATGTAGACCACGGCTCCATGCACTCTGAACAAATCCTTAGTGACACCATCAGTCTTTCAGTGTCTTCCAGTGCCTTCCGGGGTCTACAGCAGTGTAGTTCTGCCATGGCTCCATTCACTCTGAACAAATCCTTAGTGACATCATCAGTCTTTCAGTGTCTTCCAGTGCCTTCCGGAGTCTACAGCAGTGTAGTTCTGCCATGGCTCCATGCAGTCTGAACAAATCCTCAGTGACATCATCAGTCTTTCAGTGTCTTCCAGTGCCTTCCGGAGTCTACAGCAGTGTAGTTCTGCCATGGCTCCATGCACCCTGAACAAATCCTTAGTGACATCATCAGTCTTTCAGTGTCTTCCAGTGCCTTCCGGAGTCTACATTAGTTTAGTTCTGCCATGGCTCCATGCACCCTGAACAAAAAGTTAGCCACACCCAGGGTCTTCCTGTGCCTTCCGGATCCTGCTAAAGGATTACGATGAATCCATATTGTAAGAGTCTGTCACTAATACATTCCCCGGAAGGAAGGGATTAGTCCTGATAATGAATTCCGGTAATGAATTTTGCCCTTCTCCTTCGCATCTCAAATTTGACAGAGAGAATGCGATAAATACCTTAATTATTATTAAGGCCGGGGAGTTTCAAATGCACTGAAGCAATGTTAAATATTTATTCGGAGCACCCGCAGAGTTACAATTCATAAACTGTGAACTCCCTATGAGCAGTTTGGGCGCGCAACCAACTATGGGTAGATTGCTCGCAGCAAATGAGAGTACGCAAACAGTTTGATGACCACGAACTAGAAAGACATCATTACAAAACTTAAAGCTGCAGAAGCACACATCATCATCACCTCCAGTAGGTATAGCTGGAAAAGATTACGAGCGAGCAATTAAGGCGATTTACTAGCCATTAGCCATTCGCGTATTTCATCGACAGAAAGTGTTTCGGTTTAGATAATTGATTTGCGTTTATATAATATGTATTAAGGTGGTAATAGCTCAGTCGGTAGAGTTTAGGTTGTTATTTAGTAGAGTTGATAGGGTTTTTGTAGGTTTCGTATTTTCATTAAGAATATTTGTTCACATGAAGCAGTTACTTTGTGATGTGACATTATAATTTAAAATAAAACAATAACTTTCTAAACACCACTTTTATTTTTTATACTTTATGCCGACCGGGTTTCGCTACAACCGTAGCTTCTTCAGGGCAGTCTACTGTAGAGTAGAGTAGAGATTGTACTGCACTTAAGAAGTACAATCTCTACTCTACTCTACAGTAGACTGCCCTGAAGAAGCTACGGTTGTAGCGAAACCCAGTCGGCATAAAGTATAAAAAATAAAATTATTGTTTACAAAGTTATTGTTTTATTTTAAATCATTAAGAATAGTAGAAATTGTTTTCGACAATGATTAAATATTAGAACGAGGTTTATAAGTTCTAAAAAAAACAAGTGTGCTTTAAACCACACGACTGAAGTAAAACTTCACAAACTTATGCCGTCCATTAACAATTTAACAGTAACAGGAATAAAAATATCCCCATCCCCATCAACTCAACTCAACTAAACTTAACTTAACTTAACGTAACTTAACTTAACTTAACTAAACTTAACTCAACTCAACTTAACTTAACTCATATCGATTAGCGTTTCACTTTCATTATAGCGTTTCATATAGATTAGCGTTTCACTTTTATTAAAGCGTTTCATATAGATTAGCGTTTCACTTTCATTATAGCGTTTCATATAGATTAGCGTTATATATTTTTTCGTAACGTTTCATATTCGTAAAGAAGTTTTACTTCAATTAGCATTCGCATATGGTTCTTTTTCGTAACATATTCATCATTTTACTCCCAAGTATCGAGCGTGCGTAAAGAAGTTTTACTTCAAAACAGTGGATAACCTCTTATTTTGTTAAGAGGTATCAGACAGTAAACTTCAGGAGTAAGAGATCTTTATATTTTCTTTAAGTTTTGAATTGCCGCAGGGGTCCATGCAGGGTTCTCTTTTATTTATATTATACACCAAAGATCTGGAACCATTTGTTACATTTATTTACGCAAACAATATTTTCACAGCTAGGCGGATGATTACGTTCTTGTTAATACAAGATCCCATTTCTTTCTCTTTTTTTCATTTTGAAACAATAACATAGATTTTGCAAAACAATTTGATAGTTTAGGCCTCCCTGGGTAGTTTACCCGTGTTGAGGCACCTTGGGAAGTGGAAGTAGTTCATCTCTACCGCACTGTTTTATAGACATAATGTGTACAAATAAAGGATAAAGCTGAACGCAGACAAAGCTGAATTCATGTGGATTGCAATACTTAAAAGACAGCATTTAATTGATAATCCTTCAGTGTGGAATATTACTCCTTAAAAACAGATAGTTATGAGTATGCAAAAAGTCATATATAGTCAAATGATCTGTAGCGTACCATCGTAAAAGTGTGGAATGACGTATAAGAAGCAGTTGCGTTACAATGTAAAAAGTTGACAGTTGATCCCAGATGGATGTCGATTAGCGATGTGTATTTATAGCGAGAATGAGTTCTTAAACCCAAGTCTTTTGTAAGAAGCGGATCCCTTTCCTACTCCTTTTTTAAATCAACTTGGGAGTCGGGTATGAGTACCGCCTCCCAGGTAACCATTTATTGGATAAACAACACCCCCGGTCACACCAACTGGTTCACTACGTCTGGTGATTAGGCAGGGGTTTATTTATTTTTATCTATTTTAATATTACGTTAGATTACAGTAATGACGTATTGCCCATCTCACTGGTTAATCAATGATTTCACTATCAATGATTTCGCTTATTTTTAAAAATAAAACAATAACTTTGTAAACACCACTTTTATTTTATATACTTTATGCCGACCGCTACAACCATAGCTTCTTCCCGGCAGTATAATACTCTACTAACATGAAAAAAATGATTTTACTTTTATATGAACTTTTGGTTTGCATGTTTCTAATGTCAGTTGGTAGAAAATTGAATAGCTCAGTAGGATTATATTTATAACTTCTTTGCCCATAAGAAGATTGACAAACTGGAATTTTAAAATATTTAACAAGTGACTCTTTTAAGGCTCTAGTGCATATTCGTTCTTCAAACATTCGAGTATGTGTGTTTTTAAATTGATGAAGCATGATATTTATTGAATTTTTTTTTAAAATTAGAAACTTTAAAACTTTTTTCAGTTTTTTTCTATTTGAAATATCCCTAAATTCTATTTAAAATTATGAATTTCTTCAGTTTTATCTTTAGGTTTATAACATGTGCAGTTTAAGGCTTGGTTGTGGAGGTTATAGCTTATTTGATATTCGAAATGTTATAAATCTTGTTTTGTCTGTATTCAGGGTTAATATGTGTGCATCACGCCAATTTTTAACAGTACGAAAGCCATTTTCTGCTGTTAAGACTTTATCCGAAGATTTGGCGTAAAATAGCTAAACCGTATCATCGGCAAAAGTTGTGTCCACAAATAGGTTGCATAGATCATTCATATATAATAAGAATAATAAGATACTACTTTTTGGAATGCCACAAACTCATGGCCGCCGTGGTCTAGAGGTAAGGTTCGAACTCAGCCGCGACGTGCGCAAATAAATTTTATTTGATTAATTTGTGGAATTTTACAATTAATTAATTAAAAATAATATATAGTATATTTGCGGCACGTTTCTGAGTGAAAGATACTCTCAGTATCGCCCTGGTGTAAGACCATCATTAAGAATTGAAACGTTGCTTGAAATGACTTTAGCCATGTTTGGTGATCAGACCTAAATAGTCAGGTATTTTGCCACCTTCCAATTCCCCATCTCCTTTCCCTCCCCAATACCTTCAGCTCCACAACATACCCCAATTGGGAATGCTGCTCACTGGCTCCAGACGGAGGCAGCTGGGACTCTTGTGAGGTACGTTTTTTGAGAACGACTACAGGCTACAGGTACTGTTTATTTTAACACATCGCATTCAATCAGATAGATAAAGTTAAAATAATTGAAGGACTGTATCTGATATTCCTATCCTCTTAAGTTTATCAAGAAGAATTTAATTGCTCACAGTTTCAAACGCCTTTGCAAGATCAAGGAAAAAAAACATTTATTTCCTCTGTCGATTACTTGTTATGAAGTCTGTAACGTTTGCTAGGGGTGCCCGGGATTATAGGGAGGGGTTTGTCTAGGTCTTTACGGCGGATGCTTTTGCCCACCTACTGCATGGCGGGCCGGATCGGGTTTTGCCGGACTGGTTGAGGCAGACTTTTTGACTTCTCCAGACGAAGTCTCTCAACTTATAGCCTTGCACCGCAGGGGGAGAGATAGATTCATATGTTCGTCACTTCTAAACACTACCCACCCCTGATATCTTTTTCTTCCCAGAACTTACTCTCCTTCCATGAAAAGATCTCACTGACCTAGTCAATACTAGAAAATTATTTGAGTAATAGTAAAAAATAAATTATTTGAGTTTCAGTTAATATTTGATTAAAATTTAAATGAGTTTCTTAACATTAACGTTAAGCAATAAAAGTAGCAGAACCGGCCACGCGTTGCTGTGGCAAACGAAACGCAACGCCAAATACTGAATGGTTACCCAACCTTTATAACCACCGCCATCTGATAATTTGCATAAAAATCAAATCCACACTGCCCGCTTGCCAGCCCGCTCGTTTATCACATACAGACACTTCAACCAATTTAAACAAAACCTTAACGAATTATATATTTCACATGCTCCGCATCGAAGGAGTACAGTCGCGAATTTTTTGTGACAAGTAAAACAATAAATATAGTTTACTATTACATACATTAATAACCCGCCCATCTGGGCGATCCATTCCAACCAATATGGAAACAGAAGTAATATTTAGAAACATCAAAGAGTTAATAAATAAAATAACTTCAGTGAAGGACTCAAAAATAAAATCATCACTAGAACAAAATATTACAACACTGGAAGAAAAAATTCAACACGAACTAATTAGTCTACAAAAGAAGATTATAGATTTACAAGAAATTAATATTAAAAATAATCATCACTACACACAGAAACTTGAAGAATTTCATCCTAATAACAAAAAATCCTTTGCAAATGTCACGCAAATGTCAGGTGACAATAAAAACTTTGTAAATACATCATTAAACACAGAAAAGAAATATGCCATATTAGTTACCTTAAAAAACACCTTGAAGGCCGAGGATATAAAAATAAAAATTCAAAAAAATATTAATTTATCAAAAATAAAAGTCGGAGTTAATGGAGTAAAAAAGATCGGAGAACATTGGAGGTTGCTCAACCACTTTCCCACGGTGTTCTAAGGAAACAGATGGTTTCCTCCTTCACCGTACACCTCAGGACTCTAATTTTTTTTTTATAAAGAAGCTACTTTTTATTTAAAATGATTCTAGACCTCCAATGTCCGGGCATACATTGTTAGCAGGCAGTATGCGAGTGCGTACATGTTGTTAGTTATTTATTTCACAGTATCACGTCTCATCGCCGCCACTTGATGTAGCTGAAATAAAAGTTTATTATTATGTAGGAAGAAAAGTTAATAGAATAAGGAAAAAAAACAAATTTTCATATTAGATGAGATTGTTTGACTTAACCAAAGCAGCTGAGCTGCAGTCGTCCGGCGGTCCCGCCAAGAATAAGCGGAGCCTTCAGTCCAGTTGCAAGCGAGACTCGGTGTCCGCGCCCCTAAGCCGACTTCCCGGTAGGCCCTCGAAGAAAGTGTTGGGATTAAGGGGGAAATACCTGAAGACACTAAGGATAAAAGTGAGCATCGGGTCACCGGAGGCAGGGCGGAAGGGCACCGGTCTGCTACGGTTGGTCTTCAGGCCCGCTCATGGCGACGGGGGAGGCGCGGGCGGGTTATACAGCGGCTACCTTGGGAGTCGTCTCCTCGGTTGTTGCACGGACATTGGTCTAGTCCACCCCCTTGATGGGGTGTAGGACAATACGAAAATGAGATGGCAGTTCAGTTCCGGCTCCTTGAATGATGCAAATCCAGACACGAAAAACTTGTTGTATGTATCCTAGATTTAGAAAAAGAAAAATGCAAGTGTAGTTAGGTTACGCCAAGGCTATTGATAATGTCTAGTTAAACGAGAAAAAATAAATAAATATTTAAAACAAGTAATAGCCAAATTTTAGATGTTAAAGATGTTGTTGAAGATGGTGCCTAAGAAAACATGATACATATTAATACAAAACTTGATACATGAGTTAACAGTTTTAGTGTGAAATAACAGAAAATATAGTGCTTTATATCCGGGCAGTAGTAGTAGTATAAATATTGCAAAAGGGTGACCGTGGACGCCAGGAGCAATTACACCCGCCTGGATCCTAAACACATAATGAAGTTAAATTTAATCATCGACTCTAAGTTCAGGCCATCTCTCAACCCAAATCCTTGTAAATTTCCTCAGGCATTCGAGATTTTTATTGTTCGACACGAGATCCGCATTCCATGCTGGTCTCGTAGTTACTTTCAGACCTTCCAACATTTCATCTCTTGCATCCGTCAAAATCTCACAGTGCCACAGAATGTGCTCGGCTGTTTGGTTTGTGTCACCACACGCACAGTTTGGATGGGGAGACAGGGTCAGGCTGTGCAGTCTTCCCATGAATTCACCATGACCTGAAAGTATTTGTGTTAAGTGATGATCCAATTTGATGAACGCCCCTTCCATTCTGGCTTTAACTGACGGGAAAAAGGAGAAAGTCCATCTGCCCGTATTCGATCTTTCCCAACGTTTTTGCCATTCATTAAGAGTGAGTTTACGCATCTCTTTCAGCAGTCGAGGGAGAGGTAATGCCCCACCCGGTATTAGTTCAACTCCAAGATGGACGGCTGACCTTCCTCTTATTAGTTTTTTCTTAGTTAACACTTCCCTTATTTCTAGATCAATGGGCAAAATACCGGCCAAAACCGGCAATGCGTCTGAAGCTACAGTCCTGTATGCGCCTGAGAGCGCCAGCAGGGGAGTTCACTGGCCCCGCTTAAGTGCCGAGTGGATCAGTACGTTGTCTAGGCGATGCTCCCATACAGAGGCTGCATACGTGACTTGTGTCACGTACGCTCCCCTGTACAGTGGGCGAAGTGCCGGAAAGCGTAATCCCCACTCCGCAGTTGAGATTCTTCTCAGTTTCAGATCGGAGAACAGAAATTACTGATTTCATGCCAAAAAAAGAAGAAGCAGAAAAATTAACTGAAGAAATAAATAAGGTAATTGGAAAAGAAATATCAGCCGAAGAAATTAAAAAAAAAGAAACCGTTTTTAATGTTGAAAAGGCTACAATGCCAATTGTCTGAAGAGGAAATTATAGATGGGATTGTTCAACAAAATGAAGGATTAACCATAGACGACAAAAATAACATTAAACTCATCCAGGAATTAAAAAACAAGTACAATGAAGGAAAAGAAAATGACACCACCAACTACATTATTGAAACAACCGGTAAATTAAGAAAAATACTTATTGATAAAAAAAAAAATATATCAAATTCCAAAGAGTGTACGTAGAGGACTGCAATCCGATCACCCAATGTTACCATTGCCTCAAATTCGGTCACACAGCACAAAGATGTCTCGCCAGGACGCAGCCCCCCATTTGCCCACATTGCACTAAGGAGCACACACTTTCAAAATGTGAAAATAAAGAAAAAATGCCAATATGCAACAATTGCTGTATCCAAAATAAAAGGTTTGATACAAATTATTCCACTGAACATAGAGTCGATAGCATAAAATGTCTATACCGTCAAAAAATGCTTCAAATTGCTAGAGAGCGCATTGATTATGAATATATTTTGGATTTTTTTATTTACTTAAATTCTAAAAAAAAAAAAAAAATAATGATTTTTTATGTAACGCACTAGATAAAAAAATGTGTATAGAAGAAAAATTATGTCACTCCTTAAGAGATTTCAATTTAATTTGTACTGAAAAAGGATTTACCCTATTTCATATAAATATTAGAAGCTTAGAAAAAAACCTAGAAGAATAAATAATAACATTAAAAGATTTAAATTTTTTCCAAGGCCTGATTGTGTTGTCTGAAACACATTCTGCAGGCGAATTGAACTACTCTATTACTGGGTACTCATATCATACAACAATAACAAAAATTAACAAAAACTCTGGTATTGGAATATTCATTTCAAACCAATATAATATTATCAATATTAGAGAGATAATTAATATTAGTAATGTTAACATTTTAAATATAGAAATTAAATATGTAAACAAATATTATAGTATAATTGCTATTTATCCTACACATAAATCGATACTACCACAATTTATAGATGGATTAAAAAAACATTTTACTAAATTTTAGAAATAAAAATAATATTCTTGTGGGAGATGTGAATTTAAATATTGCAAACGATTCCTCTAGTAATAATAAAGATGATTTACCTTAATATGTTGGCCGAACTAAACTACATCTCATGCATAAATCATTATACAAGAAACGTCCGAGGTCAACGGCCTTCGTGTCTACATCATATATTTACAAATATCCCTTGCATTAAAAATATAACCCCAGCTGTCATACATACGACTATCACTGATCATTATTCATGTATATTTAATTATAAATGCAGTAATCCATCTTCTCCATTACCTAACCAAATTAATGCCTCAAAAAAAATACTTAATATGGATACGTTACTACATAAATTTGAATCAAAAAACTGGAATAAATTACTACAATGTAATGATGTCAATATTTGCTGCAATTTGTTTGAAGAAAAAATATCTACATACATAAACGATTCGACAAAAAATATTAATATTTCCAAATCCAAACAATCTAAGTACAAGCCTATAAAACCGTGGATTACCCATGGTCTTATAATATCTGTACGACATAAACAAGCCCTTTACAAGTTTATTACCCAACAACCAAATAATAAAAATTTACTAAACAGTTTTAAGGCATATAAAAACAAACTTTCATATATTATAAAACACAGAAAAGAAAGTTATTATAAACAAAAGATTGATCAGGCGGAAAATGATAATAAAAGAGTGTGGACGGTTATAAATGAAATAATTGATAAGAAAAAATGCAGGAATAATGAAATCAATGCTATTACTCACGATAACTCGAAAATATGCTGTAAAGAAAACCCGTCAAAAGCTGCAAATATATTTAACACATTCTTTGCAAACATAGGAAAAAATCTTGCAAATCACATAAATACCAACCCAATTTCAGATTGCAATATTGATACAGAAAATAAAATAGCAACATTTCAAGTCACAACAGAGGATGAAATAGTATCTATCATAAACGATATGAAAGGAGGTTCTGCACCGGGATTTGATGGAGTTACGGTTAATATTTTAAAAAATATTAAAAATCAAATTTCTAAACCATTAATGCATAAAGTAAATTTAAGTTTCCAAAGCGGTGTATTCCCATCTATTTACAAGCAAACTATCATTACTCCAATATTTAAATCTGGTAATCCAGAAGAAGTAAGCAACTACCGACCAATATCAGTAATCTCAAATATAGCAAAAATTTTTGAAAAGATAGTAAAAAAAAGAATGAACCAGTTTATAAAATGTAACAAAATAATTGATGAAAATCAGTTTGGTTTTATGGAAGGTAGAAGCACACAGGATGCAATTGCAAAATTAACTAGCCTTGTTCTCAATTCATTAGATAAATCATTCAAATGTATTGGAAATTTCATAGATCTCAAAAAAGCGTTTGACAGCATATCACATGACAAACTCGTAACTAAATTAGGAAACATTGGATTAAACGGTACAGCTCTAGAATGGATGAAAAGCTACCTTTTCAAACGCCCTCAAGTCGTAAAAATCAATAATGTGCTTAGCCAACAAGATACAAGTAATTTTGGTATACCTCAAGGTACAGTCCTGGGGCCGTTACTGTTTATCATCTATGTAAATGATATATTCACACAAAAAATAAACGGAAAAATAATATCTTATGCTGATGACACTGTCATAATAATTGAAGGTGCTGATTGGAATACTGAGAACAACCTAGCGAATATTGACATCAATACACTGAAAAACTGGTTCGATAAAAATCTCCTCTCTTTATATACCGAAAAAACAAACTTTATCCCATTCTCCATCAATAAATTTAAATCTAAACCAGAAATAAAAATTCTAATACATCAGGGTAAATGTAGATGAACTAATTGCACTCCAGAATGTTCTACACTTAATTCAACTTCCAAAATTAAATATCTTGGTGTATATATAGATCAATATTTTAAATGGAAAACACATATTTGTGAACTTGTCAAAAGAATTAGGAAATGTATATATATATATTTATAAGATTCAGAAATATTCTTAGACTGGAAAACCTAAAAAGAGTGTAGGTACTATGCAATTGTTCAATCTATATTACAATACGGTATTATAGGATGGGGAGGAACATATGATGTTATTTTAAATCCTCTCAAAATAGCTCAAAGATTATTAATTAAGATTATATTGAAAAAACCATCTACATTTTCTACCGAAAAAATCTTTTCAATATTCAAAGTAACTACAATAGACAATTTATATAAAAAATATTCAATTCTACAAACTTTCAAAGAAATACAGCTAAAAAAAATTACATTTCAATATCTTAGTAAGATATCAAAACAATATTAAAATCCCAAAATTTAATACCAAGCACATCCAAAATTCCTATCTGTATAATGGTATAAATTATTTCAACAATCTCCCATTAGAAGTAAAAATTATTGAAAATAAAAGTAAATTCCAAACAAAATTAAAAAATTACCTGAAACAACTGTAAGAGTTACATTACTATTTCACTTCATGTAAATCTGTTAATCGACACATCTCAAGTTTCTCTTACTATTGTTAATAGTTGCAATATTATTATTCACCTACTCAATTGATAACATTGATAACATAATTGAGTATGAATTCACTCACCAAACACAAGAGCCTTGTCTCTTTATGGTGAGGAAAGGTTTTTATTACATTAATATTACAAATCTGTTTAATATGTAAAAAAAAAACTGTATAATTATTGTAAAAACAAACAAATATTAAATAAATAAATAAAAAAAATAATAATAAAAAAAAAAAATAATACCTAAAATTTTCCCATGAATCACTCTATCCATTGGTGAAAACTACATGCAAATCCGTTCAGTAGGTTAGGTGTTTTTCGCGAACAGACAGACAGACACGACGGAGGACTTTAATTTATGATATTTAGAGATGCATGTAGCTTACGCACGTATACTTATGCACGTATGTTTTGCATACTTGTTTAAAACTAAAATGAAGTAAGTGCAAGTGCGGATCCCAAGCCGTTCATCCCAGCACACACCGCAGTACCCATTTCCCAGTCCGTAACCAAGAACTTGGAACCCGGAACTCACTTCTAGGAAGAACTCAAATTCTTTTAAACAACCTTCCTCGTGCAACTAGTCATCTCTAGTGTCGATAAGACATCCCTTGTCATCCCCTCCCCCCACCCGCCTCCTGTCACTGGCCCCTCGCTCGAATGACAGAGAAAAACGTTCAGCGGGCGTGTGAGCGGAAATGAAAAATTGCTTAATTCATCAGTGATTTTTTAACCGAATCCCTTCAGCGCTATAGCCATACATGAACGAGGACAAAATGGAAGATACTCGTATTCTTCCCTTTTCCAGCTTATGTTTTTTCTTGGCTGCCTAATAACATATTTGTAATAAAGGGAATAGATTATCCACTGCTCCCTGAGTACAACTATTAATTCATGGTAGGTTGTAGGGCATGGTGTGCACGTGGTAGGGTAGCCCACATGTGCACGTGGTACGGTAGCCCGATGTGGGAGTGTGGCCACCCCCGCCTGAAGCGTAATCCCGACATTCACATTTCCCTCAGAATTCCCAAAACTCCGAACAGCCCGAAGCCCTACATCTCCAGATTCTGTTTGCCAGACAATTCCAACTTAGTAAAATAATGTTCCACGATACTCCCGGTCCCGAGTATAACATATTTCGCTTTTGCATTTTTTCACAGAACCTTTAGTGGGTAAACCAGCGGACCAGCGTCGATGTTATTGTTGTCACCTTCGTTGTTTTCATTCGTTTCGCCTCAAAAAGGGAACATATCATGTCCACATTTTTCAATTCAACCGCGAGTCGTGTTTTGCATTTAGACCCCAACGAGGTGTACTACAAACATGATTAGAGATCGACCTTTGTAAAATACTAGCAGTTTTAATTTCTGTCTCATGCTGCAACAAATACATATCATACGAATTAAAATTGAAAAGACTTAAATTGGTGTAAATGCATCCTTTACTAAAGTAAACATAATCATACATAATTTAATTTTGGTTTTCCATTGGAACGGTGGTTTATTTAACTTGACCCCCCCCTGCGACGGTCGTTACCTCAAGAATTGTCAGTTTTTGAGTAGGGAAACTTGCACCAAAAACTTAAAAGTGAATCTTATTTCTTGAATATGGTGGTAGTGTTCTTTTCGGGTGCGCAGTAGTTGCACTTACGCCGAGGAATTTTCTTGCAAACGCTTCAAACATCGTGTGGCAGCGGACTTTCTCAAATTTTTAGTCTTTAACCCCTACTTCAACCTCTGCTTGGTTAATCTTGCAAACTAACCAAAAGGCGTGCGTGATCTGTATGGCTGTTAGATGTGATCCTGTTCATCTCGATAGGTACTACCACCAATATCCTGTTTCTGATTACACTTTTAATATAAGATTTTAAATTTCCACGCAGATATTTTATATTTATAAAGTTGTAATTAAATACAATCAATGGTTTTAAAATCGAACACGTCGTTAAATAGGTGCTGGAGTGGGGAGACAATCACGCCCAAATGAATACCACTATCCCTCCCCACACCTCCTTGTTCACAATATTCACTCTTCTTTGTTCCCTCCTCCCGGATACTCTCACTCTCTCGCATTTCACAACGCCAGAGCTCATTATTATATATAAATATTTACGGGCGGGTACACAACAAATCAATATATTTTTATCACAATCGGATGAATGGTATCCGAACGCAGATCCGGACAAACAAAGAAACATTCATTTTTTATATTTAAAAATTGCTACTTACGAAATAAGTGTGGAAATGTGCCTTGACTGAACCTTGACTTTCTACAACAATATATATCCTATTTTATTTGAACATACAACACAGCTTTAGAGAGAGTCCCGGAATTGAGATGAAAAACTAAATTTCACCAAGCATTTCCATAAAATTGTGTAAATGTATGAAAACTTGTTTGGCATTAAGTACTTTTAATCCTTTTTTTTTAAATTTGGATAGCCATCGGTCTTTTTTACAGTGAATTCCTCACAACAGTCTTAACTGCTCCCATCTGGTGCCAGTGAAACTATGGCATCCCCAATTGGGGTATGTTGTGGGGCTGAAGGTGATAGGGAGGGGAACGATTGGAAAGAGGAAGGTGGGGAAGTGCCTGGCTATTCAGATCTATTCACCAAACTCGGCTAAAACCATTTTTAGCAAAGTTTCAATTATGAATGGTGGTTTTATACCAAAGCGATACTGGGAGAATCTTCCACTCTGGATCGTAAAACTTCAAAACCCAAAATATTTTAAATTTCAAAATCAAAAAAAAATTTAAATCCTTAACATTTCAATATCCGAAAATCCAAAATCCAAATATTTTAAAATCCTAAAAATTTCAATATCTGAAAAAATTCAAAATCCAAAAAAATGTCTAAATCCACAAAAATTTCTAAATTTCATTACATTTAAAAAATAAAAAATTAATACTTAAAAAAAAACTCATTTCAAAAAATTTAAAAAAATGTTAAATTTAAAAAACCAAATTTAAAATTTTTCACGTAAGTTCAACTTACTAAATATTATTGGTACCTTTTCGGATATTGTGCATCAACATAGATTGATGCACTCAGTGGGTAGGTACTGAAAGTACGAAGTATTTTTCTATAAATATTTAATCCATTTAACCTTACAGTACCCGAGATGGATATCAAATTACGCGTCTCGACCTACACAATCCAAAGGGTTGAGTGAAAAAATTTTGCGGTAAACTCGTAGGCATATTTTTTTGAGATAAGGCTTTATTGGTTTTTCTAAATGAAATTAAATGAAATACTGAACGCCCTGAGTCGGGCGGCTGGATTGGTTCATTAGAAGCTATATTGGATTGAGCGGTGAGCAACCTGGGCCGCTTTAAAAGTGTCGGCGACCAAAGTGGGTCGGTTGTAGGAGTCTTATTTGCGACAGGAAATTATGCGTTACGAGTATCAAATTACGCGTATCAGCCATTCACAATCCGAATGGCGCAGTAAAAAATTGCGTAGGAAGCTCCTCGGCCCCATTTTGCGAGAAAAGGCCCGTACTTAACGCCTTGAACCGGGTGACCGAAGAGGCCCGAGAGCGGGTGTACCAAATTGAGCGATCGATTACCTGTTCCCTTTGTAGGCGCACACCCCTCGCTTTATTCGCATTCAAACATCGTTTTTTTGCTTCATTCGCGTTCACACAACAAATCGCTTAGTGTTTTAACCCGTTTGTTGCCCACAACGGGCAATCTTCTGGAATTATTGTGCACTGCAATTTAACTGTTTGTTACTAAGCAATCTTTTCAATTTGCCTTCTATTGATACGCTTGGTGTAACTCTAAGGACGGGTTGTTTAAAAAAAATTGATTAATTCATCCAATAATATTTGAAGTTAATTCTTATGTTTTGTGAAAGTTCTATTCAAGTTCTGTTATTATTTCAGTTTTATGAAGAAACTGACCTATACTGATATAATAACAGAACTTGAATAGAACTTACACAGAACGCAAAAATTAACTTAAAATATATGACGAATTCCTCAAATTTTTTGAAACAACCCGTCCGAAGTTATCAGCTCAGGTACATCGAAGCCAGAGTTAAGTTAGCCTCTCAGAATCTGGGCTTACTGTACAAGACCCGCAGATATACACAAATGCTGACCCTTGTACAAATCGTAAGTTCGTGTCACTGTTGAATTTGGCAGCACCCGTTGGTCTGGAGCCCCAAAATACCTGATGTGGCGAAACATCCCTTTATTGCACATTCCCTTATCTTAACAATCGGATTTCAATCTTTACACAACACCGGCGTCAAGTAGGTACGCTGTCCTTTTTCTACCGGTATTACAATGGAAGATGCTCCGAAGAACTAGCGGCATTGATCCCCTCAGCACCGGTGCATCGACGAAAAATGGGCCAAATGCGCGCTTAACATTTGCACGGTTGACATTTGTTACATTAAAACGGGTAGCTTCTATGACTCGTTCTTAAGTTCAACACCTCGGCTCTGGAACGATTTGCCAGCCCCAACATAGGTTTCTTAAAGACCTTCAATTGTCTGAAAGACCCATTTTCAATTCAAAAATGACATTGACCCAGAGGAAAATTATTTTTCAGTGGGGGATAAAAAAGACCTTGCCAAAGGTCATGTAATAGGGATTTTGTTGTCTTGAGATTGGGACTCTAACGAAAAAAAAAAGTTTTCGACCTCGGGGGGGTCGAGCTCGAGTGGCCATCTTGGTTTGAAGGTGCCAAAATTGTTTTTTTTTTAAATATTGTGCCATTGTTAATCTTACAACCAAATTGTTAAAGACAAACATTTTTTTGTTGTACATTTTTTTTTGTAAGTCTAATACAGCGGTCGGGATACATGGGTAAATTACCCTAAATGGGGTAAAAATGTTTTTTTTTGGGTAATAAGGAAATTTTTCTATTTTGCTATTTCATAAATGTGTTAGTATTTTTACAAACTTAATCTTGCATATTTAACTGACATATTTGAGAATATAAATATATTGAAAAGAGAATTGCAAGGAAAAAATATTAATATCATTTCAGCCAGCAAAATATTGTCAGCGTTTGGATTAAAGCTTCAACGTTGGAGACAGAAAGCAGAACAGAACAAGATAGCTTCTTTTTCAAACTTTGCTTTGTTTTTGGAACACTGTGAAAATATTACTTTTGATGACATCAAGGATACGGTTATAAAACATCTTACCAAACTCAGAGAGCGATTCTCTGACTACTTTCAAGATCTTGATATACATACTCGTACTTTCAATTGGGTTGTAGATCCTTTTAAATGTGAAATTGCTAACATACCAGAAAAACCTCCGGGTTTGGCAGAAACGATACTTGAACTTCGATCTAATATTGAAGTTTCAATTTGAGAGCAAAGCCAATCTGTCGTCTTTTTGGATGTCAAAAGCTACGAAGGCTTTCAAAATTGCACATGAGGAGGCGGTAAAAAAGTTGCTGCCATTTGCAACAACCTATCTTTGTGAACAAGGCTTTTCCACCCTAACGAACATAAAAACGAAAAACAGAAATCGATGAAACGCCGAAGACTGTATTCAAATTGCTCTTACATCAAAAAGTCCCAATTTTGAAGTAATTGTATCAAACATGAAGCAACATCATTTCTCCAAAAACTCAAAGGTAAACCTGAAAATCTGAATTTTTTTTTGATCCTATTTGAAAATTTGATTTTGTTTGTCTATTACATACTAACTATTTTCATGTAACTTTTATTTTTATTTTCCGTGTAAATTAATTCAATAAATAATTTTTATTTAAATAATTTTTTTTCTAAATAAAAAATATAATGTTCACAATAAATAATAATATTTTACATTTCATATCAGACATTACTATTTTTGGATACCCAATTAGTAGAGAAATATTCTCGGGTCTAACTAATATCGACTTACGCAAAAATAATTTGGGGCAATGGTTAAAAAAGTTCCCCGACCGCTGGTCTAATAGGTAACGAGTTGCAATGGCGGAATTATAAATATTTAAAAAAATTATGGTGAAATGTCCAAATTTTGTTATTTTTCGGTCTATCTATTGCATAATTTAAAAAAAAATTGTAAACTCCTTTCACACCACCAAAAGGTAGAGAAAATGGCGCATTTTTTATTGTGATATCCCCAGTACGTCTTCTTCTTCTTCTTCAATGGCGCTACAGCCCATTTCGAGCCCTCAACATAAGCCTCCACCACCCTCTATCCTCAGCCGTCGTCTTCCAATCTGCGACATGGAGTAGTCCTCTTGCATCCTTCCTGATATCATCCTCCCACCTCAGCCTAGGTCTGCCCGCCTTTCGTTTATCTCCCGGATATTCTGTTAGAACCTTCTTTGGCACTCGTATGCTTGGAATTGTGCACATGTCCAGCCCATCTTAGTCTTTGGGGCCTTAAGTGGGTAGAGAGTCTGGCAACTTGGTAAATATCATAGAGCTCATTATTGTGGCGGATTCTCCGTGCCTCTCCCTCTCGCACCGATCCAAAGATTCTTCAAAGTAACTTCTTTCAAAGGTGTCCAGCTATTCTGCAGACTTTTCTGTCAGTGTTTCCACCTCACATTCATAGGCTAAGACCGTTCCAATAATTGTTTTATATAGGGTAATTTTGTTTTTCCTTTCGACTTCGGGATTTAAACACTGGCAACAACGCGAAGTATTTATTTATTTATTTCAAGAATTTTTGTTTTTACATTACAAATGATTACATATGCAAGGATATACAAGAATCATTTTTTTATTCTAGTACTTCATAAGTTGAGCTCTTGGAGCTCGTTTTTATGGGAGGAGTATTTATTTATACGCAAAAAATGAAATAATAATAATGTTCTAATGAAATGTGTAAACAATGAGTTTACAATTTTTTAAATTCATAGAACTTATGAGATAAATACAAATATTATTTGACATAGGTTCGTAATTTAGAAAAAAAATAGTTATAGAAGGTCAATACAATTTTTTTTTTAATATTAAAAATTGCAGTTAAAGTTAGGGTATATTAAATTAAATTAAGGGTACAATATACCTATCATTATCCAATTTCAGGGACTTTATTTGTTTTTTGAATTGTTCAAATTTCAATGTTTCAGTTACACTAGTTTTGTCTTTGGATAATAATATATTGTACCATCTTACACTTAGGTACAGATAGTGGTGCTGAGCCGTTGTCGTTCTAAGCATAGGGAATTCTTTTTAAAGCTATTGTTGTGTAGTGTTGAAAACGGGTGTGACTTGCTTTCTTTCTTCTATGGGAGCTTCATTGCCCTGCGTTATGATGGAGCCCAGGTATGTAAACTCTTCGACCACTTCGAAATTGTAAGTGTCTTTAAATTTCACTTTATTTTTTATTCGGCGGTGTGAAATTCTGATTTGATTTTAGTGATTTCATCATGATTTTAGTCTTATTCTCATTTTTTTGAAACCCCACCTCTCTCGCTGCAGTCTTCATATGGTCAAATACCTCCCTTACAGCCTGTAGGGATCTTTCGACAATGTTAAGGTCAGTAGGTCTATTACACAAATATTCCATTGATGGTAGATTTCGAAATGGCGTTTGAACCGCGCAGAGTTCGATTTGTATTTATATAATTATGTTACATATTTGCTATTGCGTAATAATATTTTTTGTTGATCACCATAATAATAGTCTTCGTCATAAATGTCATGATCTAACTCATTGCCTGTGGTACTGAGATTCTGGGCTTTCATTGAAAAAATCCCTTCATCTTTATTTTTATTTATTTATTTTATACATTTTACAAATACAAGACAAAAAGTCCTGATAAACTACTTTTTAGCAGTTTGTCTAACGGGTTCTTTACGTTAACGATCTTATAATAGTGATTATAATTAGTGGTTACATTTTTACAATTATATAAAATAAAATTTATTTTTTTACAGAAATATAGATAAAAATAAATTTTTGAAAACATAAATAACATTTTTAAAGTCTTTAGAATAATATGTCATTGTAAGCTAATACAAATTAATTCTTTCCGTAAGCCAAGTCTTCAGTAAATTCATCAATTGTTTGTTTTGGGCACAGTTTTTAATTTCAGCAGGTAACATATTTAAACAACTGGGAATCATGTAATTTAACGTTCTTTGTCCATATTTATTTGTATGCTTAGGTACAATTAGCCCTTCATTAAAGTTAAAACGAGTATTATGGTTGTGTTCCAGCCTGTTAATATATAAAGGATTATTTATGTGCTGAAATATAATTTTGTACCACAGAATTGCTCTCACTGAAAGAACTTTGAGACTCTGATAAAAGTATGGAATATTATGCCTTTCTTTGTATAAATTTTTTTCAGCTAATAATTTAACCAATGAATTTTTTTTCATCAATTCTCGATATCGATGTGAACATTTGATCATTACAGCACCCACACACAATATAACAGTTTAATCCAGCTTTCCTGCAGCCGCATGCAACGCTGCATCCCTTTTTACAATTATGTGAAATAAATTTTAATAAAGTCTTGGGTTCTGGTTTCTTAGTCATTCTTATTGGAAAAAGCCGATTGGTGTCACGTTTCCGTACTATTTTTGGACTTGATGGTACGTCCTAAATTCACCGTACCATGCAGCGTCATTTGTTGGTGGCAAAGAGGCAAGATTGAAGTTGCTTTTTTTGTCGACGTCAAATCACCCCCGTGTAAAGCAACAAGAAAACGTCTTCCTGCATCTGCTATGTCTTCTGGTTTTGTATCATGTTGTTTTCATTCATGTACTCGATGAATACGCCCTAGCAGACGTCTAATGTATATAATGACTAACATTAGTCATTATATATTAGACTTCTAAAAAAAACTTTGAACAAAAAATGTACGTAATTTAGTCTTCTTCAAGTTTGCAATACACATTTTTTTTGTAAAGTCAATCGTTTGGGAATTATTTTTTCAAAATTTAATTTTGGCACCTTCAATCAAAGATGGCGGCTCGCGCTCGACCCCCCCAAGGGCGAAATTTTTTTTTCTTCATTAGATAACCGATTTTAAAATGTCTACTACATGACCTTTAGCAAGGAAAAACTCCCCACTGACTGGACTAAATAGTACAGAGTGAGGAGGCTACGAAGCATGTGTTTGTCTCTTTTTAGTGTCACTATTTTTCGTCTCATCGAGTTTAAAATTGCAACGGTGCTAAAGAAGTTCTCACTTCAAAATTCAATGGTACGTAATAATAATAAATGCTCGATAACTCTATGGTTGTGTGGGGTTGCACTTACCTCGCTACATTCAGGACTAAAGACCTTTATTTTTATTTAACTAATATTGGTCCCATTTAAAGATGTTCGAGGTGCTTTCTATTTCTGGTCACTTTTTCTAATGACAGGTTGTCACAAAAACAAATGGTAACTAAATCCCCCCCAAAAAACTTCCCTTCCCCCCAGGTGCAATAAACACGACCCCCTCTCGAGCCAGAAGCCAAATTCAAGACAGCCTCGCCGTGTTTTGCTACGACATTCCATTCTTTTTCGCCATTGAAACGAATGGCGTGTAAAAGAAAGCTTAATTAAAGCACGGTGATAAATGGCACCTGATGTTTTATGGGACGTGGCGCGGGCGGGGTGGGTGGGGAAGGGGGAGGGGGGATGGGGGAGAAGAAAGGAGGAAGGGTGGAGGGGGGAGGAGGGGGAGGGGAGTTTCAGTGGCCACCATCGGAGACGAATTTAACGCAGTTCAAATTTAAATAGAGGATCTACACTACGGGAATCGCCCATTCAAATCACGAGTATCTGTACCTGGTACTCAACGTTACCTTATTCAATATTACGCCTTTGAAATTTTCCTGGACATCCCTAAGTTATGATAATATTAATTTTTTGTTTATTTACCGGTACAAAGTCGTGACATTTGCAAGAGAGAGAGAGAGTACGAAAACTCAGTGAAATATATTTGTGAATAATGAATACTTGGGGCAGGTGGATGAGTTAGTCTTTCTGAGTAGTATGTTTACGAGGGATGGGAAGGCTGATGAGATATTCAAAGAATTGCAAATGCAGCTAACTCTATTAATGGAGGAGAACTGAATACTGTTGGCGCTAACAAAAAGCAGTCCACAACAGAGTACTGGTACCTGCACTGATGTATGGCAGTGACTATACTGACCATGTACTAACATTTTGTTTATATAAATAATTTATCCGATTTAGTACAAGTAGTCATCAGTGGCGAGCAATGATCTCTGTTCAGAAGTTGGAGTTTTCATGTTCGGGTGTCAATTTGCATAGAATATTTGAAAATAGATTTTTACAAACCTTAATCAGATTGATGTGGCCAACTGGAGAAATTAACATACTTTATATTTTCCGTACTTTTTTCAAATTTTAACTAACTGGATGGCCTCCATGGTTGAGAGGTAAGGATCTCCACTAGTGATCTAGAGATCGCAGGTTCAAATCCCGGCGTGCGCAGATAAATTTAATTTGGTTTTTTTGTGTTTTCTAAATTTAAAATAAGGTATATTTGTGGTAAAATAAGGAATATTAAGGTCCCAGAGTGGAAGATACTCTCGTTATCGCTCCGGTTTAAGTAAAATAAGGAATATTAAGGTCTCAGAGTGGAAGATACTCTCGTTATCGCTCCGGTTTAAGTAAAATAAGGAATATTAAGGTCCCAGAGTGGAAGATACTCTCGTATCGCTCCGGTTTAAGTAAAATAAGGAATATTAAGGTCCCAGAGTGGAAGATACTCTCGTTATCGCTCCGGTTTAATACCACCATTCAGAATTGAAACGTTGCTTGAAATGACTTCAGCCGTGTTTGGTGACAAGATTTAAATAGCCAGGTACTTCCCCACCTTTATCTGTCCCATCTCCCTCCCCTCCCTACTACCTCCAGCCTCAAAACATACCCCAATTAGGGATGCCATAGTCTCACTTTCTTTTGACGGGAGCAGTCACTACTCATGTGAGGTATTCAAATAAAAAAAAATTAAAACAGCAAATCCTCAGGGATTCTATGTTTAGGGTTTTTTGGGGAAAGGAAGGAGAGGAAATTCCAGATAAGAAAAAGATACACAAATCAAATTCACGCCGCCCGCGCAAGCTCGGCGTTCCCCGGCCGGCGTCCACCCGTCCGACCGACTTATTTGTATTTATAATTAAAATAGATAAATAGAAGATTACAAAACAATCGAAATGATATAAAAAACCTATAGCCTAACCACAAAGTTATTGCTTATTATGAAAAAAAAAATTAGTAGATTGATGATGATATGGATATCGGACGTTATTATTAGGTTTACGTTTGTACGGTTGAAAATTATCAATCCGGCTAAGAATGCAACTCTGAAGCCGCGCCATACGCAAAACCATTTCTATGCGTGGAATTTGTATACAAATGTACTTTTGTAATAGAACCGAATTAAAGCAATGCCAAAGGATGGCGCCACTTACGTTAACAGATCGTGTGATTGGCATCCGTAATTAGATTTATAATTATTATTGTAACTGGCACACAGACAGACAGACAAACAGACACGTCAAACCAATAACTCCGCTCCTTGCGTAGGGGTTAATAAAGAGGGTTAAGAAGATTACAAAACCAAGACAGTAATACACATTATAGCATTATGAGGCAGTTCTGTTACAAACCGTTTCAATGCTCACAACACCTTTAATAATAATCTAAATTAATTTAAAATCAATGTTATAGCTCAGAAACACACCACTCTTCACAATGCAAGTACATTTTCTCACAAACAGATGGCGTTAGTAGCTAAAAAGTTCAGTTGACCTACAGTTGAAATTGACATCGAAGCATTTGAAGCATTTCAAAAAAAGAAAAAATATATTTCTACTTGCTGTCAAGTGCTTATTTTTGTGTAAAACTACAGGTAAGTTCATTGTTTGAAACAATATATTCTTAGTTACTCAAAATATTTAGTGGTTTTGACATGAGGAAGAAATTTAAGTTTGTGTCATTCCTGTCACATCGCGTTATAAAGTCCATATTCACTAAATGTTTGCTGGTGTATTTGGGATGTGAGTAAAATTATTGTGGTATGTCTTAGGAATATTTATTACAACTAAGAATCCCACCAACGCCAAGCTTTTCCTTGGGCAATATATTTTAATAGAATATTAGTACATACGAGTACATATACCTACATAAATATTTTAATTTTTCGTTATTATATATTTTCCCTGATTTGTTTATTTTTTGTTGTCAGAATGGCTTTCCCGGGCTTGAGAGAAGATGAAATCATTGAAGAATTATTATTAAACAATGAAGACAGTGAGGATTGCTTCGAGGATGATGATGACAGCCTTGCAGACCCTGACTTTGAGTATCAGAGCGATTTAGATCCAGATTCGGAGTCTCAGTCCGGTGATGAGATTGTTGTTGAGCCTAATCCCGTATCTGCACCAACTTCGCAACCTGGACCATCAGAAGGAAAAAAAAATCTACTACGAATTTTTTCTGAACATATTTCCCAAGGATTGAATATACTATATTGCCGCTCAAACGAATCTGTTCATAGTTCAAAAAGATCTCAGTAATTATTTCCGTGTGTCAAAAACAGATATGCAGCAGTTTATGGGAGGAGTTTTCATCATGTCTTTAGTACATCTTTCAAGAGTAACAAAACACTTGCATAATTTGATAGGGACGCCTATACTGAAAGAAACCATGCCAGTAAATAAATTTGAGAAGGTGAGACAATTCATTCATTTCAACAATAATTCACGAATGGTTCCTCGGGATCACCCAGATGCTGATAGAATTTTCAAGATTCTACCTGTAAGAATCTTTCCCTAGAAAAATATTTTTGTGATCTTTTAAACTACGCAACGGATTTTCTTGCGGGTTTCACAATCAGATAGAGTGATTCTAGAGGAAGGTTTATATGTATAGTACATGCTTATTATAGTAGAGGAAAGCTGAGAAATTCAAATATTAAATTCGGGCAGCGGGCAGCGGGCAGCTGGCAAGCGGGTGGTGTGGATTCTATAAAGTTTGGGTAATGGCGTTGTGTTTCGTTATTCACAGCAACGTATGGCTGGGTCTGCTAGTATAATATATTATGATATTAATTTAGAAAGGAAAAGATGAAAAAAAGTTTTAAAAATCTACTCTAATGCTAATCTAGTCTTAAAAATTCAATGAAAATTATTTTTCCTCAATTGGTGACTAAAGCCAAATGGGTCGAAAATAGTTGTGACAGCTTTCCATCACAGTAATTCACAGGCAATCGAAAAGTTCTGGTTCAGTTTGATGGAAAAAATATATACCATGACCCCCATCCCGGCTATCTTGGAGTTACTTTGGATAGGAGCCTGAATTACAGGAAACACATGGGAACAGTTGTTACGTGGGTTTTTCGCCAAGTAATACATTTTGTAAAACAACTTTAGTGTTATAGTGATGATCAGGTACCCAAAGATTTTATCCCGTAGGAAGCGCCAATTCTGGACGGGTTATGGTTCCCGTCGAGAATACCTGTGGTTCCCAAATATGCTCAGGGGGTGGATTTTAAACCATGATGTGTGTCGCTCTCCAAAGGAATGGTGTGTCAGGTACATAATTTAAAAGGCAGAGTTGTGAGAATAAGCTTATAATTTTTATAAAACAAGTGGCAATCAGGGTTTTTAAATATGTAATTTCACTTACCCCCATGAACCGACCTCCTTTATTGTGTATACTATCGCTAGCTAACTAATATACTGTCCATCTAGTGGCCGCCAGGCCCAGGCAGCATTTTCCCATGCAGGATCTGGATGGCCCTCACGAGGCCGAGATCTGGAGACAGTTCCGCCGCCAAAGGGGAAACATCAAGCGGTCTTACGCCGCGATCAAATTAGCAAGTCTTCGCGCCGCCAAAGGGAAATCATCAGGGGGCCTGTCGCTAGAAGAATTATGAAGGAGGGAGACCGCCCTCAGTCCAGACGAGAGTCAAGGTCGGCGTAAATTTACTTCTCCGCCACAAAGAACGGCAAATTGCATCACGGGCTAACGGTACACCGGTCATCCGTCAAAACAGGGCTCTGTCCCAAGTGTGATCGCACGTATTACATATCGATTGAAATATATCCCGGGTTTTACGTTGCAGGAAACTCGACTAATCCCAATACAGGGATTCAATCTTTCCGAACACACAATGCGTACCCATTAATACTTTCACCGCCCGACATTATTTAAAGTTAAAAGGAATTATTTTCCCGTTCAAATACTAAGTTCTCACAAAACTGTCTTGACTTTCGCGTGGTTAGACACGGGGCCCAACACTCCCTAATCTACCCACGCAAGAAGTGACGTATCCCCCCGGAACTGTCCAGGTGTTGCCTCAGGCCGTCGATCAAATCAGAGCTGGCACACTAATAATTAATAACAAGTTCCTACCTAATTACGATTTCGACGGGTAGGGTTGTTAGGATGCAGTACAAATAATAAAGATGTTAATAATTATATTTAAAGTAATACGGATTTGTACTGCATCATAACACAGTGGGAAAAAATCAGGACAAGACTAAATTTAGTCAGTAAACTAGCTGAGGATGCGACGCCAAAACGCTCAGAACGGCATCCATTGCCCTGATTTTCTCAGAAGCTGAATACTGGACAGAAGGAGAAAGACTAATTCGATCTTGTCTCACCCCTAAGCTAGAGCTTGAGTGGCAATCGGCCAACCTCAAAAACGCCCATCTCGTTCAAGACCCCACTGAGAGACAGCCTGGGTTCTTATCGCCTCGCAAACTCTGGACCGCCATCAATAGGATAAGGTGCTTTCACAGCCGTTGTGCTCACATGATGCATAGATGGGCCTTAAATATGGGCCTCGGCGATGTGTGAATGCGGTGCGGTGCAGACCACCGAACATGTGGTCAACGAATGCCCGCTCCACTAATTCCCCGGTGGGATTGATGAGATCCACAGGGCAACGCCTGATGCACTAGACTGGCTCGCAGACCTAGATGTCCCCCTCTGACCCCCCCACCATACGAAAGAAGAAGAATAATGAAAATTCTAGTTTAATGATGGGCTCTATTGGGGCATTGGAACCCGGGGAGTGATATTGTGAAATGCGTAACTTTCTTAACGGCATCCTTTTCTTGTATTCATTTAAATACTTTTTTTTGACATTGGAAGTGTTTAATGTTGTTTTAATTTTTTATTGTTAAATGAATATTATTTATTGCAAGTTTTAGGTAGTTCAACAAAGCCATCACACTACAATTGGTGTGTGTGATCTACTAAACTACTTAAAAAATAATTCTTAATATTTAATACATATAATATAACATTTCTAACAACTGTGTTACTCTTTAAGGCAAATGACTGGAAAACACTTATCACAAAAGCAGAACTTGGTTTAAATATTACTAAAAAATGGCTCGACTCTTACATATTAACTTTAAATATAGATAAAACGAAATTCATAGCTTTTAGCATAAACTCAAGAGGCCAACCTTCCAATAACATACATCTTAAAATACATTCTTGTCAATCAACACACACCCTATGCGATTGTCCCCCAATTACACAAACGGAAAATATTAAATATCTGGGCATATACTTCGACCGTTATATAAAATGGGATAGACATAAAGATTCAGTAATAGGAAAAATAAACAAGTTTTTTTTTTTATTGAAAAGAATTTTCCTTTGGTACAATAGATACATAAATGAAAGTATATAAAAGCTTAATACAATTATAATTATTACAATTATATATATATATATATATATATATTTAAATTATTCTCCCATAATAAGCAAATGCTTGTGTGTACGGGAGGAAGTATTATTTGTTTGGTTATTTTGATTTTTTTTATTTTTTTTATTGCTGTTTTTATTTATATTTAGTACTTTGAAATTTAGTTTATTTAAATAATAATATAATGTATGTTTATTTAAATATATGTATATATATAATTTTTATTATTATAATTTTTTTTGTTTTTTAGTTAAGGTTTTCAGTATATTTTTTAATTGTGTTTTGAAATTTTTGAAACTGTTGCAAAGGGATCTTATAGTTTCTGGTAATTTATTAAAGAAATTTGTTCCCAAGTATTTGTAGTTTTGTTGGCCTAAAGTTTTTTTACAAATGGGAATTGGTAACATGTATTTTTGCCTGAGATTTGATGTGTTTTTGAAAGGTATGGTTTTGTTTAGGATATCCTCTTTGTAGACTTGTAAGGTTGAGTGATACAGAAAAAGCGTATTTAATTTTCTGACTTTAAATTCTTTGAATATGAGTTCAGATGGATATAAAAATGATTTTTTTAATATTATTTTAATTATTAGTTTTTGCGCAATGTAAAGAGATTGTGTGTGAGTTTTATAGGCGCCACCCCATCCTATTATACCATATTGGATTATGGATTGACAGAAAGCGAAGTACGTCATTCTCAGTAGTTCTTTATTTAGAATGTGTCTTAAACAGCTAAAAATATAGGTCAATTTTCGTACTCTGTTTTTAAGAATGGTTATATGCGGTATCCATTTTATACATTGGTCAATAGTGATTCCTAGATATTTGGTTGAAGTTTTCATTTCAATATTAGTACACAGTAAGTTACAATGGTGTTGTTGAGTGTTTGGTGCAGAGTGGATCCTTATGTTAATTTCATGCGGCGTGTTTGGTTTTTTTAATGAAAAATGGTATATATTGTGTTTTTTTAGAGTTTAAGGTTAGTAAGTTATTGTCAAACCATGTTTTTAATTCGTTTTTGTCCGTTTTAGCCTTTTTATTCAGTTCTAACCACGTGTTTGCTTTTAGAAGAAGCACTGTGTCATCTGCAAATGAGATTATTTCCCTGTATTTAGCAACTTCAAATATATCATTTACATATAATATGAACAAAAGTGGTCCTAGAACTGTGCCTTGTGGTATTGAGAAGTTACTACTTTGAGAAGCACTGAGTTCATTTAATAATTTTACTTGTTGTGTTCTATTTTCCAAAAAGCTTACAATCCAGGATAGCACCATTCTATTTATTCCAATTGATTTCATTTTTTTATTAAGTTAGTATGAGATATACTATCAAATGCTTTTTTAAGGTCAATAAATATTCCAATGCATTTTTCATTTGAATCTAGGGCGGTATATATATAATTTGTTATTTTCGCAATGGCATCGTGGGTGCTGGTGTTTTTTTTGAAACCATACTGTTTAGAATTTATAATTTAATGTTGTTCTAAGAAGGCCCAGATTTGGTTTTTTACAATTTTTTCAAATATTTTTGATATATTTGATAAAAGGGATATAGGGCGGTAATTTTGTGGGTCTTTAGGGCAGTCTGCTTTATATATCGGTGTTATTATTATTCTTTTATAATTGTTTGAAAATACACCTTTTATAAGGCTTGTATTTATTATATGAGTTAATGGGCAAGTTAGATATTGTTTCATTGTTTTTATTATGTTTATATATATATATATATTTTTTTTTTCCTTTATTTTTTCCCAATTTTTACATTTGGCATATAGAATATTATAAAAAAACTTAAGAATAATGGGAACCCACTAAGGCGCAGCCTGTGCGTGGGTAATATGGTTAAATACATTATATTGTTGTAGGTACCTAGAAAGAAACAATACAGTGGGCATATAAAGAAAAATCATGATTTCATTTTGTCTGAACAGCTTGTGTAAAAAGTGTATACACTAATAATCATGTGCTATGGGTACATATTTATATTCTTAGGAATTAGGTGGAAAGGCAAATTTTGGAATACTGTGATGAACATTATTTGAAAAATTATTTTAAAATAAAATAATATTAACTTAATTTCGACAGATTCAAGAGCTAGAAAGCAGTTGTTTAAGTGAAAACAAAATATTAGTGAAGTCTTAATCAAACCAAACTTTATAAACAAACTAAATACCAGAAAATATTCGTTTTTTTTATATTATTTAAATTATAAAAGATTTAATTAATTATAATTTTCCCAATATTTAAAAGAGGAAACTTTTCAGTTATTATTTTAATAAACAGATATTAAAAAATATATTTGTGTATCGTTGTTCTGCAAGGTAACATATTTACAGCAGTGGTATGTCGTTTTTATCTTGTATGCGAATTACTGGAGAATCGTCGCTTTTCCTTAGGAAAAAATGCCCGTTCTTGGACCAAATATATTTATATCCAATAGATTTCGTAGACTTGGCTAGCCAGAGAAGTTCCTTATTTGATGGTGTTAGTTTTTCATTAATGTAAATATTATCTGTGGAGTCCGAATACTTTATTTCTTTTGGGCTCAATAATCCTTTAATTTTTTTATTATTAATAACCCGGTCCTCTGATTCTTTTGAATTAAATTGAATACTTATTATGTTTTTAGCAGGGTTGTTGTAATAATTAATTATGGAGTTGTTTTTTACTAGGTCACTGCAGTCAAGAGTCTTTAACAGAAGTTCTATAGGATTTTCAATGTCTTCATTTTCCTTCACAGCAATTCCTTGGATTGTCTCTAGCGTGCGCTGTTGAATGTTATTGACAGAAGATTTAAGATATTTAATTTCTTTTTGCATTTCTTCCATTTTTGTGTCATAATTTTTAAGGTAATCTTTAGTTTTTTTTAGTTCGCTTTCAAAATCACCAATTTTATTTGAGCAGGATTCCACTTTCTTGATCAGATCTTGAATTTCTTTCGTGAGGTCCGAAAATTTTTTATTAAAATCATTTGTTAGAAAATTTGTTAGTTGTGCGTTTATTCTTTCACTCATTGTTTGAAGTAACTGTTCTTTGAACCGATCAAATTTTTGTTCGATTGAAGTATCACTTTTATTAATTTTCGGACGCATTGTTATTATTTAAAAAATATATTTGAATATTTTTATTTAAACTGAGGTGACATCTATCGACGAAATCTTCTTTGGAAATAACTGTGCTTGGTAGGCAACTGCTGAAATGTTCATATAATTCGCTAGGTGGTTGATATATAAAAACTTTAATTTATTGACATTTTATTTTATTTTCTTATTAAAGCTTCGTATTAAAAAGATGCTGATGATTTGAGCACTCGAAAATGATTTGAATGTCACTTTTAATCACTTTATACTTTATTTGAAGCACAGAAGGTTTTGTTGAAATACCGATTGAGGTCAGGGAGAAAAAATGATGTTTTGTTGAAGAACTACGATTTAACAGCACAACAACATGAAGATGCACCAGCGTATCATTCTTTGAATAAGGTTTATTGAAGTAATTGCTTTATATCATCCAAAACTCACAAAAACTTTATTAAAATAACAGAGATGTTTTGACAGCTGTTCACTTCTCTAGGTAGGTAGGTATATCTATGTTGTCGTAACCGGGAGCAGAGCCCCCCTTTAAATCATCGATTATTTTTCCAACATCCGTTTCTGTTATTTTGTTGAAATTATTGTATTGGTGTTGGGATTCTTGGGTAGTGCGGGGATTATTTTTATTATTGTTGGGACATGTTTTTATAGCGTTAGCCTGATTTTTTCCAACATTTAGAAAATAGTTGTTTAAGATATTACAGCATGTTTTAGTTTCGAGTTGGACATTATACGTTGATTTACCTCTTTAAAAACGTGAGAAATATTCTGAACATAATATGATATAAAAATATATATACCGCGCACTAGCACAATCCTTAATGGAATACGGAATTATTGCCTGGGGCTGTAAAAGTAATACTTAAATTACCAATACTAGCACCCACTTCAATCATATTCGAAAAATTCCCAGTGCTGAAAATTCAAAAAATTATATTCCAAACAAATAATAACTTTCCTTTACAAGAACTTAAATACATTTAATACTTCACAAAATTCTCGCAATACTAGACATGCACACCAACTACAAATACCAAAAACAAACACATCCTTTGGACAAAAACACTACAGATACCAGGCTATTAAACTATACATTTCACTTCCAACACAATATAAAACAACTAATATTATTGAATACAAACAAAGCATATGGAACTGGCTACAATCCTTTTAACTTTTAATTTATAATTTTGTCGTATAGAAGTCGATTTTATATTTTAATTTTATTGGTTCTGTATATTTTGATTTTTATTGTTTCTTATTTATATTAACTAAGACCACTGTTTGTTTTTGTTTAACTACTTACCTACATTTTATAATTTATAATTTACTACTGAAAAATGTCCTTTACTACTTACATTTTATAATTTACTGAATATAATAATTTGTTAGTATTAATATTAATAATAATATGATAATTTGATATAATTTATAGAATAATTTACTGTAATTTACTATGTACTTAAATTTTATAATTTACAACTGAAAAATGTCCTCCACAATACAGGTGAACTCCTAGTGTGGAGGACAATATACTATACCTTTGTAATGTAAATATACTAATAATAAATAAAATAAATAAAAGAAAACATATGGGATGTAAAGAACAATTAGTTATTGATTCTGTAATTCTAAAACAGATTCAAACCCAAAAACGTAATTTACATATTTGTTATATAGATTACCAAAAGGCTTATGATAGTGTCCCGCACTCGTGGCTGATAAAAGTTTTAAATATATACAAAATTAACCAATTATTATTAGCTTTTTGGAAAAAATTATGGCATTTTGGAATACCGATTTGCTTTTGAATTTGAAAGATAAGAAAATTATAGTACCGGGCATTTCAATAAAAAGAGAGATTTTTCAAGGAGACTCATTGAGTCCTCTTTGGTTTTGCTTAGCATTAAATCCTCTATCTAAAATGTTAATTAAAAGCAAGTTTGGAATAAAAATTAAAGGTAATACAAGATAGAGAAATATAATTTCTCATTTATTATTTATGGATGATTTAAAATTATATTCGAATTCTGAACCAAATTTAGAGAAAATGATTAAATTAGTTAAAATTTTTTCAGATGATATTAAAATGACTTTTGGTTTAGATAAATGTAGAACGATCCATATAGAGAAAGGTAAAATTGTAGATGGAGACGAGGGTATATTTAGAAATTTCAAAATTGAAAGTATGAAAGGAGATGAGGTTTATAAATATTTAGGATATCCGCAATCAAATAGATTAGATCATACTAGTATTAAAAATGATATAAGGATTAAATTTAAAACTAGGATCAGAAAAATTTTGAAATGCAATCTATCTGCTAAAAATTTAGTAAAGGCGATAAATACTTTGGCAATATTTCTAATTACTTACTCATTTGGCATAATTAAATGGTCTAATACAGATTTAGATAGCTTAGAACGATTAATTAGAACTACATTAACAAAATTTCATTCCCATCATCCAAATTCAGCTATAGAATGAATTAATTTACCTAGAAATTTAGGAGGTAGAGGTATATTTATTGGATGACCAACACCTCTGCCACAGGTTACCCCAAGTGGTTCGCTACGTTTGGTGACTTAGCAGGGGTACCCAGGTTCATGGGGTAATGTTTGTCTGGGTCTTGATGGCGGGTGCGTCGGCCCACCTTCTGCGTGGCAGGCCGGATTGGGAGATGCTGGTTGAGGGAGACCCTTTACAACCGGTTACCGTTGTCCGGGCCGCTCGGTAGTACAGGGGCCCGACCCTCAGGCTCACGACTGAGGGTGGGCTGCCCCATCAACGAGTGCAAAAACCCCACCGCTGCTGTTGTGCCGGTTCGTGACCGGAGGGGACCCAGCAGTTGCGTTTGGGGCGCATTGGGCGACCTCTCCAGCCGGACTCTCCCAGCCCATCGCCTTGCACCGCAGTGGGTGGGTTGGATTCATACGTCCGTCACTCCTGGACACTCCGATCCCCAGCTTCCTACCCACCCCTTATACCTTTTCCTTTCCAGATCTTCATTTCTCCTCTTCAAAACAAAAAAACCAAACTCAATCATGAACTCACAAAAAAACATAAATAACATCTTTACAACGGCGAGAAGCAGGAGTCCCCGGTGCAGGCCAAAACTGTTGGTGAACTTCACCAACATTCGCGGCCTGTACAAAAATCTAAATTCAGTCCACCACCACCTTGTTTCCCAACGTCCCAACCTTCTCTTCCTTTCCGAAACGCAGATAGCTGAGCCTACAGACGCCTCCTATCTGGATTGCCCGGGTTTCACCCTCATGAGCAAATTCAGACCCAAAGGAGGTGTATGTCTCTTCAGCCGAGCTGACGTCAACTGTGTGCGACTGTTGAATCTGGAGAACTCCAAATTCGACGTAATGTGGGTGCGCGTCAATCTTGCCAGTACGGTAAGGTTTTACGCGTGTTTATACCGCTCACCGAACATTAGCGTTTCAGATACATCCGAACTCTTCAAACATCTAAGTAATACTATTGATGACCTCTTGCCCCGCTTCCCTACAGCAGAGTTTGTGGTCCTGGGGGACTTCAATGTTCATAACGAACCTTGGTTAAAGTTCTCAGGACCAACGGACTCGGCTGGACGAGAGGCGGAATCCATTGCCCTCTGCTACGGACTAGAGCAAATGGTTCAGGAGCCTACAAGGGTTCCTGATGTCCAGACTCACCGCTCCAATCTGCTAGATCTGTTTCTAACCACTGTGCCACACGGCTACAAGATTGAAGTCACAGCGCCTCTAGGATCGTCCGACCACTGCCTGGTGACAACATTAATCCCCGTAACCTTCAGACCACCAAATGAGCGGCTGAAGAGAAAAGTAAGGCACTATAGATCAGCAGATTGGTTTGGTCTGCGGGCTCATTTCAATGCCTTCCCGTGGTCAGCTGTCTGTTTTCAGACTTCGGATCCCTCAAGATGTGCCCAGGAAATTGGTGAAGTCATCACATCCGCGATGGATGGCTTCATCCAATCCACTGTGAAAGAAACTGGTGTGGGCTCAAAGCCGTGGTTCAGTCGACAATGCTCCGAAGCAGTGCGACGAAAAAACGCGGCTTACCGAGCCTACAACACATCTCGAACGTCTGAAAGCAGAACAGTATATAACAAAATGGCAAAGGAATGCAGGAGGATCATTAACAGGTCAAAATTCGAGCACGACCTGCAGATCAGCAGTAAGCTGGCTGCCTGCCCGCACGGCAGCAGAGCGTTCTGGTCGCTTGCGGGCTCAATAGGTCGCAATTTCTGCAAATCCAGTCTGCCACCTCTTACCAGACCTGATGGCTCTCTAGCAAATACCGCCGCCGAAAAGGCTAACTTATTAGGCAAAATGTTCGCGGAAAACTCGACCCTCGATGATCAAGGTGCTACCCCGCCGTCGGTTCCTCATTGCAGTTTTCGTATGAAAAAGCTGAGGATCCGGCATCGGGATGTACTCCAAGTCTTACGAGGGCTTGATGTTAATAAAGCTAGCGGGCCTGACGGAATACCTGCCCTGGTATTGCAGAGGTGCGCTGTAGAAATACCTCCAATTTTGACGAAGCTTTTCAAAATGTCCCTGAAGACTGGCTCTGTGCCCTCTGGTTGGAAAAAAGCGATCATTCACCCTATTCCAAAGAAGGGTGACCGCTCCAACCCAGCCAACTACCGCCCCATAGCGATCACATCTGTTCTGTCAAAAGTGATGGAACGTGTTATCAATGACAAACTGCTCACATACCTCGAGAAGAACAAAATTATTAACGACCGTCAATACGGATTCCGGCGGAACCGCTCGTGCGGTGATCTTCTCGCGTATGTGACGCATGTTTGGGGACGGTGCCTGGAATGTTTTGGTGAGACCCAAACGGTTTCACTGGACATTTCCAAGGCCTTTGACCGGGTTTGGCATCGAGCGCTTGTCAACAAACTGCGTGTTTACGGACTTCCCGCATCCTTGTGTGCGTGGATTGCCGACTTTTTGAGGGGGAGGTCGATTCAGGCGGTTGCTGACGGTTTCACCTCTTCCTCGCATTCGATAAATGCTGGCGTCCCACAGGGATCGGTTCTGTCTCCGACTTTGTTTCTGTTGCACATCAACGACCTCTTGTCATGTGCACCGATTCATTGTTACGCGGATGACAGTACAGTCCATGATAGCTTTTTGTTTGTCAAGCCTCCAAAGGGCACACAAACCCCAATAGCTCGGAGGGCTTTGAAGCAGAGAATGGACGGTTACCTCGAGAGTGTTTTCTCTTGGGGTAAGAATAACCTCGTCGAATTTAATGTTTCAAAGACCCAATCATGTCTGATAACGTCTAAAAGGGATCGAAATGATAATCTAGTCTCCTTCAACGGAAGCATTCTCCCGAACAGGACCTCCATTGATATGCTTGGTGTAACTCTTAGTGACCAGCTCAGGTATGGGGGCTCCATCGAAACCAGAGTTAAGTTAGCCTCTCAGAAACTGGGCGTACTGTACAGGACCCGCAGATACTTTAATAGTTCTCAACTGTTAACCCTGTACAAATCGCAAGTGCGCCCCACGGTTGAATTTGGCAGCCACCTCTGGTCTGGAGCTCCAAAATACCTAAAAAAAACCCTTGACTCTGTGCAGAAACGGGCGGTCCGTTTGATAGATTCTCCCATCTTAACAGACGGATTGCAATCTTTAGAGCATAGGCGTCAGGTGGGAATGCTGTCCTTGTTCTACCGGTATTACAATGGAAGATGCTCCGAGGAACTAGCGTCATTGATCCCCTCGGCACCGGTGCATAGTCGGGAAACACGCCAAACACGCGCCCAACATTTGTACACAGTTGATATTAGTCACATGAGAACGGGTCGTTTTTACGATTCGTTCTTGAGTTCAACAGCTCGGCTGTGGAACGATTTACCGGCCTCTGTGTTTCCTCCCTCCTACAACATGAGTCTCTTCAAGACCCATGTTAACTCCTTCCTTTCCTCAAAAAGACCCTCCACACAGCATCTTCAAAGATGACATAGGCCCTGAGGGAAATTATTTTCCTCAGGGCCTCCTGTATGGAGTTAATGTAAAAAAAAAAAAAAAAAAAAATTGTCAAAATAACATCTTTAAAACATAACCAGGTAGAAAAGCTAAGAAATTTTTTCCAGATCCAGGCAGATTGTAATATTCAGAAAACTGTTTCTGAAAAAATAAGAAAATATACAGATTTAGGAAATGAGATTAAAAGAATTTGGCATTCTCAGACTATAAAAATATATCCATTTGTTATTTCGGCTACTGGCATTATACCTAGCTCTCTCATTCAAAATTTAGGCGTATTAGATTTGTCAAAAAATTTGTACATAAAAATGCAAAAGTCGGTCATTTTAAATACATGTAGGATTACGAAAGATTCTTTAAATATTTATATTGAGGGATCAGTAGGATTTATCGGACCAGTTAGGATTTCATCAGAGCCGAACCCTCTGATATGAAAATATCTGGAGTCGGTGAAATATTTTCCCATTATGTTTCTGGTGGATTGACGTATTGTTTTGTATTTATTATACTTATATAGTGCACTTACATTGCGTGAATTTACTAGATATTCATTTGTGGAAAAGTGTGTGGAAGGGTTTAGTCTTTCATTTGGGAAAGATTCAACCCGGACATAAAATCTAGAGCACTGTAAATAAACATTCTAAATATATTTAGAGTGTTTATGATACTTATTTATTTATACTGGGTTTTAAAGATGTTTACACTTACATAAGATATGCAAGAAAAGAGTAAGTGTTGGGGTGAAAGAACGAAAGAAACGCCTGGAAGAAGAAGATGAAATCAAAATGACAAACCACTTCCAAGAAAACATAAAACTGTTTTGGAAGGAGGTCAAAAGATCCCGGAGTGGACCAGAGAACGGAAGCATGAAAGTGATAAAATCGAAAGATGGACAAATGTTGACGAATGATAATGAAATAAAAGAGAGATGGATGAAATATTTCGAGGAAGTCTTCGAAAGTAACCCGAGTGGTTGTGATCCCAGCGGCGAATCGGTTATGAACGATGATGGAGTGAATGTTACCAAAATCAGTATGGATGAAATAAAAAGATCAATTAAATGCATGAAGAGTGGCAAGGCTGTGGGTTTCGACAATATTGCTGCCGAATACTTTAAAGGAGAAAGTAGTATTATTCTCACATGGCTGTGCAGACTTTTTAACCAATGTTTAGAGGAGGGTTACACGCCATTAGATTGGAAAAGGGCTGTAATCATGCCATTATACAAATGTAAAGGGTCACGTATGGAATGTGGGAATCATAGGGCTATTAGCCTTCTTAGTTCAGTGGCCAAGCTGTATGGTAGAATATTGATTGAAAGGGTAAGAATGGAAACAAAGGATAAAATATGGGATGTGCAAGGTGCCTTTATGAGTGGAAGGGGGTGCATGGACCAGATTTTCTCATTGCGTATGCTCACTGAGAAGTTTCTTGCAAAAAACCTGAAACTCTTCTGTGCCTTTGTAGATCTACAAAAAGCGTACGACCGAGTTGACAGGAAAAAGCTATGGAAGGTGTTGTCCAAGTACGGAGTGAATACGAAGCTTATTCAGGCAATTGCGTCTCTATATGAGGGAAGCGTTGCATGTGTTAGGGTGAACGGCGATTTTACGGAGTGGTTTGACATCACAAAAGGTGTTAAACAAGGCTGCGTAATGTCACCGTGGTTATTCAATCTATACATGGATAATTCTATGCAAGAATTGAAAGAGATGGGATTGAGTAATCTGGAAGTATGTTGCCTATTGTATGGTGATGATGCGGTGCTAATTTCTAACAGTATGGAAGATCTACAGTCTCTCGTGTCTAGGATGAACGAAGTATGTATGAAGAATGAGTTAATGATGAATGTAAGTAAGTCTAAAGTCATAATGTTTGAAAGAGAGAGTACGAAAACAGTATGCAACATAGTTGTGAATGATGAATACTTTGAGCAGGTGGATGAGTTTGTGTATCTGGGTAGTATATTTACGAAAGATGGGAAGGCTGATAGAGATATTGAAAGAAGGGTGAATACCGGTAACTCCATTAATGGAGGACTGAATGCCGTTGGCGGTAATAAAAAACTGTCCAAAGACGCGAAACTAGCCGTCCATAATGGAGTGCTGGTACCTACCCTGATGTATGGCAGTGAGGCATGGAACTGGCAGAGGAAGGATGAAAGAAGACTGAATGCTGTTGAAATGAGATCCCTGCGGCGAATGTGTGGTAAAACCATGTACGATCGTCAGAGAAACGTGGATATCCGCAAAGAATGCAAGGCTGATGTAAGCGTGATGTGTAAGATTAAGAAAGGGACTCTCCGATGGTTTGGGCATGAAGAGCGAATGAACGAGGAAAGGAGTGTAAGGAGAATATATGATGCAAATGTGAATGGTAGAAGAAGTCGGGGACGCCCGAGGAAGACATGGCACGACCAAGTGAATCAGTTACTTGAGTCGGGCCATGTGAAGAGTCAGAATAATAGAAGAGCATGTATGAGACGATGTATGAATGTGAACGAGGCAAAGAGTGTGTGCCAAGATCGAGTTGTGTGGCGGTCCGTCCTCTCTGCCTACCCCTGCGGGGAAACGGCGTGATGGTTAGTTAGTTAGTTAGTTAGTTACACTTACATGAGAACAATCCAGTTATAAATAATTACGTTAATAATACGAGTGCGTAATAACACGGGTGCGTAGTACAGTTAATAATACGGGTGCGCTTTCGGAGCTGCGGGCTGCTTTTTTTTAGCGCTCCGAGTTTTATTTGGGAAATGTTTAGAAATTCTAAATTTTTCGGGTGTAAATATAGCTTAAAATATTTACGTTAATTTTTGCGTGACGTCTATAAAAATGAAATAATTTTAGTGTCGCGGTTTTGAGATTAATGCAAGGTTTACTACAAAATTTTCAAATATTCGAATCTCATAATAGACATATTGTTCCAAAGGGGCACTGTTAACGCAAGATCAGCGGTCAGAGTTACAGATTTACCCGTCAACGTTCAGAGACGCTCGCCACATATGCACAGTGAAAGCCTGTCGAACAATGACAAGTGCGGAAAGTGTTTTATTAGGGGTATCTTTGGAGCTATGTTGACTGAAAATAATATCGATAGCGACAATAGTATTTCGACCCGTAAAACTAGATACCGAGGCCGGCGAGCAGGACGCAATAATAAAAAACAAGTGTGCATCGGAAATGATAAATGCGATAATAATAATGTAATGTAATCTTATTCAAAGCCCAATCATGGGAAAACGTCTTCAAAAACACGGAAGCAGGGATGACTGAAGTAAATAACTGGCTAATAAATAATCTACTGACACTAAATATTTCTAAAACAAAATACTTAACTTTCAGTAAAACATTAGCTGGTCAGCCAGATAGTCGCCCACAACTACATCTTCACCCCTGCACAGTTACCTCGTTAATTAACTCACGCTGTGTTTGTCACAAAATTGATTATGCGCAAAATATTAAATATCTCGGTTTAACTGTTGACAATAACTTAAAATGGGATCTCCAAATTAACCTAATTACAAAAAAAATACGGAAACTCTCTTACATCTTTAAAACAATTCGAAATATTATGTCACTACCTCAGCTAAAAAATATATATTATGCACTCTGTCAAAGTATTCTAATGTATGGTATTTCAGTATGGGGAGCAGCAGCAGAGACTCACCTCAAATCACTTAAAATTAATCATAAAACAATAATCAGAATTATGTTTAGAAAGCCTTATCAACATCCGACAGAACAGCTAATGATCAACAATAACCTATTAGACATAAATAAACTATACATAAAGAAGATCATCTACAAAAACTGCATAAAAATATCACCACACTTCATAACTCACTCGCAAAACACAAGAGCAAACACACACAATCAATTACAAGTACCACATATCAAATCAAATTTTGCAAAAAAACATGAATCTTACTTGGCACCATATATATTCAATAAGTTTGTAGCCCAAACAAAGACCTACGTCGCATCTAATAATTTGAATTGGGTTTTCAAAAGATTTTTAAACTGGTTGAATGTCAAAGAAAGAAGAGAGATAAGTAATATTCTTAATATCTAATATTATATATTTTCTTTTATTCTACTCTGTTTTTAAATTCTGATATCCTCTTATTTTATTATTATTATTTTTACTATAATATATATGTTTCTTTTTTTATTTTTTTTTACCACTTACTTGTTTTTATGTAATTAAAAATTGTTAGTTATCAGCCTCAGAACAGACTCTGTCTAGTGAGGAGGGTAAGGAAAAAAAACTGTTGTACATAACTAATTATAAATAAACGCCCGGGTTGCCGGCACTGAAATTGAAAATTGAAATTGATAAATACTCAGTGATGCAGTGCAGATTGTAAACACTCCTATTAAGTATGACCGAGCAACACTCCTAAGTTTTAAAAGTGAAAGTGCACCGTTGGACCCCTTAGTGACCACAGAAATAAACTTGTACAATCTAGCCCGTGATCCTAACGTGAAATCTAGATATAGAGGGTGCCGTGGGGGACAAAGAATAAAATACTTTCACAGGAAGGAACTAAACGTTCCAACAATTAATAATGATAGTAATAAAAATACTGAGACCACCAAAAACAAAAGCAGGTATTCCTAGGCAGCGTATGAAATGGACGAACGATGTCAATATGTTCAACGTTCGTTCATATTTTTATGTAACTAAATTAGAAACAGATATGTTATTGTATAGGAAAAAATTACATTTAATTTTCTCACAAAATTATCCGATTGCCCAAGTAAACGAACAAAGATTAGCAGATCAAAAGAGGGCAATTTTCAAAAATAATTTAATTCCTGTAGTAACATTAGATCAGATAAAAAAGGAAGTAGCAGATAGATTGCAATTAGAAAATAATTTAGAACAAGTTAATACGAGTAGTAATGTTATATCAGATACATTGAACGTAGATAGTTCAGATAATATTCTAGTCGAAGAATCCAATGATATTACAGTAGACTCAAATAACTTAGACGTTATTTATAATCTTAGGGAAATCAACATTGCAAATTTAAACTTACTAGATGAAAATATTATAGAATTAGCTAACTTACTTCATAATAATATAAATAGATATATAGATATAGAGCCCACAGTTAGACCAAAATTACCAAAATTACATACGTCAAAGAAATTATCTAAATTAATTTCTGAATTAAATAATATAATTTTACCAAAAATTATATTTGATGACATTAGTTTTTTAGATCTTCATACAATAGTGTACGCTAGTGCTATCACTATATGTAATAAGTTAGGAGTTAAATTAACGTCTTCTGATGATAGATCATATAATTATAGAAAACCAGAATGGCAGAGTAGATTAGAAAATGATGTAGTATTTTTAAGAAGTAGCATAGCTAGAATAATAGAGTATAAAAACGGAAATAGAAGTAGGAATATTTTGAGACATGTAGATGTAATTGGGAGAAAATTTGGTTATAGCATTGGTAGTAATAATAATGAAAATATAATCAATGATTTATTAGATTTGTTAAAACAAAAATTAGGTGTAAAAGCTAGTAGATTAAAAAGATATAATTATACGTATAATAAAAAAAATAATAATAGATTATTTCAGAAAAATGAGAAAATATTTTATTCCAAACTTGACGATAAACAAAATATTATTTCAAATAATAATAATCCGTTGCCATCTGAATCAGATATGCGCGATTTTTGGACAAATATTTGGAGTAAAGATATAAAACATAACGAGTCAGGTCCGTGGATAGAAAATGAAGAACTCAATTGTTCAGACATTGAACAAATGAGTTTTTCTGATATATCGGTTGAATTGTTAGCCAAAATTATAAAAAGTACTCATAATTGGAAAGCCACGGGTTGCGATTGGATACATAATTTTTGGTATAAACGCCTGACTACTTTACATCCCCTTTTGGCAAAAAATCTTTCAAAATTTGTCAGAGAACCTCAAAATTTTCCAAATTTTCTAACTAAGGGCATTACTTATATGTTGCCTAAAAGCGAACATATTAATAATCCCTCTCAGTATAGACCCATTACATGTTTACCGACAATATATAAAATTTTAACCTCTTGCTTGACAGATTTAATATACACTCATTTAGATGAAAAAAATGTTTTATCTGAACAACAAAAAGGTTGTCGCAGAAAACATAATGGGATGTAAAGAACAATTAGTTATTGATTCTGTAATTCTAAAACAGATTCAAACCCAAAAACGTAATTTACATATTTGTTATATAGATTACCAAAGGGCTTATGATAGTGTCCCGCACTCGTGGCTGATAAAAGTTTTAAATATATACAAAATTAACCCAATTATTATTAGCTTTTTGGAAAAAATTATGGCATTTTGGAATACCGATTTGCTTTTGAATTTGAAAGATAAGAAAATTATAGTACCGGGCATTTCAATAAAAAGAGGGATTTTTCAAGGAGACTCATTGAGTCCTCTTTGGTTTTGCTTAGCATTAAATCCTCTATCTAAAATGTTAATTAAAAGCAAGTTTGGAATAAAAATTAAAGGTAATACTAGAGAGAGAAATATAATTTCTCATTTATTATTTATGGATGATTTAAAATTATATTCGAATTCTGAACCAAATTTAGAGAAAATGATTAAAGTAGTTAAAAATTTTTCAGATGATATTAAAATGACTTTTGGTTTAGATAAATGTAGAACGATCCATATAGAGAAAGGTAAAATTGTAGATGGAGACGAGGGTATATTTAGAAATTTCAAAATTGAAAGTATGAAAGGGGGTGAGGTTTATAAATATTTAGGATATCCGCAATCAAATAGATTAGATCATACTAGTATAAAAAATGATATAAGGATTAAATTTAAAACTAGGATCAGAAAAATTTTGAAATGCAATCTATCTGCTAAAAATTTAGTAAAGGCGATAAATACTTGGGCAATACCTCTATTAACTTACTCATTTGGCATAATTAAATGGTCTAATACAGATTTAGATAGCTTAGAACGATTGATTAGAACTACATTAACTAAATTTCATTGCCATCATCCAAATTCAGCTGTAGAACGAATTAATTAACCCAGAAATTTAGGAGGTAGAGGTATAGTCAAAATAACATCTTTAAAACATAATCAGGTAGAAATGCTAAGAAATTTTTTCCATAGGAAAGCTGATCGTTCAGAAATGCACAAAATAATATGCAAGGCAGATAGAAATATTTCATCATTAAATTTATACGACGAGAATGCCAGCATTCTTATAAATACCAACCAGGAATCATTAGATTCCTGGTCAAATAAAATTCTTCACGCAAAACACTTCAATTATCTCAACCAAACATATGTTGACAAATTTTCGTCAAACAAATGGTTGAGTATTGGAGAGTTGAGCGCAGAAATAGAAGGCTTTATGCTTGCCATACAAGATAGAGTCATTAATACTAAAAATTATAGGAAGCATATCATCAAAGATGCAAATCAAATTGATGATTTATGTAGAAAATGTTTGGCTTTTCCGAAAACTATAGAACATATTATATCGGGATGTTCTGTATTAGCGCCGTCCGAGTATACATTTAGGCACAATCAAGTTTTAAAAATAATTCACCAAAGTTTGGTAATTAAACATAACTTGATTGACTGCCGTAATGTACCATATTATGAATATGAACCAAATTCATTTTTAGAAAATGAATTTTATAAAATTTATTATGATAAAACTATTCTGACAGACAGAACAATTAGTCATAATAGACCCGATATAGTTTTACATGACAAAATTAAGAAAATAACTTATATCATTGATGTCGCTATTCCAAATTCTTGTAATATTCAGAAAACTATTTCTGAAAAAATAAGAAAATATACAGATTTAGGAAATGAAATTAAAAGAATTTGGCATTCTCAGACTATAAAAATATTACCATTTGTTATTTCGGCTACTGGCATTATACCTAGCTCTCTCATTCAAAATTTAGGCGTATTAGATTTGTCAAAAAATTTGTACATAAAAATGCAAAAGTCGGTCATTTTAAATACATGTAGGATTACGAAAGATTTTTTAAATATTTATATTGAGGGATCAGTAGGATTTATCGGACCAGTTAGGATTTCATCAGAGCCGAACCCTCTGATATGAAAATATCTGGAGTCGGTGAAATATTTTCCCATTATGTTTCTGGTGGATTTACGTATTGTTCTTGTATTGTTTTATTCTTATATAGTGCACTTACATTGCGTTCATTTACTAGATATTCATTTGTGGAAAAGTGTGTGGAAGGGTTTAGTCTTTCATTTGGGAAAGATTCAATCCGGACATAAAATCTGGAGCACCGTAAAAATAATAATAACTCTCCGTCTGTAGACTGTCTTCCAGAAGTCGCATCAACTGGCGAACAGATTTACCTAACGACCAATTCCCTCCGCGATTCTGATAATTTCCACAACTTCAATAAAATTCGATTAGAAAGGCATGCTAACTATAAGAGCAAACAGCTTGCAATTGGTTCCTGGAATGCGCGTTCCCTTAATAACAAACTAGAGGCGGTGGACGATGTTTTCAGAGATGAAAAACTCCACATCCTTACCATTACAGAAACTTGGCATGAGAACAGTGACTCGTACTCAATTCACAGACTCCAAGCTTTGGGATATGTGGTTCTCGAGGAAGCCCGACCTAGTGTCGAGGAACCATCAAATAACATCTCTCATGTGAACCACGGGGGTGTAGCGATAATAGCCCGACAAGGATTGCGGCTAACCAAAATAACCCTTGGTACATTTAGCACGTTTGAGTATATTGCATGCAGGGTCTCTTCTACAGGAAAGTCGTTTATGCTATGTACTCTGTATAGGCCCGGATCGAAACCAATCTCTGTTGAATTTTATAATGAGTTCTCGCGTTTTTTGGAACTCTCAGTTGGACTTTCTGATACACTCATTATTACAGGTGACATTAATATTTGTCTCGAGCGCGTGACATCACCAAACACCGTTAAATTCTAAGATTTATTAGCCAGCTTTGGATGCCACCAGTGGGTTGACGGCCCAACTCATGATGCTGGTGGTACATTGGATATACTCATTTCAAAACAGAGCGGATCGCCGCTCTTAGCAGATATTCGTGATATAAGACTATCGGACCATCGGCTTGTTTGCACTGATATTGATTTTAACCAGCCAAAAGTACCATATAGAACAATTATTTCAAGGGAATGGCGTAAATTTAGTTTTAGTGATTTCCTGGAAGAGCTTCAGACCTCTCTATTATGTACACCTAATTTTTGGGAAAAAAAGACGCCAACAGAACTTGTCGAGACATATAATACAACTCTTATATGTCTGTTAAATAAATATGCTCCGACAACGTCAAAAACACGTAAAGTTCGAAAGTCTGACGGCTGGTTTGATGATGAATGCCGAAACCAGAAAAGACTTATGCGGAAATTAGAGAGGTCATATAGGAAAAATTCTGCGGTAACTTCAAGGGATGAGTGGATCCTTGCTCAAAAACAGTATATGAGCAAAATAAATTCCAAAAGATCTGAATACTGGAATGAAAAAATTGACTCTGAGCGAACCAATCCACGGCGTCTCTGGAACTCAATAAAGACCGTTATTTCCGACGTCACTATTCCAACTAAAATAGATATTACCCCGGAAGCCTTCTTAACGTTTTTTCGTGAAAAAATAGAAGCCATTCGTGCCTCCACATCTAACGCCCCTCCGCCAATATTTACTATAAATTCTAAAGGAAATTTGTCATCCTTCAAACTCACCACGCTGGAAGAAGTAAGAAAAATAATTTCAAGTTCGCCAAATAAGCAATGCAGTCTTGACCCTATACCAACATGGTTATTAAAAAATGTGTCATTGTCTTAGCTCCATTCCTAGTTCATCTTTTTAATAAATCTCTGAGCACAGGTGACTTCCCTGAACCACTAAAATCAGCTGTAGTTACGCCGATACTAAAAAAGCCACAACTAGAATCCGATAACTTAAGTAATTACAGACTTGTTTCAAATTTACCTTTCCTATCAAAAATCCTGGAAAAAATTGCTGCTGCACAAATAACCAGTCACTTGAATTCAAATAAATTATTCACTAATCGTCAATCCGCATATAGAAGGTTTTACTGAACAGAAACCGGAATACTTCGTATGCTGTCAGATATAACTTTGGCCATAGAGTCAGGTAAGTTAGCACTTATCTCACCCCTGGACATGAGTGCAGCGTTTGACACGATTGATCATGACTTTCTCATTAAGAGATTAGAGGAAACATTTGGTTTGAGTTCCGATATAAAAAATTGGCTGGTATCATACCTATCCAATCGCTTACAAGCCGTTAAGGTTGAAAATAAACTCTCTAACTTCGCAACACTTTCTTCAGGGGTACCCCAAGGATCCGTTTTAGGTCCACTTCTTTTCATCCTTTTTACAAATGATGTCGCCAAAATAATCGAGTCATTTGGTCTCTTGTCCCACTGCTATGCTGACGATCAGCAAGTTTATTTTTACTGCTCTCTAAACGAAATCAATAGCCTCAAAATCCGCATAGCTGAATGCCTAGAAGCAATAACTCGTTGGATGTCTTCGAACAAGCTGAAGCTGAACCCATCTAAGACTGAGTTTCTCTGGGCGGCCACAAACAAACGTCAACATTTCATAGACAATTCACTTATTTCCATTTCCGGCAACGATATTATTCCAAAGACAACAGTCAAACTTCTTGGCGTTATTTTAGATTTAGACTTTTTGCTTAAAAGTCAAATAAATAGGACAGTAAGCACCGGCTTTTTTCACCTTAGACAACTCAAGTCAGTTCGAAGAAACCTTCCTACAGAGGCGACAAAACTATTAATCAACTCTTACGTAGTCTCACGGCTTGATTACTGTAACGGCATCTACGCTAGTCTTCCAAACTGACAAACTTCAATCCGTGTTTAATGCAGCGGCAAGGCTCATAACCGGGGTCTCTAAATATTCACACATTTCAGAACACCTTCGTAACCTTCACTGGCTCAAGTGCCCTGAAAGAATCCAGTACAAATTGTACTGGATGGTGTTTAAATCAATCAACGAAATGGCCCCACCTTACATCTCTGAATTATGCGTCCCGGAAAATACTGGTCCGAGGCAATTAACCCTTAGATCGGCAACTTCATCTGCTATAGGCAGACTAATAGAACCCAAACGAAAGCCAAATACTAAGTTCGGAGATCGTGCTTTCGGAGTATCTGGGCCTAAGGCTTGGAATAGACTCCCTCCGGAATTAAGATGCATAAAAAGCCCAACAGAGTTTAGGTCCAAACAAAAAACCTACCTTTTCGGGCTCTCATACCCTTAACTTAATTTAATTATACCTATCTGAGAGTATCATACTTGTATTGCCTATGATATGTCTTAATCACACTTTTCATACTGAATTAAAATTACTCGAATCCTTACACATCAATCTGTCTCTCGGAAGATCAAATCCTTGTACTACTGCACCGCCCACCATTAAATGTTGTTTTTACTTTCCAAAATACACTCATTAAAGAATATATTACATATTAATATTAAAATATTTTCAGGATTAAACAACATGTGTTCACAATTATGTCCTCTGCGTGCGAACTCTATCTAAATTTCTTTAAATAGATAATAAACAGTGTTAATTTCAAGCGACCTCCCAGGTCAGTATGGTCTTGTATTAATTCATTTTTAGGCAGCATCGCGTTCATTGGTCAAAATATTGTACATATATTTTCGTATCGGTGATCAATGAACCGGTGTATGCAATTTTTAGCCATTAGTTGTTTTAATTGTTTGTCTAGCTTGTAGTCTTTCTAGATTTTAGGCATGTATGGTGGGTTTGTACAGCGCCCTTGAGGTGATTTTTCACAAAAACGGCGCTGTATAAATCGTCCAAATATTATTATTATTATTATTATTATAAAACTCAGTTGTTCACAATTATATAAATCTACAATTACATACAATTAAATACAAATAAATACAATTAGAAAAAAAAACATCACAAATAAAAATACAGATTTATATATAAGGTCACTCAAGTAACACATTACAACGGGTGGTAAAAGACATATGAAATACGCGAACATGGCATGGAGGCAATTCACATAATATAATTAGTTAGTACTTTTTAACAGCGTTTATCATTAAAGAAATAGGTATATTATAGTTGGAAATATATATATTGGTAAATTTAAATGAATGCATAAGATATTCAAAGATACGTGGATTGTTCACGTATTAACCAAATTCACGAATTAACCACATTTTGGGGCAGGGTTGCTCATTATCCTCAAATTTTAAGTTTTTGTTAAGTTTTTTAAAAATCACTTGTTCCATGAATTCAAATACTAATTTAATTTTTGTGAAATTATTAAACCCTTTCGTTCTGTAAATTTTGGAGTGTGTCTGTGCACCAGTGACATTTTTTTTTATATACGAGCTTTCTTCCGCTTTATTAATAATATTAATGTACCAAAGTAGACCTTTTATTGAAAGTAGGCCCTCAGCGCCATACAGGAGTTTAAAACCATTTCTTTTTTTGTATATTGAACGTGGCAATTTTTTATGATTTCAATTTTTAAATTAAAAATATATTAAGTATAAATATTGTTTGTCTGCCCCAAAGTTCGAAATGCACGTCTAAGGATGGATCCGACCAAACAAAAATATATGTAACTAAATTAAAAAATACATTTAATGGCAATTACACGCTATAGATTGGAGCTGTATACATGTTGTATTTTATAGCAATTACTCGCTATAGATTGAAGCTGGATACATATTTTATTTTATAGTAATTACTCGCTTGAAATTGGAGTTGGATATATATTATATTTAATTTAATTACTCACTTAAGATTAGAGCTTAATCTATGTTTTATGTTATAGCAATTACTCGCTAAAGATTGAAACTGAATATATATTTTGGCTACTAGTTTATCACATTTACATTATTAGCTCAGTGATCTCATTTTTTTAAAAATAAATAATTAGTCCTACAATAAGGTGAATATTAATTTGGCGAGGGTTAACACTATGTAAAGCGGTCTAAAACATTTTAAAATAAATTAAAACGCTTGAACGAGCAGAAAAATCCCCTGAGAAACTTTCCACAGAAACGTAAAATACGCTTAGTCATGTTTAAAATACTTTTATATTTTTTGTAACGAGTTTCAAACATAATCTTTTATTTCAAAATACACGAACATTAATCACTAACAGTATTAAAAATTCAAGAGACACCTGTGTACTGTGTACAGAGTGCGGGAGTCGGGAGGTGTTACCCACACTACCAGTTGTTGGGAGGGACGCTACGTTGTCCGGTAAACGTGTTCCGAGCGCCGATGTTGGAACTAGTGAATAGGTGGGGAAGTATCTGGCTATTCAGATCTGGTCACCATACACGGCTAAAGCCTTTTGGAACTGTAGCTACCACTTTCGGTAGTAACTACTGACACTATATAATTCGAAAATTAATTTGGAAAACATCAATCATTTGACTTGTTGGTAGTCAAGGTAAACAAATATAGTAACCAACAAGTAGTCTCTGTTTAAAAACCATACAATTAAAGCAGTAAATCCTACGTCAATAGTAATATTTTTATTACGGTGCTCCAGATTTTATGTCCGGTTTGAATCTTTCCCAAATGAAAGACTCAACCCTTCCACACACTTTTCCACAAATGAATATCTAGTAAATTCACGCAATGTAAGTGCACTAAACTAACTAACTAACTAACCATCACGCCATTTCCCCGCAGGGGTAGGCAGAGAGGACGGACCGCCAAATAACTCGGTCTTGGCACACACTCTTTGCCTCACTCACATTCATACATCGTCTCATACATTATCTTCTATTATGTGCAATATATAAGTATAATAAATACAAAACAATACATGAACAATACGTATATTAAGTGCACTATATAAGTATAATAAATACAAAACAATACAAGAACAATACGTCAATCCACCAGAAACATAATGGGAAAATATTTCACCGACTCCAGATATTTTCATATCAGAGGGTTCGGCTCTGATGAAATCCTAACTGGTCCGATAAATCCTACTGATCCCACAATATAAATATTTAAAAAATCTTTCGTAATCCTACATGTATTTAAAATGACTGAATTTTGCATTTTTATGTACAAATTTTTTGACAAATCTAATACGCCTAAATTTTGAATGAGAGAGCTAGGTATAATGCCAGTAGCCGAAATAACAAATGGTAATATTTTTATAGTCTGAGAATGCCAAATTCTTTTAATCTCATTTCCTAAATCTGTATATTTTCTTATTTTTTCAGAAACAGTTTTTTGAATATTACAATCTGCCTTGCAAATTATTTTGTGCACATCTGAACAATCAGCTTTCCTATGGAAAAAAATTCTTAGCTTTTCTACCTGGTTATGTTTTAAAGATGTTATTTTGACTATACCTCTACCTCCTAAATTTCTAGGTAAATTAATTCATTCTATAGCTGAATTTGGATGATGGGAATGAAATTTTGTTAATGTAGTTCTAATTAATCGTTCTTCTTCTTCTTTATGTGCCTTATCAGGTCCCCCCGACGTTGGCGATCACTCTTGAAAAGGTCTCTCTGTCTTGCGCTGCCCGGAATAGCTCCTCCACACTTCTAATGCCGGTCCACTCTCGTATGTTTCGCAGCCAAGACATTTGTCTCCTACCAGGCCCTCGGCGACCCTCTATCTTGCCTTTCAATATTAAATGGAGCAAGTGATACTTCTCCCCTCGAAGTATATGACCCAGATATGAAATTTTCTTGATTTTAATTAATGTAAGCAGTTCCCTATCTGCTCTAGCCCGCCTGAGAATTTCTATGTTGGTGATCATGTCGGTCCATGGGACCTTGAGCATTCTCCGGTGAAGCCACATTTCGAAAGCCTCTAACCTGTTCATGGTATTTATTTTCAAGGTCCATGTTTCACAACCATACAGCAAGACCGACCACACATAACATTTAAGCATTCTCTGCCTTAATTTTAAGCTTATATTGTCATTGCAGAAGAGGGATTTCATTTTTATGAATGCAGTTCTTGCTGCTTCAATTCTGCACCTAATCTCTATATCTGGGTCAAGATTCTCCGTGAGGATACTGCCGAGGTATCTAAATCTCTCCACCTTTTCGACATTACAACCATTTAACTGAATCATTGATCCAGAGTGATCTAGTCGTCCAAAAGTCATCCATTTAGTTTTATTGACGTTGATTGTTAGGCCCAGTTGCTCACCAGCATTATTAACAAGATCTAATAGGTCTTGGAGGTCACTGATACTGTCAGCTAGTAATACAGTATCATCTGCATATCTTATGTTATTAATGACAACTCCGTTGATCTTGAGACCCTTCTGGGTATTACTTAGGGCTCTTTTGAAGACATAGTTGGAATAAAGATTAAATAATAGTGGCGACAGGATACATCCTTGTCGTACTCCACGCTGAATGGCGATTGCATTAGATCTCTCATTCCCATGTCTTATTTCTGCTGTTTGGAACCAATACAGGTTTTTAATGAAATTCTGGTCTTTGGTGTCAACGTTACAATCCGCAAGCATTTTCATTAGGTCAGCATGTTTTACCCTGTCAAATGCCTTTTCGTAGTCAATAAAACAGGCAAAGACTTCCTTTCTTTGGTCACGACACTTTTGCAATAGTACGTCGACAGAAAATAATGCTTCACGCGTACCGAACGCATTTCTGAAGCCAAACTGAGTGTCATCTAAGTCCTGCTCGCACTTATCGCGTATCCTGGCATGTATTATTTTAAGGAATAATTTAAGGACATGACTCATCAAGCTTATTAATCGATAGTCACTGCACTTCTTAGGGTATTGTTTTTTAGGTAATGTCACGAAGGTGGATTTTAGCCAATCTTGGGGTATATTCCCTGTGTCATATATAGAGTTAAATAACCTCAACAGGTAGTCAACATTTTCATTATCAAAGAGCTTCAACACCTCAACTGGAATATCGTCTGGTCCGCACGCTTTTCTATGTTCTGAAGTCTTTATCGCATGAAGAATTTCTGATTTTAAAATCGATGGTCCATGCAATTGATCGTTAGGAATATTAATGTCAGGTCTAATATCTTTGAATGTATCATGAATATACTTTTCCCATGTTTGTAAAATATGTTTTTCATCCAATATCAATTTATTGGAATCGTCAACTAAACATGATGGAGTAATTCTTCTAGAAGTGCCTGTAATTTCCTTCAATTTTTTGTGAAGTTTAAATGCATTGTGACTACGACTGTACGACTCTAGTTCTTCACACTGTGACTTCATCCATTCTTCTTTGGCTTTTTTAATTTCACATCTAATCGTTCTTTGTAAGTTTTTATATTGTGTCTCATTATGTTTATGTTTACGTCTCTCATCCATTAAGTTCAAAATGTGGTCAGTCATCCAATTCTTTTTTCTAATTTGCTTATCAGCTTTCAAATTTGTATCACAGGTTTCACATATAACTGACTTCAGGTTATCCCACTGTGTTTGTATTTCTATTGATGGATCACGAGGGAGTAGTCTAATATTATCGTTCAAAGTCTGAGATACCTTATTTCTGACCACTTCTTCTTGGAGTTTCGAGATATCCATTTTAATTTTGATTTTGGGCTTTTTTATTTGTTTTAAGCATAAAACAATATCGGCAGTTAACAAAACATGGTCAGAACCAATGTCCGCACCAGGGTACGTGGTGACTCTCTTTACAGAGTTCCTGAATCTATGGTCTACTAACACATAGTCAATTTGGTTCCTGACAATATCATAGATTGTTCCATCCTGAGGTGATCTCCATGTATAAAGCCTTCTTTTCGGGAGTTTAAACCAAGTATTTAATACAACCATATTTTTATCCTGGCAGAATTCATATAGTCTATCACCTCTTTGATTGCTTATGCCTAAGCCATATTCACCAACTATATGAGAGCGGCGACCTTCACCAATTTTGGCATTTAAGTCTCCAATGACAAAATTGACTTCTCCTCCTTTCAAACTTTGCAATGTACTGGCTAGTGAGTCATAAAAAGATTCCACATCACCATCATATCTCACTTCCGCTGTTGGTGCATACACTTGAATAATATTAATGTTGATGGGTTGACAGTGTAATTGTAATAATATTATTCTGTCCGAGATGGGTACAAAATTCTTAACAAATTTTACATACTTCTCCATGACAAATATAGCAACTCCGTTTCGACGATTTTTGTCCTGCGGGTCACTTCCTGAGTAGTATAGATTTCCCTTCTCATGTTGGTGTATGCCGCTGCCAGTCCATCTCAGTTCACTAATTCCAAGAATATCCACTTTTAATCTTTCCATTTCCTGTATCGTATTATCCAATTTACCGCTGTATAAACTTCTAACATTCCATGTTCCTAATCTTATATTTGAATTCACTATTTTGAGCCGGGAGATTCTTCGCACCCCTGGCCCATTTAAGGGCCGCCCGGGACTCGGGGCCATTGGTTGGTTTCTCTCCATAGTGATTTGCTGGGAAAGTTCTAAGCTATCTAAATCTGTATTAGACCATTTAATTATGCCAAATGAGTAAGTAATTAGAGATATTGCCCAAGTATTTATCGCCTTTACTAAATTTTTAGCAGATAGATTGCATTTCAAAAATTTTCTGATCCTAGTTTTAATATTAATCCTTATATCATTTTTAATACTAGTATGATCTAATCTATTTGATTGCGGATATCCTAAATATTTATAAACCTCATCCCCTTTCATACTTTCAATTTTGAAATTTCTAAATATACCCTCGTCTCCATCTACAATTTTACCTTTCTCTATATGGATCGTTCTACATTTATCTAAACCAAAAGTCATTTTAATATCATCTGAAAAATTTTTAACTAATTTAATCATTTTCTCTAAATTTGGTTCAGAATTCGAATATAATTTTAAATCATCCATAAATAATAAATGAGAAATTATATTTCTCTCTCTTGTATTACCTTTAATTTTTATTCCAAACTTGCTTTTAATTAACATTTTAGATAGAGGATTTAATGCTAAGCAAAACCAAAGAGGACTCAATGAGTATCCTTGAAAAATCCCTCTTTTTATTGAAATGCCCGGTACTATAATTTTCTTATCTTTCAAATTCAAAATCAAATCGGTATTCCAAAATGCCATAATTTTTTCCAAAAAGCTAATAATAATTGGTTAATTTTGTATATATTTAAAACTTTTATCAGCCACGAGTGCGGGACACTATCATAAGCCTTTTGGTAATCTATATAACAAATATGTAAATTACGTTTTTGGGTTTGAATCTGTTTTAGAATTACAGAATCAATAACTAATTGTTCTTTACATCCCATATGTTTTCTGCGACAACCTTTTTGTTGTTCAGATAAAACATTTTTTTCATCTAAATGAATGTATATTAAATCTGTCAAGCAAGAGGTTAAAATTTTATATATTGTCGGTAAACATGTAATGGGTCTATACTGAGAGGGTTTATTAATATTTTCGCTTTTAAGCAACATATAAGTAATGCCCTTAGTTAGAAAATTTGGAAAATTTTGAGGTTCTCTGACAATTTTTTATATTTTTTTTTATTTTTTTTTATTTTTTTTATTTTTTATTTAGGAAACAAACAGTCATACAAAATGATAATATAACAAAGAACATTCATGTGTTGTAGACCAATTAAGTTACATTAAGATAAAATTTTAGTATAGTATTTTTACCTATTCAACTTATGTGACAAAAAAATAAACATAATAAGGAAAAACATAAAAAAGAAAAACAAAAAACGTTATAAAGAAAAAAAGTAAAGTTATTAACAAAAAAAGTTATACTATTTGCTAAGGATAATAATAATATTATAAATTGTCATAAAAAAGAAAAAAAAAGTATTTTAAGTTATTAATATATTAAGCTGCATTTTACATGATTTCAAATCATGGTTGAAAATGTCTACATCTCGTAAGGCATTGTAAGTTTCACAGATACGTATTATTACAGAGTTTTGCGCGTATTTTGATTTACTGTGTGGTATTCTAAATAAGTCGTTTGATCTGGTATTTTGTTTGGGGCAACGAAATGCAATATTTTCTAACAGATATGATGAATCAACAAGGCAGTTCATGATTTTGTATAAGAATAATGCATCAAAGATTTTTCTGCGTTTATATAAGGCGATATGGTCAAATTGATAATCACTAAAGCGATACGATAGGTGTTTTATAAATTGTTTCTGGATATTTTCAATGCGATGAATATATGTTTGATATTGAGGATTCCAAATTACTGAGGCGAACTCGAGTTGTGACCGTACATATGACATATATAACAGAACTAGTGTGTGTGCTATAGTAAAAGGTTTTGTAATGCGAATAATGAAACCCAATTGCTTATAAGCTTTTTCCAGAATATTTTCAATATGATCCCTAAATAACATTTTAGAGTCTAGTATTACTCCAAGATCTCTTATTGTTTCTACTCGTTGTAGAGGGACATGGTTTAGCTTGTAAATATAATTAATTGGATTTTTTTTCGTGTAAAAGTAATAACATTACATTTGTCTATATTTAGATATAATTGATTGTTTTCGCAATATTCCTCAATTCTGCTAACGTCTTCTTGCATTTAGTTGCAGTCATCTATGGAGCTAATACATTTATATAATTTCATGTCATCGGCGTAAAATAGAAAACAAAAATGATTTATGACACGGTTCATATCGTTTATAATATATAAAATAAACAAGAGAGGCCCTAGATGGGAGCCTTGCGGTACCCCTGAGGGAATAGTTATAATTTGTGATATGTAACCTTTTAAAGCAACAGCTTGAATTCTATTTTTAACATATGAAGAGAACCATCTCAGAAGATCTCCACATATACCAATTTTCGAGAGCTTGTATAACAGTATGTCGTGATTTATTTTGTCGAAAGCCTTAGAAAAATCTGTGAAAATGGAATCAACCTTTTTCCCATTATCCATAGATTTAAGAACAAAATCATGGCAAAAAATTTGAAAGATTTTTTGCCAAAAGGGGATGTAAAGTAGTCAGATGTTTATACCAAAAATTATGTATCCAATCACAACCCGTGGCTTTCCAATTATGAGTATTTTTTTATAATTTTGGCTAACAATTCAACCGATATATCAGAAAAACTCATTTGTTCAATGTCTGAACAATTGAGTTCTTCATTTTCTATCCACGGACCTGACTCGTTATGTTTTATATCTTTACTCCAAATATTTGTCCAAAAATCGCGCATATCTGATTCAGATGGCAACGGATTATTATTATTCGAAATAATATTTTGTTTATCGTCAAGTTTGGAATAAAATATTTTCTCATTTTTCTGAAATAATCTATTATTATTTTTTTTATTATACGTATAATTATATCTTTTTAATCTACTAGCTTTTACACCTAATTTTTGTTTTAATAAATCTAATAAATCATTGATTATATTTTCATTATTATTACTACCAATGCTATAACCAAATTTTCTCCCAATTACATCTACATGTCTCAAAATATTCCTACTTCTATTTCCGTTTTTATACTCTATTACTCTAGCTATGCTTCTTCTTAAAAATACTACATCATTTTCTAATCTACTCTGCCATTCTGGTTTTCTATAACTATATGATCTATCATCAGAAGACGTTAATTTAACTCCTAACTTATTACATATAGTGATAGCACTAGCATACACTATTGTATGAAGATCTAAAAAACTAATGTCATCAAATATTATTTTTGGTAAAATTGTATTACTTAATTCAGAAATTAATTTAGATAATTTCTTTGACGTATGTAATTTTGGTCTAACTGTGGGCTCTATATCTATTTATATTATTATGAAGTAAGTTAGCTAATTCTATAATATTTTCATCTATTAAGTTTAAATTTGCAATGTTGATTTCCCTAAGATAATAAATACCTCAAAGTTATTTGAGTCTACTGTAATATCATTGGATTCTTCGATTAGAATATTATCTGAACTATCTACGTTCAATGCATCTGATATAACATTACTACTCGTAAAATTATTTTCTAATTGCAATCTATCTGCTACTTCCTTTTTTATCTGATCTAATGTTACTACAGGAATTAAATTATTTCAGAAAATTGCCCTCTTTTGGTCTGCTAATCTTTGTTCGTTTACTTGGAAAATCGGATAATTTTGTGAGAAAATTAAATGTAATTTTTTCCTATACAATAAAATATCTGTTTCTAATTTAGTTACATAAAAATATGAACGAACGATGAACATATTGACATCGTTCGTCCATTTCATACGCTGCCTAGGAATACCCGTGATTAATACCCGTAATCCGTGTTGCGCTCTCGAAGCAGCAAGCTGCTTTTTTAAGCGCTCTGACTTTAATTAGAAAATCTCGAGAAGTTATCATTTTTTCTGGTGTAAATATAGTGTAAAATACCCGCAATACTTATTTTGTTACCTATATAAAAATAAAATAATTTTATAGTCGCTGTTTTGAGATTAATTCACGTTTTTCTACATATCTCTCAAATGTTTTAAATTCAAATCCGATATAGTGTTCCAAAAAGGACACTGTTAACGCAAAAGTTTCGTCATCGGTCCGAGATGCTCGCCACGTGTGCAAATTAAAGACTAGCAAATAGTGTCAAGTGTTCAATGTGATTTATTAGGGTATCTTTGGAGCTAGGATGGTTGTAAACATTATTTTATATGACCGGTCAACATTGCTCAGTCTTACAGTGAAAGTGTTTTTCTGGATCCCCTAATAGCTATAGATAGAAAACAAAAGAAAACAACTGTCAAAAGCAGACGTCAAGTTTATTTTTGCTCCGTGTTAAATTGTGTAATAAAGTGAAAAAAGTAAATTTTAATCCATACAAACGTGTGTAAGAATGGCATTATAACCCTGCTGTACTGTGGAGCAAAAAAATTCTGTATGTACTGAACTATTTTAAACAAGAAACTCATTTAAAACGAAGACAAACAACGAAGATTTTAACAAAATTGAAGTTACTACCTACATTTAGTTTACTTATGCTACTTCTTCATAGAAGGCAGTGAATATTGATTAAACAAAATTTTAATGAATACTTTTCGCTACCTGTCCATAGATGGCGATAAATGCCTGCAGTCATTAAATGAAAAATTAATAACCAGTTACGCTACTAGACAATAGATGGTGGTAGTGAATACATAATCTGTAAAAGAAAATTCCATATATTCGAAAAATCTCTTATTATCTGGAAATAGTTTTCATAAACAACAAAATAATTATTTTCCATTGTAAAAAAAAAAAATTAAAATGGCTTCAATATTACCAGAAGAAAGGCTGAAGGTCGCAAAAGATCTGGTAAAAAATTTCAACAAAACACTCGCCTCAAATATTTTATCCAAAAAACAAAAGACCTCCCTTACTGAGGCAATGGGCGAAATGTTAAAACATCTTGAGGTCATGGTCAACGAATTTAAGAAGGGTGATGGACTAGAAAAGGTTTATCAATCGTTATCTAAAATTGATCAATACATTGAAGATTTTAAAACTAAAATGGAATCAAAACCGTACGCTGAAGTACTAAACCAACCGAAGCAGCCATCACCTGAAAATATGAACTTACTCCAGCAAACATCGGATCCTGGAAATAAATCACTTCCATTAAACAATGAAAATATTCTGAATAATACACCATCACCGGAAAAAAAACCTAAAGTGCTCATATTTGGAGACGGGGAGGAAGGAGCGAGGCAAATGCGAAGAACCATTGGAAGAAGCACCAACAATGTAGAATGCCATAGCTACATATATCCGGGTACCACAATAGACAAATACACTTCAACCATAATACAATCTTGTAAAAACTTTACTAAAAAAGATGTAGTTATTATTTTTACTGGCAGTAATGAAAAATCACCAAACAACATAATTAGCCATCTGTACTACCTTCTACATAATCTCCAAAATACAAATATTTTTGTACACTCTGTACCAAAAAATAATCACTTGAATGTTTATAAACTTAACACTGAAATACAATCAAATACTGCTCTATTTAAAACTAACTGTGAATTCATTGGGCCAATATTTTATGACCGAATGAATAATTATAATATTTCAAAATCTATGGGATTAGTAAGATTAAATACAATCGATATGATGAACCGAAAATACTGGGAAAATGGTCCTAATCTCAATCAGATCAAAGACAGGAACCCACTATATCTGGAAAATCAAAGAATTTTTTTATGAATAATACAATAAGTAAACAACCTTCCATCGAGACCTTTTCTGTTCAAAAAAATATTTTTTCAGAAAAACTGAAAAAACACATCAGAATTAAAAAAATATCATGCCACAAACCTCCAACTACATCAAAAGGACAAACCTCACTCTCTTTTATGTACCTAAATGTGAGAAGCTTGAAAGGTAATCTCGATGATATTAAATGCCTACTGAAATCTACAATCTCAAACTTCAACATCATCCTCTTGAGTGAGACCTGGCTCAAAGAAGCGGACCTGAAGTACATCAACTTAGAAGGATACAAACATGAAGCATCCTGCCGGCCGCAGGGAGCTGGTAGCGGAGTCTCTATTTTCATAAAAGATTCCTTAGAATACGATGTAATTAATAACTTTCTATGGCTTCATTTAAACAAACTTAATATAAAAATAGGCTTAGTGTATAAAAAACCAAACACGGTTTTCACAGACTTCCTGGAGACACTATCCTCTCATCTAGAATCATACAAAAGAGGTATTGTATTTGGAGACTTCAACGTAAATCTGCTCGACCCAACCAATGCATAAACTTGTAAATACACAAATGCAATTAGATTGAACAATTACACTATTTTGAACAAAAGAAACAAAAAACACGCCACACGCATCACAGAAAATACGAACACAATAATAGATCATATACTTACCGATACAAAACTATCATACTCACTAACGAACTGTGATAATTCTATATCAGATCACAATATACTACCTACTCCTTGATGTAATTCACACATACGTTAAGAAGACATCATTAAAATCGTCCCAAAAATATACACATATTAATCTTGATAAACTAAAGAATGATGTCAACCAAAATCCTTTTAATCTTAATATGAATAATGACTCGGTATTAAATTATGATAATCTTGTAACTACCTCACAAATAAAATTATTTCTAATAGCACCACTAAAATTAAAACAAAAAATATAAATAACCCAGACTGGAAAACCAAAGACCTTATAAAATTGATCAACAAAAGAAATAAATTGCATCTGAAATTAAAAAGACAACCCAATAACACATTATTGAAAGCAGAATTCCTAAAAGTAAGAAATAACATCACTACAGAAAAACGAAACTTAAAACAAAGACACTACAATGATCTTTTTAAAAAATGCGAAAATAACAGTAAAAAAACTTGGAAGTTAATGAATAATATTCTTAAAAATCAGTCTAATACTTCGAATAATTTTTGTACTAAATTAATAATTAATGATGAAATAGTCACTAACAATGTAGAGATATGCGACCACTTTAACAATTTCTTTTGCAACATTGGCTCCTCCTTAGCTAATAATATACGTAACAAAGTCGTACACAAACCGCCCAATGAAATAACATTAGCACATGATAATATAGAATCTTTATATCTTCAACCAACAACAGAATTAGAAATAAGCAAAATATTAAAATCATTGAAATCAAATGCGAGTGCCGGTTACGATAAATTCAAATACAAGACAGTGCTAAGTCTCTCAACGGAATTGGTTCCTATATTATCAAAATTCATTAACCAATGTTTTAAAGAGGGAACCTTTCCAGACAGCTGTAAAATTGCCAAAGTGATACCAATTCACAAAGGTGGGTCCAAAACAAATACCTCAAACTACAGACCCATCTCAATCTTACCAATCTTATCAAAAAATTTTGAACGTGTAATCTACGAAAGATTAAACAATTTTCTGCTAAAAAAATCATTCTTTTATAAAAAACAATATGGCTTTAGGAAAAAATCGAACACACTTGCGGCAATAAACGACTTAATCAGTAAACTTAGGAGTGGTATTGATGGTGGAAATTATATTTTATCTATACTAGTTGACCTTCAAAAAGCCTTTGATACAGTAAGCCATGATATACTTCTCAAGAAACTCGAGAAACTTGGTGTAGTTGGTCCTGCTCTTACTCTATTCAAATCATATCTTAGCAATAGAAAGCAATTCGTAAGCATTAACAATCAAAATAGTAAGCACCTTCCAATAAACTATGGAGTTCCGCAAGGATCCATACTAGGGCCACTACTGTTCCAAATTTATATCAATGATATTTCGCAATTAGAATTAAACGGTGAAATTTTTTTATACGCAGATGATACTGCAATATTCTACTGGGGTAAAGATCTAAACATACTACTAGAAAATGCACAAAGTGACCTAGAAAGAATTTGCAGTTGGCTCCAATCAAATATCCTAACAATGAATATTAAAAAAACAGGATACATGATTTTTCCTCCTCATGTACCTTTAAAAATTGAAAATAACGATTTGCAAATCCTGATACAAGAAAAATATCTTGGGCTGTGCATCGACAAGCATTTAACTTTTAAACAACACATACAAGATGTAAAAGATAAAATCACACCCTTAATTAGCGTTTTTAGCCGGTTATCATATCTATTACCAATTAAATTAAAAAAAAAGTTTATATTATAGTCTCGTACACTCACACCTAAATTACCTAATTGAAATCTGGGGAAATGCGTATGAAACATACATCAATGAATTACAGGTTATTCAAAATAAGCTAATCAAAAAACTATTTCACTATGAATCCAAAACATCCACAAAAAAATTATATTTGGAAACAAAACTGCTAACATTAAGAAAACTATACGAGTACAATATACGTCTCCTTATATACAAAATAAATAATAAACTCATACATACAAACACAGAATTCATAAAAACGTCCCAAGTACACAAACATTTTACACGACAACACGATAACATACGTTTAAACACCATTCATACTAACTACGGTAAGCAATCAATTAGTCACGAGGGGGCCAACTTATATAATTGCCTTCCAGATGATATCAAAAACGAAAAAAGTATGTGCAAATTCAAAAAAAATTTATTCATGTTTATTCACAAAAAACAAAGTAGTGAAAGTGAATAATATCATATGGTAATATAATGTTATGTAAATGTTAGTACTGCAATTTAATGTAATTTAAGGTTATGAAATGTACAAACCATGTATAAATTCAATATTCTAGTTAAGTAAGTGAAAATGTTATTTTCTTTTTTACTGGAAAAAAAATTATAACAAAAAACCTGCTTTTGTTTTTGGTGGTCTCAGACTATCATTGTTCATCTGTGTAGATGACATAACAGACCGCTCTTCATTTCGGTTGGTTGTAAATGACATATTATCAACTTACAAAACAACACGAAAATGATTATTATTATTAGTTCCTACATTCCAGTAACCAAGCAACTATCGTTACCTAGTAATATCATTTGTTAATTGTCAATTGTCAACAAATAATTTTCAAAATGCCCAAATTAAATATTTTAATTTAAACCTTTTACCTTTCAACGTTACAAATCTATAATATATTATATTTTAGAATACTGTTATCAAAATAAAATATATGTAATTAAATTTACCTATAAAATATATTACAAATTAATCTCAAATATTATTGTTTACCTTGGTTACTCGAGCCTTCATTAAAGGGATTTTTTATATCCTATTTATTTATCTAAATCACCTATGGTTTACTGGCAGTTTATTTATTACGTAATCTAATATACTTATTTTCAAATATTTATATTTTTTGGGATCAAAACTAATTATTTTCTATCTGATATAATGAAAAATCAGAGAGCTAATGAAATGCGAATGTCTCTATAGCGTTGCTAAGCACCGATTTTAATTTAATTTAATTTGTGATTTAAAAAAAATACGTTTCATGTTAATGCGTGATGAGATGCAATAAAGTATTATAAAACCAAAACATTCCACCAAAGAACAAAGATATACTATAGATACTGAATGGAGTCTTACACCAAGATTACTAGAGCATACGTGTATACTCTGGAACGTGCTGCAAATATGTTATACATATAATATTTTTAATGTATGAAATTTTGAAATATGTACCACTACTCTATTAAATAAACTTTATTTTACGCACGCCAGTTTTGGACCCGCGCCCCCGGTTTGCTAGTAGAGAGCCTTACCCCTCGTCCACGGGGTCTATTAAATATATAATAGGTATTACCAGATTGATAGTAACTTCACCATTATAAGATCCTCGGGTATGGGATGGTTTATATTAACTTTATATAGTTTTGATTTGCCTCCAACACACACGTTGCATGCTTAAATAGCACTGAATATCAAATAATATTTATTAATTTTGGTACGTTCTGTAAAACCTCTGAAATTACAAACTTGCTTCACAACAAACTATTCGAGCCGTCACGCGTCATCGCCAAATCATCGCAAGCCACACTTTTTCTCAAATAGAGCTTTTTTACTCTATACTAGGATAACTTGATACTTACTCACTTTAATATTGTTTTTTAACATGTAACAGCTTATAAATCTTTGTGTTTTCATTATGTTATTTTTTTATTTATATTTTTATAAACCATAATGATGTTACGTTTTTAGTTTTTTGGATTTTCTCGACCAAAAGCATTTTCGTTATTTGTTTTTGGGGTGTTATGCCGTGTTGCGCTACCTCCTTCTTTAGCCAACGTTTGTCCATCATCATTTTTTTAATTTGGGAGGCGGGAATGGGTACGGGAACCTTTATTGGATAACCAACACCTCTGCCATAGGTCACCCCAAGTGGTTCACTACGTTTAGTTATTTAGCAGGGGTGCCCGGGTTCATGGGGTGAGGTTTGTCTAGAGGTCTTGGAGGCGGATGACCAGGATACACTGAACCCCAGATTCCTACCCACCCCTTAAACCCTTTTCCTTCCCAGAACTCTCCTCTCCTTCCTTTCCCTAAAAAACCCTTCTCACAGCATCCCCAAGGAAGACATCGGCCCTGAGGGAAATTATTTTTCTTAGTGCCTCCTGTGTGGAGCTCATGTAAAAAAAATCAGGGCAGATCCTGCACATCTGCCGGATCTGCCCTGATGATGGACACTGCAACGCTGTCCGAAACGTTGGCTAAAGAAGGAGATAGCGCAAACCCAATTACGAAAACCATAAGGATATTCGAGTACATATTTTTTAATTTTCTCTATTTTTGAAACTGATTGTTAATTCATGTATTATTTTTTCTACAAATTTCCTCCTTTTTTCATTGAACTTTTAATTTTTATTTATTTTTTTATTATTTGGTTTGTACTTAGAGATTTGGTAGTGACCGATATTTATGTGTGTTACTTTTATTACATTATGAAATTATTGACCCCGATACCTAGTGGGGTTAATAATTATATACTAAAAAATGTATTTAAATTGTGAATAAGCAATAAATAAATAAATATGTAGTGTCCCTTTTTGTTCTTATACGCTGGTATATACATGCAGTTTATAGACAAGTACATAGTTTTATGAAAACATGTTTTACGCTTTTGTTATTCGGCGGTCCACCCTCTCTACGCATCCCTTTGCGGACACTTTTATTTTTCGCAGTTGTATTTTGGGTAAGTAAGTATGCCGTATTTTCCCTAAAAAGAATGTATAGCGTATGTAAGTATGCCGTATTTTCCCTAAAAAGAATGTATAGCGTATGTAAGTAAGCCGTATTTTCCCTAAAACGAATGTAAAGCGTATGTAAGTATGCCGTATTTTCCCTAAAACGAATGTAAAGCGTATGTAAGTATGCCGGGGGGCCAACTGTCGGGGATATTTACGGGGTTGATGAGAGTTTTGTTAGACTTTCTTGAAAACCGTGGTTTAGTTTATCGTGGTCTCTATGGCTTAATCATTCGCCGTTTCACTTCACTTCCACCACTGAACTAGAAATTCTTTAAAACTCTCTCCATTCTTAAAAATACCATCCAAAGTCCACTGGGAAAGATCAAATCTCCACAAAACTTATTATTAAACATTTCCAAACATGAACCGCCTCACCGCATAAATACATAATCAAATTGATGAAAAAATGAAATGCCAGCTTTTCACCATTCCTGCGTTGCGTGGTAACTAAAAGTATAACCTCATTCGCCAAAAGACAATTCTGATTCATCCCTCCTAAAATATATAATGCATTAAGTAATCCGTTTTACTACCCCACAAAATTGGAAATTTGAAAGATAATGTCACATTATATGGCAAAATAAACTACTGGTGGCTCCACAACATCAAGCAAATGCCAGCTTTTCACCATTCCTGGGTTGCGTGGTAACTAAAAGTATAACCTCATTCGCCCAAAGACAATTCTGATTCATCCCTCCTAAAATATATAATGCATTAAGTAATCCGTTTTACTACCCCACAAAATTGGAAATTTGAAAGGGTACGAGATTTCTTTAAAGAATATTTGAGTTCTTGACTGTTGAAAAAAAACATTTAGTCCAGTCAATGAATGATCCAAAAGGAGGTGTAGAGTGCTTGAGCAGGGACCTAAGCGATTCCTTCAGAAGCTTGTTTAGGGTGCTAAGGGTGTAAATGTCCTGACGTCCTGGTGAGCTAGGGGGGGGGGGAGAAGGTGCGTCGCAGAGGAAAGTTTATCTACAACTTTTATTCCATACGTAATTTTTGAAGTATGTATGAAGAATGAGTTAATGATGAATGTAAGTAAGTCTAAAGTTATGGTGTTTGAAAGAGAGAGTACGAAAACAGTATGCAATATAGTTGTGAATGATGAATACTTGGAGCAAGTGGATGAGTTTGTGTATCTGGGTAGCATGTTTACGAAAGATGGGAAGGCTGATAGAGATATTGAAAGAAGAGTGAATGCCGGTAACTCCATTAATGGAGGACTGATGCCATTGGCGGTAATAAAAAACTGTCCAAAAACGCGAAACTAGCCGTCCATTATGGAGTGCTGGTACCTACCCTGATGTATGGCAGTGAGGCATGGAACTGGCAGAGGAAGGATGAAAGAAGACTGAATGCTGTAGAAATGAGATTTCCGAGGCGAATGTGTGGTAAAACCATGTACGATCGTGAGAGAAACGTGGATATCCGCAAAGAATGCAAGGCTGATGTAAGCGTGATGTATAAGGTTAAGAAAGGGACTCTCCGATGGTTTGGGCATGTAGAGCGAATGAACGAGGAAAGGAGTGTAAGGAGAATATATGATGCAAATGTGAATGGTAGAAGAAGTCGGGGATGCCCGAGGAAGACATGGCACGACCAAGTGAATCAGATACTTGAGTCGGGCCATGTGAAGAGTCGGAATAATAGAAGAGCATGTATGAGACGATGTATGAATGTGAACGAGGCAAAGAGTGTGTGCCAAGATCGAGTTGTGTGGCGGTCCGTTCTCTCTGCCTATCCCTGCGGGGAAACGGCGTGATGGTAAGTTAGTTAGTTAGTATTTTTATTAACATTGAAAAGATATTGAATTTATGAGTAATCTAATGAGATGGTTGAATTTGATGCGTTTTAAGAAGAAGAAGTTTGTTTATATTAGGCTCGATTTTTCAGTAATATGGAGCCTATTTTTATTTTTGGTTACCCACGTTGCTACAGCACTGAATCCACGTTCAGCTAAATAGGACGATGGAAATGCTATTAAAAATCGTTGAACTATCGACCATAATCCTAGGTACAGTTGCGAAATCGGCTTCTGCAGCCAAAACTCTTCGTAGCTATTCTTAAATTTAATTTTTTATTCCTCATTTGTTATCAGTTCTATTAGTTCTTCTTCTAACGGGGATGATCCTACTGTGTTGAAATTTGAAAAAGGATCCAAAACTCAGTGTGGTATGTCCATGTTTAAAATATCCTGGAATCGTTCCTTGAAATCACTGTGGAGGTTTTCCAAGTGTTGACAGTAAACAAGCAAGTCGTCGTTCTTAAATGACACTGCTGATAAATTAAGGAAGTTATTAAATTCCCGTCTGCCGATATTTCTTTTGTATAGTAGCAGTTTGGATACCAAAGCTGCAACGCAATTTTTAGTCCTTATCAAATTTAAGTCGTCGCCTTGAAGTTGGAGATTGACATCATTAACCTTTTCGTCCCGGAAAGAAATAAATCACACATGATCCGAAGGGGGTCACTAGGCTCCCCCAATTTGATTTGCTTATTAAAGGGTATTAATGACATAATTCTCTGTAATTTGTTTTGGTAATAATTAGAGGGAAGTATATTCATCATATTTCAGTAGTCAACATCAAAATCGTTCGACAAATAAAGTTATAATTAATATTCTTATGAATTTAGACCATAACGCGTATTTTTCCATAGAAAACAGAGAAGGCGGGCTGATAGCCAACATAACTCCTCGTTTCCGAATCTCGACTGGCGATTGGCGATAACATCTTCCGCGTCCATGGCTAGTTTGTTACACAGGGTGATCTGTAAAGATGGATATATATATTTGTTTAACTTTTTCATCTGTTGAAAACTACTTCCTATTACTAAACTAGGTACGGATGTTAAGTGTTTTGAAACTTACAGTATTCATATAAATTTAATATAGATATTAAATTTGATCTCCCTATTTATGATTGCTGTTATTATATCCGAATCATAAATGAGGCGTTTATTTGCATAGTCAGATATTTAGTTTATAGTTTTTACTGGTCCATTTAAGTAGGTACATTATCATATATTTTAAACGGAGAACGGTTTTGTCCTGCAAAAGACATCCAATAAAAGCAGTCTGGCAACTCTGCCGATGTCTGAAAACAGATTTTTGGAAAATAATTATATAAGTTTGGTGACTTAGCAGGGGTACCCAGGTTCATTGGGTTTGAATAGATCTTGGCGGCGGATACGTCTGCCCACCTTGTGCGTGGCGGGACGGTTCGAGAGAGACTGGTTGAGGGAGGCATTTTGAACTCTCCAAATGGGCTCGACTCATCCCCTCACACCGTAGATGGAGGGATGGATTCATCACACCTGACACATTGACCCCCTGATTCCTACCCACTCCTCACACCTTTTTCCTTTCCAGAACTTCCTCTTCCCCGTTTCCTTAAAAATACCCTCCACACAGCAATCCCTAAAATTATTCCCTTTATATTTTTTTTACATTAACTTCACATAGGAGGTCCTGAGGAAAATAATTTCTCTCAGGCCTATATCATCGAACATGCTGTGTGGAGGATCTTTTTGAGAGGAAGGAATGAACATTAGTCTTGAAGAGACCCATGTTGTAGGAAGGAGGAAACACAAAGGCCGGCAAACCGTTCCACGGCCGAGCTGTTGAACACAAGAACGAGTCGAAGAAGCGACCCGTTCTCATGTGACAATAGTCAACCGTGTACATATGTTGGGCACGCGTTTGGCATGTTTCCTGACTATGCACCGGTGCCGAAGGGATCAATAACGCCAGTTCCTCGGAGCATCTTCCATTGTAATACCGGTAGAACGAGGATAGCAATCCCACCCGACGCCTGTGCTCTAAAGATTGCAATCCGTCTGTTAAGATGGGAGAATTTATCAAACGGACCGCCCCAAGGGAAATAATTTCTCTTAGGGCCTATGTCATCTTTGAGGACGCTGTGCGGAGGGTTTCTTTTTAGAAAGGAAGAAGAGAACATTCGGGAAAGGAATGGGATATGAGGGGTGGGTAGGAATCTGGAGTTCAGTGTGTCCAGGAGTGATGGATGGATGATTCCATCCCTCCCACTGCGGTGCAAGGAGTTATTCCAGTTGCTGGAGATATCAAAAGGTTGCCCTCAACCAGTCTCTCCCAATCTGGTGGGCAGACGCATCCGGGCACCCCTGCTAAGTCACCAAACCTAGCGAACCACTTGGGGTGAGCTATGGCAGAGGTGATGGTTATCCAGTAAATGGTTTCCGGGGCGGCGGTACCCATATCCGCCTCCCAAATTAAATTTTACCACCAAATCTAATCAAGTTAGCAATTAAAACCGAAGACACAATTTAACACTATTTATTCGCTGTAAATTTTAACCGTCCTGTACTTTAAAATATGTGAACTCTATTGTTTACAGGAAACGCTTCAGACAGAATGATCTTGGACCGGCAAGCTGATATTATATTAGCATTGTAAAAAGATCATACGAGGTGCGCAGAGTGAGCGAACGGGTTTGAGTCCTTTCTATCAATAACTTAGTAATTGCTTGCTATCGCTTAAAATTGTCCAGTTATACGCACGCCCATTTTCACTATCGTCAATCATTAAGTAATAGCAAAATCGTCAAAGTGATAGTAAGAAAGTCAGCGTGACACAGACCTTTCCACTAAAATGTGACTTTTACTGATCGGATACCAGACACCGGAATCTTCATAGCTAAACATAGGCACGGGGAAATGTCAGGCGATATAACCGAGGGGAAGTGGGGCGGGCGGAACAGATGCACATGATTGAAATTAATTTATATTTAAAAAATTTGTAATGAGATATTATTTTTTTAAACGCAGATCGATTACAGGATAATTTTTCTAGGATTACCTAAATTATCGAGTATGTGATTTAAAAGAGGAAGAGGAATATAGGAAAAGGATAGGAGATGCTCACGATATATTCTCATATTAATAATCGATCGTACGCGTTACTTAATATCGATATTTCTTAAGGCTTTTACTAAAAATTTCAATGCTGTGAAATGTTGTATTATATTGTGCACATACACGAGGAATTGGGGAGTTTTTTCTAATGTTTGTTCTACAAGAGGGTAAATTATATAAATCGGATTGCCGGGTTGATCTTGACGGAATATGAAAATTTATTAAATTGGTAAGTTTTGGTAAGTCCAGGCCATTGTTTAAAATTTTAAACAATAGGATTTGATAAAAAATTAGACGTCGTGTTTGGAGGGATTTGAAATTGTGAAATTTAATGGATTCAGTATAATTTGAGAAGTGTAATTTGAATTTATAATTTAAGTGTTTAAAATTTTTTTTTTAATTCTTTCTATTCTTTCAATATGGGCTTGGTATAAAGGAGTCCAGATCGGTGTACAGTGTTCCAAGTACGGGCGAATATATGAGGTGTAAAGGGAATATAGAGTGTTTATGTTGTGGAAGGGTTTTGCTATACGAATTATAAATCCCAGGCATAAAAAGAACTATGATAAGGAAAAATTGTGTACGGCATTAAAAAACAAAAAGTGGATTTGCGATAACCAAGGAAATTTGGAGGAAAAAGCCGATAAACTAGTAGGACATCTGAAAACAGTAGTAAACGAGCTAATGCCTATAATTAATATTATATTAAAAGATACAAATAATTGGTATACGAAATCTCTACATCTTCTACAAAAACAAAGGGATACAGCTTATAAAGCCTGTAAAATACAATTTACGGAAGAAAGAAAGGAAACCTATAAGAAACTTAGAAATATGTATAGCACAGAAATAAAACAAACTAAAAATTCGTATATTAGAAAAAAAATAATTACCTCTCAAAGTGATTCAAGAAAAATGTGGACTACACTCAAAGAAATTATAAGCGGTAAGCAGAAGGGAGACACTAAGGAAGTTCGGTTCCCCGATGGAGTTGAAGATGATAAACCTAAAATAGCCCAAAAATTTAATACAAATTTGCATTCCATTAGTCACAGACACATTTTCTCAATCAATGGAAAGAAGAGAGAATAATAATATTTTCAGGTTTAATATTGAGTATTTAATGAAAATTCTTAATGCAATGAAACTAAAATCGTCCACGAATGGAATGGCGATAGGTATAATCAAAGATGCGCTGCCAGCTAAAGGAGACAGATTAGTTGCACTAATAAATGAATCTCTGTTAGAGGGAATTTTTCCAGTCATGGAAATCTTCCATAATAACACCAGTGCCCAAAATAATAAATGCTAAAAATTTCGAAGACTTCAGATCAATAAATGGATTACCTAAAGATGAACAATTACTAGAATCGATAGTTAAAGAACAGATAAACAATTTTATTGAAAAAAAAAACATTCTTGTAAAACAACAATCTGGATTTAGAAACAAATATTCCTGTGAAACAGCAATAAATTATGTGATAAATGAATGGAAAACAAGTATGGATCAGAAGAAAATCATTATAGCAGTATTCTTAGACTTTAGACGTGCTTTTGAAACGATAGACAGAGAAAGACTAATAATGAAATTGAAAGACATGGGAATTCATGGTAAAGAATTGCAGTGGTTTACTGATTACCTAAAAAACAGAAAACAAAGAACCAAATTTGGAGATGCTATCTCTGAAGAGCAACAAGTAAACCTTGGAGTTCCTCAAGGATCGGTCTTGGGACCACTACTTTTTATTATATATATTAATGATATAGTGAAGTGCCTAAAGTACTGTTCCATCAAACTGTTTGCTGATGACACACTTTTATATATTATAGCAAATAATATTGAAGATCCATTGTCAAAAATACAAAGTGAACTTAATGAAATATCTAAATGGTTAAGCATAAATAAACTCAAATTAAATGTAACAAAAGTAAATTCATAAAAAACAAAATGAACTTATTACCCTAAATATAGACAATCAAAGTATTGAAGAGGTAGAAGAAATTAAATATTTGGGAATCATTATCGATAAAAGTTAAAACTAACTCTAACTTTGAAATGCTAACTAAAAAAATTGCCAAAAAGATTAATTTCTTAAGTAGAATAAAGGGAAAATTAGACATTAAAACTAGGAAATTGGTCTATAACACAACTGTAGCATCCCATCTGAATAATTGCTCAAGTGTAATCTTTCTGAGCAATAAAACACAAATTAAAAGAATGGAAATAATTCAGAACAGAGGCATGAGGTCTATATTGTGCTGTAGCAGATATACCAGGATAAAAACCATGCAACGCCAACTCAATATATTAAGTGTGTGGCAAAGATTAATTTTCAGTACCCTAGTTTTTATTTATAAGTTAAAAAATAAAATATTACCAGATTATATGTCGAATAATGTTAGAATCAACAGTACAGTTCATTGTTATCCTACGAGAAACTGCAACGATTTTAGGCTTCCTAAAATTAATTTATCGGGAACACAAAATAATATTTATCATAAAGGTTTTAAAATGTTCAATGAACTCCCTGTAAATGTTAAGGAGGCTAAAAGTCTTGCAGTTTTTCGTGGATTATGTCTTAATGTTGTAAAATCCAAATTTTAGTCAGTAGGTAGTAAATAATATTGTAGTAGTCATAGAAAAGAAAACATTAGATATAAGATGTCAAATTTTATATCTAAATAATATACACAATAATAAAAAATAAAAAAGCATTTTATTGGCTTTGTTAATTATTTCATCACTGTGTTGGATAAAGTTTAATTTGACATCCATTGTTACCCCAAGGTCCCTGATATATTTTACTTCATTGATATGTGTGCCGTTCAGTGTGTATACAAATGAAATTATATTTTTATTACGTGTAAATGTTAATTTATTGCACTTTGAGATGTTAATAACAAGTTTGTTAAATTCGCAATAGACAAAAAGACGATTGAGGTCTTCTTGGACTTTAATGCCCACATTGATTGATATAATAACTAAGTATATTTTTTATCATCTGCATATGCTAGGTAATTAGCATGTAAAAAACATTTGTAAATATCATATATATATACACATTAAATAATAATAGGCCTAAATGAGAACCTTGAGGTACACCGGAAGGCACAGAAAAGAAGCTGGACTTTGTTCCCCAATTGAGACACTTTGAAGTCTACTCCAAAGGTATGAAGTGAGCCACCGGAGTAAGTCACCATGGATGCCTAACTGTTTTAATTTTTGAATAAGGATGAAATTTTTTACCTTATCGAAGGCCTTAGAGTAATCAGTGTAGGTTACATCTACTTGGTTTCTTTTGTCCATATTGCTCGTTAAATATTCTGTAAAATTTACCAAGTTTGTTAGTACTGATCTCTTTTGAAAAAATCCGTGTTGTTACACATTGTTGTTATTTCATTTACATTTATTATCATTTACACAACAATTATTGTGTAAATTTGATTGTAGACAACACGTTCAAAAAGTTTACTAAATACCGTGAGTATCGAGATTGGGCGGTAGTTTTCGATGTTAATTTTTGAGCCTTGTTTATGGAATAGGGATTATAATTGCTTTTTTAAACTTTGTGGGAAATTTACCTTATTTTAGTGACATTATAAATATGTTAGTTAAAGGGTAAGAAAGAGTTTTGGCACATTTTTTGACAAAATATGGCGAGATACCGTCACCACCAGCACCCTTACTAACATCTAAATTATTAAGGTATTTATTGATCATAAGATTGTCAATATTTATGTTACCAATCGAGGAATAATTATTTACAAACGTAGAGCTTTATGGAGCACAGTGGTTATTACTTCCTTTACTGCTGGTAAAATTAAATCTTCCCCAATAGTATGGGGTTTGCCTGTTTTAGCAATCAACAATGAGATATTGTACAAAGCTCGAAGTCCATCATTATCATGCTTAGAAGCTGTTGAAAATTGTTAGCTGAATTTTGTACTTCTTTTTCTCGCCTTGAAAATGGGTCACATATTTGTCTTTCTTGTCCGGCTGGATTTTATTAAAATGATCTTAAAGCATAGACACATGAATATTCATATGTCTATGTCTTGAAGGCTTCATCGCTTCATTTGAAAATGTTTTTCGACAAATAAGGCACATTGGCGATGATGGATTTGTGGGATTTTAGATAAATCCGTATTTAATATAATCCACACCATATTGTCGTATATTCTTTTTTACTTCCGACATGGGTTTTTATTATAAAAAAATTAACCAGTATGTGATTAGAGTGTTTTGTTTGTCTTTTTTAGACCATACTTTTTTTACTTGCCAACGCCCCATTGTGCCATCTGAACGCCTCCCAATTGTCTCTGGATCTTCTACCGCCCCTTTGAAGGTCTCAAACGCCCCCAAGGGGGCGTTATCGCCCACGTTGAGAACCTATACGATAAATCATTGCGTTGGAAGTCATGTTTTGGATTTCCCGGATAGCTTTATCCTTACGGACGAAGGACACTGACTATTGACTATTGACACTGACTCCCACGACTTATCCCCCAATGTTTTGGAAAATTCAGATTGGCTTATACGTGTGGCAAGTGGTATGTGAGATAATTCAGAGTGGCTAATAATAATAAGACATTTCAGGATTCGCCAGGAAAAGAACGGCGGCGCGTGGTGCCCAAAGGCGCAGATCAGCTCCGACGTGAAGGAGTTCCTAGAAGTGGACCTGGTGAAGAACCACCTCATCACGTGGACCGAGACCCAGGGCAGGTTCGGTAACGGGCAGGGCCAGGAGTACGTGGAGCACTTCTTCATAGAGTACTGGAGGGAGTCGCTGGACCGCTGGACCATGTACAAGGATGCCGCCGGCGACAAGGTAAGTGTAATGTGTGAGTACTAGTGTGTGAGTGCGTGTAATGAGTGTGTGTGCTAATGCGTGGTGGGTGTGTTGCAGACGCTGAACGGCAACACCAACACGTACCTGGTGGCGCGCCAGCAGTTGCAGCTGCCCTTCGTAGCCTCCAAGGTGCGCTTCATCCCATTCTCGCCCCACCCCCGGACTGTCTGCATGCGCGTCGAGGTCATCGGATGTCTCTGGGAGCGTTAGTATCACCCCTTCCTTATATTACCTTGTTCTTGTTACCTGACATTCATTGTGTGCGCTCGTCTCACGTACGAGGGATTCAACAGGGATACGGGATATGGTGCCTGCCTACATACGACCCTAAAACAAAGCATTGACTCTTCACTTATTTATGTTTTATATACAAAATTTACATATTTCAAATTCGGTAGGTACATTATAACTATAACTGTAATGTAATAAAGAAAAAGAACACTTCATTCGGGGAGGCTCATATAAATAAGTAATGAGATAATGTGTTGTTCTGCCAAAAGCCAATTCCTTTCTGTAATATTTATATTATGTATATCTTATGCCTAGACCTAGACAAACAGTGTTTGTTCAGTCGCGCTTGCCTAATGTTATTTTATATTATATCTGTACCTAGTTTGGGTGCTTTTACAACGTTTAATATCTTAGGACTTAATCAAATAAAGAAGGAAGACTTATTATTGCTTTCAGGTGAGTAGGAACGGTAAATAAAGAAATGTTATCTCGTTCTTTCACTTCTGTTATCAGCACCTACTCGTATACCTGTCGAATCACTTGCAGTGACTTTGTTAAAGGTTTCGCAAGCCTATCTACGTGTAGGTTTGCGGAATTTCTTGTTTTGCTGAAATGTTTGCCGCGATATCTGCGAATGTATGTACCTATTTGCCGTGATGTACAGCGGGCGAAAGCGGTGCGGCAATGCGGATGGCGGGCGGTGTTTACTGCGTGCGGCAGAGTGTGTAGTGGCTAATCTGGTGTTGTCCTCAGAGAGCGTGGTGCGTTATGCCGGACCAGCGGGGGCGCACTGGGACGAAGCGGACCTGACGGATGTCAGCTATGACGGGCTGGTGACGGGCGGCACCATGAGCGCCGGCCTGGGCCAGCTGGTGGACCGCCTCTACGGCCTGGACGACTTCGACAGTGTCACGCACCGAGGACCCACTGGTCAGTATTACACACACACACACACAATCACTCTCTTAATCTCCGAGATATTAGTCCAGGCAATTTTAATCTTGCAATACCAATCGAAAAACTTAATTATACATTTTTAATTGAATTATAAAACCTAAGAGTTTTAACATGAAGGCGCACAATGAGTGATTCAGTTTGCCTTTTCAATATATCAAATGGAAGACTGGATCGATCGGCCCTCGATTTAACAAGTTAAATTAATTTGCGAGTACCTACAAGCGATACTCGGTTAAATGTGCTGTATTTTGTTACCAAGTCTGCTAATAATTATATCGTAACTCTCCTATCCAAAAGCTTTATATACTCGGAAATAAATATAGCTCAATCGACGTTTATCGTCACCAATCGTGTCTAAACTAAATTCAACGTATAAGAACATTTAAATTAAATCTTGCTTAAGAAAAAACTATTTATGTTTAAGTTTTGTCACCAGTATTTGCAATGAGCTCTCACTTTTCAGAGTCCTGAGTGGGATAAAAAAGAGGCTACTATCTGGATGTAAAATAAAAAGAGAACTTATTGATAAAACATTTAATTTTATTTGGGATACCAACAGTTTACATTAATAACAGAGCATAATAGTAATTGAGTCATAATAATTGAACTATTTCCAGGTTTCCACATGGGTATTGTATACAAGTGTAGTGATTCCAGAGATATTTACTTAAGAAAAAATTACATTTCAAGAGACAAGTTATTTAGGGGGAATAGGGAGGGGGTAAGATGGGGGGAGATCGGTTAGGTTGTGATATAGTAATAAAAATATGCGTAACAAAAAATTAAAAGAGAAAAAATGTATTAGTAGCTGTAGTTATTGTTATTGTTAAGTATCGAGAGAGCGTCTAGGTGATTTTAACGAGTGTGGTGCAGAGTTGTGTTGAAAGTATTGGACGCACGATAGATGAAAGAGTTCTGCTTAGAATTAATGTTGCACCGAGGGAGGCTAAGAATCATGTCTGACCTGGTTCGTCTGTTAGGAACTCGTATCTGTATTCGTTGTAGAAGTTCTGAGCAATCAACGACGGATCTGGCTATTTTTTGAAGAAAGAGTACATCGGCCGAGCTTCTTCGAACTTCTAATGATAGTATATTGAAGTACGCGCCTGAATCTTGGTGACTTGATGAATAATGTAATTGTCATTATTGTCAAACAAAACGTGATCCAACGAATACCTTATAATTGTAACCTCTAAAGGTGGAGGAGGGAGAGATAGAGAGATTTCTCCGTTAATTTTAGTCACTCCCATAGCATAGCATGCAGCCTCCAGCAGCTCCATGCGATAGACCGTCCAAGCTTTACCCCTGCGGCACTGAGCGCGGACCAGGAGGATTCCTCCTTATCCAATGGATGCTACGGCAACCCTGGATACTGCAAGTTACGATAGGTCCGACTGCCGCATCCTACAAGCGCCAGACATTAACTCCTCACAGAACAAATGCCGATACATGCACTTGGCCTCTCTGACTTTTGAACAAAATCGAGCCATCAGGATTGCTAGTTTCGAGAGGCTGACTGCCGCACAAAGCATCAGTCAATAATTAACGATAACGTCTAAAAGGGATCGAATTGATAATCTAGTCTCCTTCAACGGAAGCATTCTCCCGAACAGGACCTCCATTGATATGCTTGGTGTAACTCTAAGTGACCAGCTCAGGTATGGGGGCTCCATCGAAACCAGAGTCAAGTTAGCCTCTCAGAAACTGAGCGTACTGTACAGGGCCCGCAGATACTTTAATAGTACACAACTGCTCACCCTGTACAAATCGCAAGTTCGCCCCACGATTGAATTTGGCAGGCACCTCTGGTCTGGAGCTTCAAAATACCTTAAAAAAAACCCTCGACTCTGTGCAGAAACGGGCGGTCCGTTTGATAGATTCTCCCATCTTAACATACGGATTGCAATATTTAGAGCACAGGCGTTAGGTGGGAATGCTGTCCTTGTTCTACCGGTATTACAATGGAAGGTGCTCCGATGAACTAGCGTCATTGATCCCCTTGGCACCGGTGCATAGTCGGGAAACACGCCAAACACGCGCCCAACGTTTGTACACGGTTGACATTAGTCACATGAGAACAAGTCGTTTTTACGACTCGTTCGGCTGTGGAACGATTTACCGGCCTCTGTGTTTCCTCCCTCCTACAACATAGGACTCTTCAAGACCCATGTTCACTCCTTCTTTTCCTCAAAAAGACCCTCCACACAGCATCCTCAAAGATGACATAGGCCCTGTGGGAAATAATTTTCCCCAGGGCCTCCTGTGTGGAATTAATGTAAATCAAAAAAAAACATGCACTTGGCTTCTCTGACTTGTAAACCAAAAAATACGGCTTATTTGAAGCAATTATCCCGTTACGAGAGATAATGACTGCCATGACTAGCGGCGAAACTTCCATGATCATTAGCAAACCATTCACAAGTCAAACTCCCGAAAATTGATGGAAATGCTCTAGCGTAGCATTTATAATGGTCCAAACACAGTTAATAATAATAATAATAAAATTTGTACATAAAAATGCAAAAGTCGGTCATTTTAAATACATGTAGGATTACGAAAGATTTTTTAAATATATATATTGAGGGATCAGTAGGATTTATCGGACCAGTTAGGATTTCATCAGAACCGAACCCTCTGATATGAAAATATCTGGAGTCGGTGAAATATTTTCCCATTATGTTTCTGGTGGATTGACGTATTGTTCTTGTATTGTTTTGTATTTATTATACTTGTATAGTGCACTTACATTGCGTAAATTTACTAGATATTCATTTGTGGAAAAGTGTGTGGAAGGGTTTAATCTTTCATTTGGGAAAGATTTAACCCGGACATAAAATCTGGAGCACCGTAAAAATTGGACAATTTGCATAGCGCCGTTTTTGTGAAAAATCACCTCAAGGGCGCTTAAAGGGCAAGTTATTTTCCAAAACTCTGGAGAAACGTAAAGGCAATTTGAATTTATATAGTGACAATATCCACGCGTCACCTCTCCATTGTCCGTCATGATACGAGCCCAAAAGGCGCCGCCGCCATCTTTCCCTCTCCCATCTCTGGTCAATCCCGCCAACCTTTCGAGCAAAAAAACAATAGTTCCAATAAAAACAAATCCTTCAATAAATTCTCAGTACTGACTTTTATTCAAATTAATACGTTACAGTTAATAATTATTATGTGTTATATAGTTTATAATTATTAGGTTATTAACTATACGCTTATTATTATACTCCTGAATAACTTATGTATCTATAATAACGTGTACATATTAAAGCCTTCCAATAAATAAATATTCGTACTTTTTGAACAGGCTTGTAATACTTGTAAATTTTCAGGGAGCCGATGGGTCGGGTGGTGTAATGAAACTCTCGCAGAGCCTTTAGAGCTGGTATTCGAGTTTGACAATATAAAAGAGTTCATTGGAATGAACGTTCACATTAATCACATCGTGTCCAGAGGAGTCGAGGTAAAATAGACTTTAATTTCCACTCCTTTTTGAGGAATTCCAATAAAACACCTTATTTAGCTAAGAGCAATATATATAATAAATATTTGTATAGAAATTGTGGTTTCTCCGTTCTAGGTTTACAAAAAGCTGCACGTATATTTTTCCCTCAATGGCCAAGAATTTCAAGATCAACCGATAATCTCGATGCCAAATATTTACGACGAAACGGAAGCGGCGAAAAATCTGTCCGTTCCTCTGATGCACAAAGTGGCAAAGTTCATCAAGCTCAGATTCTACTTCTCCGCGGATTGGCTGATGATGAGTGAGATTGCTTTCGACACCCGTGAGTTAATTTAGATTTATATTAGAATAAGTTTACAATAATAATCTAAACGAAAATACGAAAGAGAACAAGACACAGAAAAACAGAAAAAAAAACAATGGTCGCAACTGGGACTCGAACCCGGACCTCTCCTTCTAACCGGGACGAGCGCGTTAACCAATAAAAAAGTATAAAAAGAAAGTTTTTCTTATAAAAATTTAATTTAGTTTTGTTTAGTGCATGATCCCTTGAAAATTTAATACGGTAGAGCTAAAAGACCTAAACCCTTGCCCTGTTCTCAGTGCCCGTGTCCGGTAATCTGACGGATATGATGGAGCAGTACTACGTGTCACACGTGCAGGCAACGGCACGAGTCACCACCACCGCCGTGCCCGCGCCTCGGCCCGCCGAGCTCCCTGTCGGCTTCCTGTCGCGCACGGCCTTGTCCTTGCTGGGCGTGGCGCTGGCCTCGGCTGCCGTGCTGCTGGCATGCGGCGCCGCACTGCTGGTGCGCCGCGGCCGGAGGAAGGTGGCTTTGCTGCAGAAGCACTCGGCTCTGGCCTCGGCGCTGGCCATGCCGCCGCCCGCCACCATCGGCCTGCGCGACCTCAAGATGGGGCCGCCTCCGCCCGCCGACTCCGACTCGGACTCCGAGCTCTACCACGAGCCCTACAGGCTGCTGCCGAGACGGGAGAGGGACAGCGGGACGCGCTCCGAAGGATCTTTGGATTATGGTAAAACATGCAACATATTTTAATACGAAAACCGCAACAAACTCTTTACTTTACTGACGGAAGAAACGTTTTACGATATTTTGTGATTCTTAATACTTATTTGGCACCTTATCCTATTTATTAATAACTAGCTGGGTTACACGGCTTCGCTCGGGACAACATTCGAGAGTGTCTGAAATTTTTGACATTGATGTTCCCGATTCCCTATTCCCGTACATTCCTCAATGTTCAATGATATACAAGTATTAATGTTTGCAGACGACCAGAAATTATTCAAAGCAATTAGAAACATCAATTTTATTTATTTATTTAAACGCCCATAGAGCTTTTACGTAGAATGTTTTTTTTTCTTAATTACAGTGAAAAAAATGAGTTTACAAAATACAGGTAGCATAGTATTTGTTAAAAACAAAATATAAGCTTTAACAAAATACAATAATAAAGCTTTAACAAATAAAATAGGTAACATAAAGTATGAGAAACACAATATAGTCTATAAAATATAGGAATTGACATAAAGTAGGTACCTAATGTTTAAAATTGTTATTAATTGTTTTTGTGTTTAATTCGTAGAACTCCATTTTAATTTTTAGAAATTTAATTAAATTTAAATTTGATATGTTAAAATCGAGTTTTGCAAGTATTTAAGAAAGTATTTTAGTTACAGCTGTTTCGACTTGTAAAGTCATTTTCAAACTGTGGTGAAGCCACGTACGGACGACTTATTTATAACATTTCAAATGTCAATTTATGAAGGTGTCAAAATTGATTTAACCGGTAATAAATAAATTTTGACACCTTCATAAATTGACATTTGAAATGTTATAAATAAGTCGTCCGTACGTGGCTTCACCACAGTTTGAAAATGACCTTACAAGTCGAAACAGCTGTAACTAAAATACTTTCTTAAATACTTGCAGAACTCGATATTAACATATCAAATTTAAATTTAATTAAATTTCTAAAAATTTAAAATTGTTGTTCACATTAGTTTATGAGATAGGTAGAAATACATAGTTGGCACATAATATGGCGTTTGAAGTTTGCTAAGTTCAAATTATTTACAAATACATCCATATTGTTTAAGTATTTGTTACCAAGACTATGTAAACGTTGTATTGGAGAATGCAAATCATAGTTGGAATGAGATGTACGTATATAAAATGTTAATGTTTGTCTAGTTGTTTGTGTAGGTACATGTATATTAATTAATTGCAGAAGTTCACAACAGTCGAATTTAGAGTTTAATAATTTTAATAAAAAGGTAAGGTCGTTTATTTTTCTTCTGTTTTCTAAAGTTGGAATATTTAAAATATTCACTATCGACGGGTAATTTATGTGCTATAAAGGGATTTTAAGTTTAAAATTTACGAAACGTAGAAATTTTCTTTGAATTCTTTCGATAGTATGAATATGAATATTATATAAGGGCGACCTGACTATAGAGTTATGTTCTATTAGACTTGTAGCAAGGGATGTGTACAATAATTTAATGATTTGTAACGATTCAAAGTTTTTGATTGTTCTTAATACAAATCCTAATATTTTCATACCATTATTTGCCGTTTTTTTTAATGTGGACCGTGAAGTCTAGTTTCTCGTCCATTATTATGCCAAGATCCAGCATTTCCGTAACTCTTTCCAAATTTATTTCATTTATTGAATATTCGAAAAACAGTGATCTTTTTTCTGGAAAAATTTTAAAGTTTTGCATTTCCTACATTTAAATATAGATTATTTTGTGGGCACCAATTTTTTTAGCATGTCTATATTGAATTGAAGAATTTTACAGTGATTAAGGAGAGTTATTTTTTTATATGTATAATTTAATGTCATCAGCGAAAAGCAACACATTGACGTCTTTAAAGCAGTTGACTATGTGGTTTATAAAAAGAAGAAATAAAATTGGACCAAGATGACTACCTTGCGGTACGCCATTAGTTGCGGAAAATGGTTTGAATATATAAGATTTTATTTTAACAAATAATTTTCTACCTGAAATGTTTTAATTTGGTAGGCGGGTATGGGTACCGCCCCTGGGAACCATTTATTGGATTACCAACACCTCTGCCACAGGTCCCCTAAGTGGTTCGCTACGTTTGGTGACTTAGCAGGGGTGCCCGGGTTCATGGGGTAATGTTTGTCTGGGTCTTGATGGCGGGTGCGTCGGCCCACCTTCTGCGTGGCAGGCCGGATTGGGAGATGCTGGTTGAGGGAGATCCTTTACAACCGGTTTCCGTTGTCCGGGCCGCTCGGTAGTACAGGGGCCCGACCCTCAGGCTCACGACTGAGGGTGGGCTGCCCCATCAACGAGTGCAAAAACCCTGCCGCTGCTGTTGTGCCGGTTCGTGACCGGAGGGGACCCAGCAGTAGCGTTTGGGGCGCATTGGGCGACCTCTCCAGCCGGACTCTCCCAGCCCATCGCCTTGCACCGCAGTGGGTGGGTTGGACTCATACGTCCGTCACTCCTGGACACTCTGATCCCCAGCTTCCTACCCACCCCTCAACCTTCCTTCCAGACCTTCCTTTCCCCTCATAACAAATAAAAAAAAAAATAATTAAACAACATAAAATCATGAATAACACAATAACATCAAGTAACGTTATTACAACGGCGAGAAGCAGGAGTCCCCGGTGCAGGCCAAAACTGTTGTTGAACTTCACCAACATTCGCGGCATGCACAAAAACTTAAACTCAGTCCACCACCACCTTCTCACCCAACCTTCTCTTCCTTTCCGAAACGCAGATAGCTGAGCCTACAGACGCCTCCTATCTGGATTGCCCGGGTTTCACCCTCATGGGAAAATTCAGACCCAAAGGGGGTGTCTGTCTCTTTAGTCGAGCTGATGTCAACTGTGTGCGGCTGTTGAATCTGGAGAACTCCAAATTTGACGTAATATGGGTGCGCGTCAATCTTGCCAGTACGGTAAGATTTTATGCGTGTTTATACCGCTCACCGAACCTAAGCGTTTCAGATACGTCCGAACTCTTCAAACATCTAAGCAATACTGTTGATGACCTCTTGCCCCGCTTCCCTACGGCAGAGTTTGTGGTCCTGGGGGACTTCAATGTTCATAACGAACCTTGGTTAAAGTTCTCAGGACCAACGAACTCGGCTGGACGAGAAGCGGAGTCTTTTGCCCTCTGCTACGGACTGGAGCAAATGGTTCAGGAGCCTACAAGGGTTCCTGATGTCCAGACTCACCGCTCCAATCTGTAAGACCTGTTTTTAACCACTGTGCCACACGGTTACAAGATTGAGGTCACAGCGCCTCTAGGATCGTCCGACCACTGCCTAGTGATGACGTCAATCCCCGTAACCTTCAGACCGCCAAACGAGCGGCTGAAGAGAAAAGTGTGGCACTATAGATCAGCAGATTGGTTCGGTCTGCGGGCTCATTTCAATGCTTTCCCGTGGTCAGCTGTCTGTTTTCGGACTTCGGATCCCTCATCACATCCGCGATGGATGGCTTCATCCAATCCACTGTCAAAGAAACTGGTGTGGGCTCAAAGCCTTGGTTCAGTCGACAATGCTCCGAAGCAGTGCGACGAAAAAACGCGGCTTACTGAGCCTACAACACATCTCGAACGTCCGAAAACAGAATAGTATATAACAAAATGGCAAAGGAATGCAAGAGGATCATTAACAGGTCAAAATTCGAGCACGACATGCAGATCAGCAGAAAGCTGGCTGCCTGCCCGCACGGTAGCAGAGCGTTCTGGTCGCTTGCGGGCTCAATAGGTCGCAATTTCTGCAAACCCAGTCTGCCACCTCTTACCAGACCTGACGGCTCTCTAGCAAATACCGCCGCCGAAAAAGCTAACTTATTAGGCAAAATATTCGCGGAAAACTCGACCTTCGATGATCAAGGTGCTACCCCGCTGTCGGTTCCTCATTGCGGTTTTCGTATGAAAAAGCTGAGGATCCGGCATAGGGATGTATTTCAAGTCTTACGAGGGCTTGATGTTAGAAAAGCTAGCGGGCCTGACGGAATACCTGCCCTGGTATTGCAGAGGTGCGCTGTAGAAATAGCTCCAATTTTGACGAGGCTTTTCAAGATGTCCCTGAAGTCTGGCTCTGTGCCCTCTGGTTGGAAAAAAGCGATCATTCACCCCATTCCAAAGAAGGGTGACCGCTCCAACCCAGCCAACTACCGCCCCATAGCGATCACATCTGTCCTGTCAAAAGTGATGGAACGTGTGATCAACGACAAACTGCTCACATACCTCGAGAAGAACAAAATTATTAACGACCGTCAATACGGATTCCAGCGGAACCGCTCGTGTGGTGATCTTCTCGCGTATGTGACGCATGTTTGGGGACGGTGCCTGGAACGTTTTGGTGAGACCCAACCGATTGAACTGGACATTTCCAAGGCCTTTGACCGGGTTTGGCATCGAGCGCTTGTCAACAAACTGCGTTCGTACGGACTTCTCGCATCCTTGTGTGCGTGGATTGCCGACTTTTTGAGGGGGAGGTCGATTCAGGCGTTTGCTGACGGTTTCACCTCTTCCTCCCATTCGATAAATGCTGGCGTCCCACAGGGATCGGTTCTGTCTCCGACTTTGTTTCTGTTGCACATCAACGACTTCTTGTCATGTGCACCAATTCATTGTTACTCGGATGACAGTACAGTCCATGATAGCTTTTTGTTTGACAAGCCTCCAAAGGGCACACAAACCCCAATAGCTCGGAGGGCTTTGAAGCAGAGAATGGACGGTTACCTCTAGAGTGTTTTCTCTTGGGGTAAGAATAACCTCGTCGAATTTAATGTTTCAAAGACCCAATCATGTTTGATAACGTCTAAAAGGGATCGAAATGATAATCTAGTCTCCTTCAACGGAAGCATTCTTCCGAACAGGACCTCCATTGATATGCTTGGTGTTACTCTAAATGACCAGCTCAGTTATGGGGGCTCCATCGAAACCAGAGTTAAATTAGCCTCTCAGAAACTGGGCGTACTGTACAGGGCCCGCAGATACTTTAATAGTACACAACTGTTAACCCTGTACAAATTGCAAGTGCGCCCCACGGTTGAATTTGGCAGCCACCTCTGGTCTGGAGCTCCAAAATACCTTAAAAAAACCCTTGACTCTGTGCAGAAACGGGCGGTCCGTTTGATAGATTCTCCCATCTTAACAGACGGATTGCAATCTTTAGAGCACAGGCGTCAGGTGGGAATGCTGTCCTTGTTCTACCGGTATTACAATGGAAAATGCTGCGAGGAACTAGCGTCGTTGATCCCCTCGGCACCGGTGCATAGTCGGGAAACACGCCAAACACGCGCCCAACATTTGTACACGGTTGACATTAGTCACATGAGAACGGGTCGTTTTTACGACTCGTTCTTGAGTTCAACAGCTCGGATGTGGAATGATTTACCAGCCTCTGTGTTTCCTCCCTCCTACAACATGGGTCTCTTCAAGACCCATGTTCACTCCTTCCTTTCCTCAAAAAGACCCTCCACACAGCATCCTCAAAGATGACATAGGCCCTGAGGGAAATTATTTTCTTCAGGGCCTCCTGTGTGGAGTTAATGTAAAAAAAAAAAAAAACAACTAAGCCAGCCATATTTGCCCTGATTCCCAGAGCATGAAGTTTTCGGATCAGTATTTTGTGTGATACTTTGTCAAAAGCCTTCGAAAAATCAGTATATATACATTCAACTTGTTATTTTTAGAAAAAGACTCCAATATATAGTTTTGAAAGAGTGATAAATTTGTTGCAGTTGATCTACCTCTAATGAGACACGTTGTTTGTCATTTATAATATTTGTTAACGTGGGATATATTTCATCAAGAATTAGAGATTCAAAGATTTTTGGTAAAACTGATTGTATGCATATCGGTCGATAGTTTGAAATGTCAGTCTCATCGCCTTTTTTAAATATTGGGATAATATAGCTGGATTTCCAGTAGATAGGAAAATGTCCAGAAGATAGTAGTTTGTTAAAGAGAATGGTTAGTGGTTTAGACAATACAGAGGAGCAATGTTTTGGGAAAATTGGCGGAAAGGAGTCTGGGCCTGCAGATTTGTTAATGTCTATGGAACATAGTTTCTTTTTGACAGATTCTTCTATTATGTAGCAGTCTGTTAAATGTGTGGTTTTTTTAAATGTGTATGAGGAAATTTTGTCTTCTGATGTTTTGTCATCGTAAAAATTTTTAAAAAAATCTTTTTTTATTTATTTATTTATATATATATATATATGTAATGGCAATATATTCCATTTAAATTTGAATCCTGTAGTGTCAGTTGGAATACTTGGAATGTAATTATCAATTGTCACTTGTTTTATTTTCTATCATTTTATCTACTACATATACACTATATAAAGAGGTAAGGTTTGTTTGTTTGTTTGTTTGTTTGCATCGAATAGGCTCTGAAACTACTGAACCGATTTGAAAAATTCTTTCGCTGTTGGGAAGCTACACTATCCCTGAGTGACATAGGCTATATAATATTTTCAAAATAATTAGGGATCATTACTAAAACTCCAATAATGCAACCCAAGGTGTAAAAAAATTACCTAAAATATTCTTTACATCGCGTGCGCTGCGAAAACTATTGATGATAGAATAAAATAATGTAGTACGACTTTGTAGAACACATCATTATTTACAAAAAAGGTGGTGATAGCATATGTCTAACTATTATGGTTATGCCACAATAAGTATTCTTTTATTTTAAAAATATAATTAATATGTCGCGTTTGAAAAGGCTTTTTATTTGTATTTTGGTGTTAATCCTTATCAAAATAAATTACTTCAAATTCAAGACAGCTTCAATACCTTTATTTAACTTTTTGAATTTTTCAATTCGGATATTTAATTAGAAAGATATCACGAGTTTAAAAATGTTAGTATTAGAAAAAAGTTTCTGCTACGGGCCGGGCGGGAGAGGAGTCAAGAAATGAAGTGCCAGGGGGGTTGGCGGGACGGGGGAGCGGGAGAGCGGTGGCGGGGAAGGTGGAAGTGGAACGCTGGAGGTTAACGCACGGGAATGTACGCACGGGAGTAACATTTTATTTATTTAAATATGGCATTGCAACGCATGCCGGGAAACAGCTAGTTATAAATAAACATAAATGTCGTTTCTTTGTTAAACTTTGCAACACAAGTGTTTCATTTATAAATCAATAGAAAAGAATTAAATCATATTATAAAACGACATTTTTCGTAACCACAAATGGAGAAACTTCAATTTGAATTTACGCTACTACCTGGAGGCGATGGCAAGTCAAATATTATTAGCATTACAAAAATAGTCACAAGTGATGAAAAAGTGTTTACAATACCAGAAATGTTACAATCCGCCAGCCATCACAAGGAGATTATGAAAAGTGGTGCTTTTGGCAAAGTAAAAAATAGTTTAAAAAAAAGATACCAGGTTAGAAGAGTCTGGGTAACAATGACAGAAGAACTAAAAAAACATATGTAGACGAAGATGGAAACCTACAGTTCGGAGACCAATACCTCGAAGAATTGGAAGAAGAAAGTTTACAAGTACATCAAAAAGAAGATACACTAGGAAGATTGATGGTAAAATTAATGGAAGATAAGCAACAGAGCCTCAAAAACATTGCTGAGAATTTTGTTATGGAAAAATTCTGTAGTAAAAATACAAATGCAAGCCAGTGGATAGAAGTGTTTGAAAAAGAATGTTTACGATTTGATGTGACCATGGATGAAAAAAAAATAGAAATACTAAGATTGTTCATGGATAAAAGTTGTGTAGATTGGTATAGTTCCATGATTATTAAACTAACAATGAACTCAGAGTGGTCAACATGGAAAAACAAATTCTGTGAATCATTCGCAAACAAAGGATGGAACCCTGTCACCTACGCACTATTATTTAGATACAAAGATGGTTCTCTGTTGGATTATGCTATGAGAAAAGAAAAACTTCTATTGGATATGAGAAGATCAATCGACACCGGTACTTTGATAGATCTTGTAGCTTCCGGACTACCAGAATTCATACTTAACAAGATCGATAGAGAAGGATTACAAGATACAGTGGATTTATTTAATGAAATAAACAAGTATGAACATATGGTCAACAAAAAAAGATTCATGAATAAGGGAACATTTGGGAATGCAGAATATAATAAAAATGAGGATAAAAAGCCATGTAAAATTTGTGAAAAATTGAATAAGGGCACTCGTTACCACCCTGAAGCCACATGCTGGTTCAAAACAAAAGAGGATGAAAAATTTAAGAGAAATGCCATTAAACATGTAAACAATTCAGTGATAGAGACTGAGATAAATGAAAATGATCAAAAAAACTAATAGTAACACCATTAATCAAAGTCAAACTATTACTAAATGTTGAATTAAAAATATACGGAATTTATGATTCGGGTTCAAATGTTTCTCTAATTAATTCTAAGTTTTTGAAACTAAAAAGAAAAGGAAACAATTTGAATGAAGCAAATTTAGTAACGATTAATGGTGTTAAAAAAACGAGTGGTTTGACAACGTTGAAGATTTAAATTTTTGAATTGGAGAAAAATGTTGATGTGTACATTATTGATGAACACAATTTTAAGTATGATTTTTTGATTGGATTAGACATGATAAAAGACTTCAAACTAATCCAAAGTGAAGACTTACAAATATCACAGAAAATCTGCCTGAATAATACAAATAAAAAAGAAGAAAATTCTACAAATATGAAAACAAATACTGAATTTAAACATTCTGAAAATAAGAACATTATAGAAAAACACCAAATTAATTTTAATGAACATGTTAAAGAAGAAGATTTTAAAATAACAATAAATCATTTAAATAATGAACAAAAAACAGAAATAAATGAACTAATAGGCAAATACACATCAGTGTTTGCGAAAAGTAAATACGATGTTGGTACTGTTAATGGATATGAAGCGAAGATAGACTTATTGGTGGATAAATATTGTAGTAAGAGGCCTTACAGATGCAGCGTAGAAGATAAAAAGGAAATAGAAGAGCAAATAGCAAAATTAATAGACAATAAACTGATAGAAGAGTCGTACAGCCCATTTGCTGCACCTGTCACTCTAGCATTTAAAAAAGAAGAAAACAAAAGATCCAGATTATGCATAGACTTCAGAGACTTAAATAAAATAGTAATACCTCAAGCTCAACCATTTCCATTGATTGAAGACCTAATGACAAAGACCAGAAATTGCAAATTTTTTTCAACGCTGGATATAAACTCAGCTTTTTGGTCTATTCCGTTGCGGATTGAAGACAAAAAAAAACAGGATTTGTAACACAGAAGGGGCATTATCAGTGGACCTGCCTACCTTTTGGATTAAAGACCTCTCCGGCAATTTTTCAGAGGATATTAAGCAATATATTGAGAAAATATAAACTAACCGATTTTGCTGTCAATAACATAGATGACATACTTATATTTTCAAAAACTTTTGCTGAACACATCGATCATTTAACAAAGTTGCTGAATGCAATCAAAACTGAAGGTTTTAGATTAAAATTTACAAAATGCACATTTGCATCAGACATGGTAAAATATCTGGGTCATATAATTCAGAATAATTCAGTCAAGCCAGTAAAGGATAATTTGATTTCAATAAAGAATTTTCCTATTCCAAAAACACAGAAGAATGTGAGACAATTTCTAGGAAAAATCAACTTTTATCATGAGTACATTCCGAAGAGTGCAATAATACTAGATCCTTTGCATAACTTACTAAGGAAAAACCAAAAGTTTATTTGGACTGATAAATGCCAAAATGCTTTTGAAACGATGAAAAACCTACTATGCTCACAACCAATCCTGGAAAATTTTGATCAAGATTTACCAATTAATATATATACAGATGCTTCTCTAGAAGGCATTGGAGCTATTTTAAAACAAACACAGTCTGATGGAAAAGAAAAACCTGTAGCTTACTTTTCGAAAAAACTAAATGGCGCCCAGAAAAAGAAAAAAGCAATTTACTTAGAATGCTTAGCTATAAAAGAAGCAGTGAGATACTGGCAATACTGGTTGATAGGTAAACCATTTACAGTTTATTCAGATCACAAACCACTGGAAAACATGAATCTCAAATCTAGAACCGATGAAGAGCTAGGTGATTTAACATATTATCTTTCTCAATATGACTTTAACATAAAATATGCTCCAGGAAAACAAAATTTGGAAGCTGCCTGTCTAAGCAGAAACCCAGTGCTGGAATCAAATGAAAATACAGATGAGCAATTAAAAATTGTCAACTTAATAAAATTAGAAGATATCTTAAAAGATCAGGTAAAAAATGAGAAGATACAGTGCAGAAGAGATAAATTGATATCGAAAAATAATGTTTATTACAAGAAAGTAAAAAAAAGAGAAAAATAATTCTATCAGAAAAATTCAGCATAGACTTTATCAGAAATGTTCATACAGAAGTAGGTCACATAGGAATTACACAAATGCAAAAAATGATAAACTCATGGTACACAGCAGAAAACATGACAAATAATATAAAGAGAACCTGTGAAAGTTGTGCAGTATGTTTAAGGAACAAATCAAGAGGTGAAAATAAATATGGATTGATGTCCCACTTGGGTCCCGCAACAAAACCTTTTGAAATATGTTCCATTGATACAATAGGCGGTTTTGGGGGTTCACGATCAACAAAGAGATACTTGCACCTGTTATCAGATCATTTCACGAGGTTTGCATATATTTTGACGTCAAGAACTCAAAATACCAATGATTTTATCAAACTCTTAAACTCCACAGAAACTAATGACATTGGCATGATACTCTCAGTCCAATACCCGGGTATCAATTCTAGAGAATTCAAAAAAATTTTGGATGAAAAAAATATTCCAATAATTTTTACTGCAGTGAACTCACCTTTCTCAAATGGATTAAATGAAAGATTGAACCAAACGCTGGTCAATAAAATTAGATGCAAAATCAACGAAAATGACTCAAAAGTAGCTTGGACAACTATAGCGCATAATTGTGTAAAAAACTATAATGAAACGGAGCACACTGTTACTGGATATGCGCCACAGTACCTACTTGACGGCACAGATGTTACGATTTTGCCAAATGAGTTAAAACTTAAGAAGACCGGCATCGATTTGATTCAAGAGAGAAAAAAAGCTCTAGAAAATACTATGAAGTCACATAATTACAACAAGATAATTTACGATAAAACCAGGAGACACTTTGACTTCAAAGTTGGTGATACTGTTTTTGTGGAGAATGGAAACAAACTTAACAGGAAGAAGCTCGACGAATTGAGAATCGGACCATACAAAATCATAGAAAAATTATCAAACTCAATTTACAAGATAAACACTGGTCGAAAAAAATTTGAATCAAATTTTTTCCACATCTCGAAGTTAACTCCAGCACCTTTATTTATGAACCATGAAGAGGACATCGAAGATGAGTGAAAATTTTGCAGTAATTTTCTTTCCAGGGGGAGGGGAGATGTAATGGCAATATATTCCATTTAAATTTGAATCCTGTAGTGTCAGTTGGAATACTTGGAATGTAATTATCAATTGTCACTTGTTTTATTTTCTATTATTTTATTATAAATAAACATAAATGTCGTTTCTTTGTTAAACTTTGCAACACAACTGTTTTATTTATAAATCAATAGAAAAAAATTAAATCATATTATATATATATATATTTTTTTATCACAAACAAGTCCTGCTAAGCCAATTCAATTGGCTTGTCAGCAGGTGCTTATTATTAAGTTACATATACATTTTAAATGTTATAATTTTACATCTTATATCTACAAATTCAACATTATTCATACAATTCAATCTAAGTATAAATATTTTTTTTCCGATAGCCAATTTTTCAGCATATATTTAACCTTATTCATAGAATTACATTGCTTTATAGTATCAGGTAATAAATTAAATATTTTCGGTATGTTGTATTCAAACGTTCTCTGTCCGTACTTATTATTAAATTTCGGAACTATTAACCCGTCGTTGCGCGTGAATCTAGTGCTGTATTTATGTTCTAATTTCTCTTTATGCTGCTGGGTAAATATATACTGAATTATAATTATAATTACAATGTTGGAAGTGTTTGTTAGTTAATGTAGGAGTGGATGGAGATGGTTTGGTGAGGAGATCCTCTCCACGTCAGGCAGGATTGCCTTCATACCTTACCAATATTGAGGTTTAAATGCTCCTTGAGATCACGGCACTTCCAAGCCGTGATCTTGTGTTCAGGCTTATAATAATGATGATGTTTAATTGAAAACACTTAGTTGTCCGCGATATTAAGTTTTATTTAAAATATTATTTACAACAAATATACATTCGCGTACGAACAGGTAGAGAGGTAAGAGAGAAAAGATTTACGATATCTTGTGTGCTGTTAGCACATTTGTCGTCCATATGCATTTGTGATGGATAGTCTGTATTTTTTGTGGTGGATAGTCTGTAGCCTTCATTTATTGTCTATAAATTGAATTAATTAGTCACCGTTGATGCAATGCTACCAATGCCTAGGTTTTGGTCACTCCCAACGTTTTTGCACAGAGAAGCTTAGTTGTGTTCACTGTGGTGAATGTCATAAATATGACACATGTCCCAATAAGGCGAAAGAACCAAAGTGTTCAAATTGCAATGGAGGTACGAGAAACCACCGGGCAACAAATCCAGATTGCCCACTGTGGAAGCTTATGGATGAGCGCTTCAGAGAAAGGGTAGACTACGTGGGCCACTGCTAAAGGCAACTTCAAGGAAAAAAAATGTTTCAATATTCAAGAATACACCACCAAAAAGTCCTGTATGCGTATTATGTATATGAATGCTAGAAGCATCAGAAACAAAATTGATGAAATTGAAGAAACCCTAAAAAACATTACAGGAACGGTACATATTCTCGTGATTACGGAAACCTGGCTGCATAAAGGAGAGGAAACTTTTTTCAATATTACTGACTATGCTGGAATCTTTGCTTCCCGTGAGCTGGACCGAGGAGGAGGAGTCGCCATCTACATGCATAACACACTAAGCAATAAGAAAATAGAAAAATGTTGCAGTGAAAATACTTTTCTTGGAATTACGATCACGGCAAAAAATATTAAACCTCTCAATATGTATGTTTTTTACCGTAAGCCCAACTCAAATATAACAGATTTTTTCGACTCTTTAGAAATAATATTAAATAAAAACAAACAAGACACATTACTTTTTGGAGATTTTAATATCGATATCTCAAAAGATACTGATATTGCACGGAAATATGTTCACACCTTAAAATCGTACAACTTTTATGTGTGTAACACAATGTTTCCCACAAGGGTAACAAATAACACCAGCTCGTTGATAGATCACATTATCACAAATAGAACAAATGTTTCTGGGATAATTTCAAATATTGATGATCCCCTTAGTGACCACAATATACTTATATTGGATTACGAAAACTCCCTGAAAAACCTCCCCAACAACAGAATCCCAAACTACCTCTCAAACGCTTACAAAATAAATTATCAAAAATTAAAAACGTCACTTAAAACTTGTAAATTTACCCATTCGTCTGACGATGTAAACCAAACTTATAATAATTTCGCTGACTATCTACAAAATGCTGTAAATTCGTGCAAAACAAAAGTTAAAATTAATAAAGGAGACAAAAGACTGAACAATACGCCATGGTTTGATGCCCAACTTGATTCACTTCTTAAAGAACGAAATCGCATATTTAAACTCAGGAAACCAAATCAAGGAAGTATTCCTTTGACAATAGAAAAAAATAAAGCTCGTAATACTGTCACAAATTACAGAAGATACATATATTAAATGCAAGTATTATACAAAATTGCTTAACGAAAACATGAACAAGCCACAGAGAACCTGGAAAACAATCAATTCCATTCTCACAAATAGCTCGCGAAACCCAAAAATAACTTGTAAATCTCTAGTCATAAATGACGAAGAAGTAAAGGGACCAAAGGAGATTGCAACTGCATTTAACACATTTTTTCTTTCAGTTGGGGAAAGTTTAGCATCAGTAATAAAAACTTCAAAAACTGATGTAAACACGATCTACACGGAACCTCAAGCAAAACAATCTTTTAACATGATCAGGACAAATAAAAATGAAATCCTACGTGTCATATCTAACCTTAAGTCCAAAGCGGCAGCTGGTTCCGATGGGATAACCTCTCTCCTTCTCAAAAATTGCAAGGAGGAACTGGCGGATGATCTTGTATTCTTAATAAATCTCTCTCTATCAAAAGGTATCTATCCAGACAGACTAAAGATTGCGAAAATAATTCCTATTCATAAAGACGAATGCAAAAAAAATGTCCAAAATTATCGTCCAATCTCTATACTTCCAGCTATCTCTAAAATTTTTGAATGTATCAATAAAGAAAGACTATTGAAATATCTCGAACACAACAAAATTCTCACGTCAAAACAATACGGTTTCAGACGACGATCTAACACTAAATGTGCATCTTTCGATTTTATATCAAATCTACAGAAACATATTGATCATGGGGATTTTACGGCTGCAATATTTATTGATCTAAAGAAGGCGTTTGACACGGTGGATCACAACGTATTGATCGAAAAACTGAAACATTTGGGTATTGTTGGTCCTCCTCTGGAACTTTTCCGATCTTACCTATCAAGTCGCGTTTCGGCAGTAGAACTGGGAGGAGAAACGAGTGAGTTGGGTAAAATAACATGTGGAGTGCCACAAGGATCAATTATTGGACCGTTGCTATTTCTAATCTATGTGAATGACATGACAAAGTGGGGGATTAAAGGAACTCTACAACTTTATGCGGACGATACAGTAATTTTTTACAATAAACTGAACCTAGCGGAGCTTGAAACGGAAATGAATGCTGATGTTTCTAAACTCACAAGCTGGTTAAGAATAAACAAACTAACTCTTAACGTAAAAAAAACTCATTATATACTTTTTGGCAACAAGAAAAATTTCAGCCTCAATATCAAAGTTGGTGATAACTGCCTCGAAAAGAAAATGAGCACAAAATATTTGGGCCTGATCGTAGATTCCCAACTCTCGTGGGATCTCCACATAAATCATGTAAAGGAGAAAATTACCCCCATAACTGGTGTACTATATAGACTCCAAGGATTATTACCCATTCCTTTACTAACATCAGTGTACTACGCCATGGTACATTCACACCTTTCTTATCTCTGCTGTATCTGGGGATTTGCCTCAAAGAAATTGATAGCTGATCTGCAGGTGGTTCAAAACCAAGCTCTCAGAAATTTTTTTGGACTTCCATGGGACACCCATGTCAAAGACATCTATTCAGTTTCCAGTATTCTTCCAATCACAGTCCTTCCTAAACATGAAATCACAAGCACCATCCTACAAATTACTCAACAATCAACTCACACTAACATCACTACATCAGCCACTTTACAATCAAGACATTCACACTCACAATACTCGAAATAGCAATAAAAACCGCATACCTCAAACACACACTACAAAATATGGGATAAATTCTCTGAACTATGTTGCCTATACACTATATAACTCGCTTCCAGATATGTACAAGGGAAACCAGCAAAATAAAAAAGTTCAGAATAATGCTTTAAAAGAATATTTTTTAAATACGTTTAAGGATGAAACTATGTAAATTTTCTTATCATGTCTCATTTGTCTTGTTTCCTTTTCTCTTCTTTTCTTTTCCATTTATTTGTAATCATAATCATCCACATTTGTATAACCTTGTTCTTTGTTTCTTTAATTATTTTCTATTGTTGTTTGCTCACTCAACCTGTTTTTTTTTTTTTTAATTTATTTTTTGTCTATGTTGTATATGAAACTTATATTTTTCCATATCCATTTTCCAAGTAAAACTGTAACTATTTCCTCACACCCATGAATTTTCCTCCTGTCCTAAAATGAGTTCTGTAACTCATCGGGATTGCTCCAGCAAGTAATAAATACAATAAAAAAAAATAACAAATCACTTTGTTTAAAACACTTTTTTAATTAACAATATCGACATGTTTCAATAACAATGTTATCTTCTTCAGGATGTGTTAATATGATGTGTTAAACAAAGTGATTTGTTATTAATTAAATAATCAAAAATGCCACAATGTTATTTTGCAAAGTTTGAAGAAGAAATGAATTAATTGTTTTTATATTTACAATAACAAATATCAAACAAGAGGGAGCTTGCGATTTTAAATAGAGAGACTCTTCTTTCCAAGGGAACTGTATTTTTTGTACCTTTTGCTGACTTCAACGAGTTTGTATACTTATGTTGATATGCCTTAATAATTTTTGTAATTCTTTCTTTAGAAATGGTTGGCAAAGAAGCCTGTTCTCATATTTTATAAATACTTTTAGGGACCAACACAACAATATGACGAAACAGAGAGTCCTTGGTCGACTAAGGAACGGCCAATATGGCGCGCTGCTCAAGCGAGGGCGGGTTTGGGGACTGCGGGCGGAAGTGCTTTAATGCCATATTATTACAAAAATAATAAATAGTAGTTATATGCACCGAAGCTATGGACAAGATCTCATAAATGAACGTCTTAAAACTATTTCAGAATATTTTTTGCAAAGGTTGAAAAAATGGAAAAATTTCGATATTTTCTGAAACTTCAAAGGACCCGCGGAGCCTTAGGATATTTTTAGATTTTCTTTAAACTAAATTATTTAAAAGGAATTCGGAAGAAAAAAAATTGGCCCAAGTTAATGCACATGCACACTCCACCGCTCCTTGCAGAATTTTCTACAGCTTTATCGAACCTTATAGAACTTTTCAGAAGCATCTAAACTCACCGACATACTCCGTCACTCTTTCTAGAACTTTTTACAGCTTTATCTAACCTTATTGAACTTTCTAGAACTTTCTAGACTCACCAACATACTCCGCCACTCCTGCTAGAACTTTCTACAGCTTTATCTAATCTTATAGAACTTTCCGGAACCTTCTAGACCCACTGACATACTTCGTCACTCCTCCCAGAACTTTTTGCAGCTTTGTCGAACCTTCTAGAACTTTTCGGTACCTTCAAGACTCACCGACGAACTCCGCACTCTTTCCAGAACATTCTACGGCTTTAGTCCTTTATCGAACCTTACATAACACTCCTGAACCTTCTTGACTCACCGACATACTCCGCCACTCCTCCTAGAACTTTTTGCAGCTCTATCGAACCATAAGGGACTTTCCGGAACCTTCTAGAGTCGCTGATATAATCCTCCACTCCTTCCAGAAGTTTCCAGAGTTTTATCAAATCTTCTAGAAGATTCCGGAAATTTTTAGAGTCTTCTTTAATTTTCTAGAGTCTTCTTAGAACTTTCAGCCCTTATTTTTTTACCTAAAAGGGGAGCTTCAAAAGCTCCCCTTTTAAGTAAAACGGGTAGCCTTATTCCCTAGGGGGGAAAGAGATCTACCACACCATATAACTCCCTTGATGGTACCGGGACTCGTTTCTGAGTTTTTGCGGTCCACAAGTTTTTCTAAATTTCTTTTATAATATATATTTATTAATTTATTAATTGTTGAGTGAAACCTATTATTCGGTTCAGTTTTTTTTTTATGTTTACCATTGCCACCTTTATAAGCATTGTAAACATTTGACCTTACAAATTAAATTTATTCAAAAAATATTTTAAAAAAATACGCTGATCTGCCAAGTACTTGGTCTATAAAATAACAGAAATGAAAATAATGTTTGAAGAGGAAATCAGCTTATTATTCGGTTTTTAACAAAATAAAGGGTTGATTTTCTTCATAAGAAGCGAATAACTTTATTGAACAAGATTTTACACATGCGTTATGTTAATCAGAAGTATTAGAACACCTACAACACGATATTCGAAATAATGTAAGAACTATAAACTAGTTGTAGCTGACGCGACGTTCAGAACGGAATGAATTTCTATATTTTTTCAAAGGACAGCTAGGGATCGAAATGAAAATCTAGTCTCCTTCATCGGAAGCAATCTTTCGACGAGGCCCTCTATTGATATGCTTGGTGTAATTCTAAGTGACCAGCTCAGGTACGCGGGCTCCATCGAAACCAGAGTTAAGAAACTGAGCGTGCTGTACAAGGCCCGCAGATACTTTAATACTGAATATTGAATATAAATACCTGAAAAAATACCCAAAATTCCTGAAAAAACCTCGATTCCTCTTGATGTAATGTTCTATCCTAAGAAAAGATTTGCAATGCTCAGAGCACAGAATGGGATGGGATTGTTGTCATTGTTCTACCGATAATTCAAAGGAAGATGCTCCGAGGAACTAGCGTCATTGATCCCCTCGGCACCGGTGCATAGTCGGGAAACACGCCAAATACGCGCCCAAAATTTGTACATTGTTGGCATTAGTCACAATAGAACGGGTCGTTTCTACGACTCGTTGTTGAGTTCAACAGCTCGGCTGTGGAATGATTTGCCGGCCTCTGTGTTTCCTCCCTTCTACAACATGGGTCTCTTCAAGACCCATTTTCATTATTTTTCTCTTCAAAAAGACCCTCCGCACATCTTTAAAGATGACTTAGGCCCTGAGGGAAATTATTTTCCTCAAATCTTCCTGTGTGGAGTTAATGCAAAAAAGGGAAATTAAGGTTTTCTCATTTTTCAATAGTAGTAATCATTGATGATTTTTAATAAAAAAATAGTTATGTAATTCCAATATTGTAATTACATAACTATCTATAGCACCGTTAGTGACTTGAAATTCGGGTGAAACGGAAACGGTCACACCTCAGTTCTACACAAATACTCAGATCTAATATAATGCAGTGAATTCGCATCTCGGGGCGTGCCTTCCATTGCGTAGTGGGTAAGGTGCCTGACAAGTCTCAGCAGTCAGAGAAACAGACATCAAGCAAACAGGGGTTCGAGTCCTACCAAATCCAAAGAAAACATTTTTATTTTGTGAGATCAATATCCAAACTTCAGACCATTTAAAAAAAACAAGTAAAAAAAGACAGCGACATCTAGTGACTTTTCACTTCAACCACTCTCTGATTTTTTTTTCTACACAATATTGGGTTTGAATCACTTAAACAGATAAATATTTTGCTGTTTTTAACCTAAGAGTAAGGATTCTATTCCGTTTTATGTCGTAATATTTTTGAAAAAATTAGAAATTGTACTACAAATAAAACGTCACATAAAAATTCATTAAGCATTTCACCTACCTAGATAGAAAAGAAATAGCTATCCCATTTACTAATAGGTACATATTTAGAAGTAATATAGATAGACAATGAAAAAACAATATTTGTTTAATTTACATAGCGCCGTTTTCTAGAAAATCACCTCATTATAAATAGTAGGCATAATCAGTAAGTAAAAATGCATACATAATAGTAACGTAAAACAATTAGATTGTTTTTTTGAAAAAGTTAAAATAGCTTCTTACTTTTTTATTAAATCAGTTAAATCGCTAAGCAGCTGAGACAAAGGTACTCGTAATGGTGTTGTGCAGCTCACAGCTGTCATATTGTATCTGGGTGAATATTCTAGGGTCAGTCAAAAACTAATGCCTCCTATCATTTCTCCTTTTCATTCTCAAGAAATAAAAATGCAATTACATAGGTTGAAAACCACACTATCGACTAATTTATATATTTTTTTTTTTTAATTTTTAGAAATTTAATTAAATTTAAATTTGATATGTTATTATCGAGTTCTGCAAGTATTTAAGAATGTATTTTAGTTACAGCTGTTTCGACTTGTAAGGTCATTTTCAAACTGTTCGATATTATCGAGTTCTGCAAGTATTTAAGAATGTATTTTAGTTACAGCTGTTTCGACTTGTAAGGTCATTTTCAAACTGTTTGAAAATGACCTTACAAGTCGAAACAGCTGTAACTAAAATACATTCTTTAATACTTGCAGAACTCGATAATAACAAATCAAATTTAAATTTAATTAAATTTCTAAAAATAAAGTGGAGTTCTACGAATTAAACACAAATACAATTAATACACACTATCGACGATTATTTTGTCATTTTTTTAAATATAATCTCCGTCCATTTCCACAGTTTTTGTCCATCTTTTAACAAGGTCATGTATCGCACAGTTGTAAAAAGCACTGTCCTGTTTTCTAAGCCATCAAGCCTGTCTTCAAAGTGAATCCCACGATGAGCGTATTTTAGTTGCCCGAACAGATGGAAGTCTGATGACGCCAGGTCAGGCTGAATGGAGGATGGGGTAAGACAATTCTCACAATTTCTTCTGTTAGAATCAAAAGCGTGATATACGCTTGTAAAGGATTGTGACGTATTGGACAGAAAACAAAAACCTTTACTCTGTGCAGAAACGGGCGGTCCGTTTGATAGATTCTCCCATCTTAACAGACGGATTGCAATCTTTAGAGCACAGGCGTCAGGTGGGAATGCTGTCCTTGTTCTACCGGTATTACAATGGTAGATGCTCCGAGGAACTAGCGTCATTGATCCCTTCGGCACCGGTGCATAGTCGGGAAACACGCCAAACACGCGCCCAACATTTGTACACGGCTGACATTAGTAACATGATAACGGGTCGTTTTTACGATTCGTTCTTGAGTTTAACAGCTTGGCTGTGAAACGATTTACCGGCCTCTGTATTTCCTCCCTCCTACAACATGGGTCTCTTCATGATCCATGTTCACTCCTTCCTTTTCTCAAAAAGACCCTCCACACAGCATCCTCAAAGATGACATAGGCCCTGAGGGAAATTATTTTTCTCAGTGCCTCCTGTGTAGAATTAATACATCAGTGAAAACCTGTTATTGGTTAAATTTTTATACACATGTATTTCATCAAACATTATCGCTAAATTCAAGTTTTCATTTAACCAACCTTTTTAACCAAAAAAAAAATAGTGTGCTTTAGATCACACAACTGAAGTAAAACTTCTGCTCCATCTATATGATAGGAAGAGAGAAAGGAAATGTGCGCGCGCACCTCTCTCTCTTGCCCTAATAGTTAATATGTATACGAAGCGTAACTCTCTCTCTCTTTCTATCTTCACTAACTTATATGTATCTCCCTCTCAACTACCGTTCGTCTCAATTTTCGTAACGGTCTCGTCAAGCATTCGCCCGCTTACTGCGCAAGTCAAGCGTGCGTAAAGTTAAAGTTTTACTTTTTTTTTTTGACTGACTCTTGTATATACCAAGATGTTCTAGGTCTTAAACTTCGCGTTGATGATGTTTTTACAAGAACTGTTACCGGTAAGACCTTAAATTTTTAAAAAGTTCACTGGATGGACAACGTTTAGTTTTTTTAGAAATAATTTTAATAACCAATATTTGTGTTAATATTATCAGATACTAGTTTTAAGTAGGTACACGGTGTGTAAGAAGTGTTCTAAAATCTATTCGTTTCTTAAATTTCATATTACTTTCTGTAATTATTCCCAGGAATTAACAATTATCGTTACATATTAATGAACTATATATAATCAGAAGCAAGTCTTTTACTATTTGACAAGAGCTGAAAATCCAATCGTAATGTTTGACGTGATTAGGATTAGGTGAGTTTGAAAATTACAGTACTCGGTACACGGTAAATAAGAAGTATATAATAACATTTCAGGATTCACTAATCTCAATGGATTCCAAGACACCGCCAAGTACTCCTCGCCTTCGTTCTGCAACCTGCCCATGCCACCCCCGCCCCCCGCCGCCCCCCGCCACCCGCTCTTGCCACCCTACGAGACCTGCGCGCCCACTGAGAACTTCTACGCCGCCACAGATATTATACAGGTTTACTAATTTTAAATTTATTTCCTTTTTCTAATGTCCATAATACATTACAGTAACATTTTAAGTTTTTTTTTCAAAAATAACCTCAATAATGCTGTAAAAATATGACTTCCAAAGACCTTAAAAATACGATTACTACACGGTTTACAAAAAACATTATTAAAAGTTTTTTTTTTGTTTCATTTTTTATTGGTGACTATAAATACAAATTATGGTAATTTATTCACAGTCCATCTCGCAAGGGATTTCTATTCCCCAGACTGTATGTAGTTATGTTGGTGTTACATCATTATTTCATTGTATTCATATTTGTGGATTTCTTCTTCTTAATTTTATTTTATTTTTTTATTTATTGTTTTGGAACATTTACAGAGTATTAACATAAAAAAAAGTCATTAGATTAGCATTGTAAAGAGCGTAGATGTTAATAGTCCACTTAAAAATGTTCACAGAATGCACAGTTTAATAGTTGTTTTTCACTAAGTAAGAAGTTAACAGAAATTAGAAATAGCAAAATATAAACAGAGGTATAAAAAGAGATAACAAAAATAGTGATGATAAAATACAGAGATGACAAAGATAAAAAAAGATCGATAAACGATCTAAAAAAACAGAAAAACAAAAAAAGTAAGGTAAAATAGAGTAAGAAACAGCCATTCACATTCAAGTTCAAGATCAAGTATAAATATTTTCAATTCTCAATTACTTGTTAGGTTAGTCTATTGTTAATTTGCTTTTTAAAGTAAGCGAGACTATTTGCATAGATGTCTGTATGGTTACATTCAATGGAATTATACAGACGACACATTCGAGACAGTGGATTGAAGTATGCAATATTGTTTTTAAATAATTCAAGATGAAATATATTCCGACTCCTTAAATTACGTCTATTGGGCACCTTAATAAGAATATTGCTCAGACAATGAGTTGTTTCAAGCTTATCACGGATGATTTGTATAGACTCATTAAGTCAGCAACTTTTCTTCTTTTTTCCAGAGTTGTAAAATTAAAATATTGGAGTCGTTCCTCGTAAGATTGGAGTAAGGCATTTAGTCCAAGTTTAAATGATAATAATCTCAGATTTTTTTTTGCACAGATTCAATAGTTTTTGAATATTTTAAGTAGTGTGGGTTCCAGATAACACTACCATATTCCAATTTGCTTCTGACCAATGAGTAGTATAGGGTTATAATGGATTGGGGTTTTTTTAAATGGTTTCGATATTCTATGTATAAATCTCATCATTTTCAAGGATTTACTCGTGATATCACTGACGTGTACATCAAATTTAAATTTTGAATCAAGAGTGATTCCTAAATCTCTGATGGTGGTAACTGCATTTAATCGAACATTATTAATGGAATATGCATAATCCTTTTGTATTCTGTTACGGGTGAAAGTCATAATGTAACATTTTACAATATTTAGAAACATATCATTCTGAATACACCAGTTATATAGTGTGAAAAGGTCTTCTTGAAGCATAACTTGTTCAGAATCATTGGAAATTTTACGGTAAATCTTTAGATCATCAGCAAATAAAACAAAATCACAGCGTAACATGGGGCCAAGGTCATTAATGAAAATTAAAAAGAGCAGAGGACCAATATTGGACCCTTGGGGTACACCTGAGGTTACAATTATGGGTGGTGACTCATACCCATTTATAAGTACAAGCTGTGTTCTGTTTTATACGATTCTTCTATAGTAAAATATAATGATTTACTTTATCAAATGCCTTTTGAAAATCTGTGTAAATAGCATCTACTTGAGTTCTTTCATTAAACGCATTGCAAACGTAATCACAGAAATCGAGAAGATTGGAATTTGTGGATCTATTAGGAACAAATTCATGTTGATTATTGCATAATTGTGGTTTAAAGTGTGTGAATATGGAACTATAAATTATAGATTCAAAGGCTTTTGCAAAACATGATAATATACTAATTGGTCGATAATTTTTCACAAAAGATTGATGGCCAGATTTATGTATTGGAACAATATTGTAACTAAAGTTTTCATCTAGGGAGCTAATGAGAGCAATCTTAACTTATGGGAAAACATTTAGCATAGCAACAGGAATTGAAATGAAACATGCAATTTTCAATTCAACAAAATTTATTACGCACATGGAGGATAAGTGTTACATCAAATCCTTGACTCTTTAAATTAATTTTATCTTAATACAAATCACAGGGAAGTGGTTCAAGGTCCCCATGAGGATCTCTTGAAAAGTGAAGTTGGCAATTTCGACTTCCTACCTTACACGTGTGACATGAATGTGGGAACAAAGGGGCACTAACCTGTAGATAATAGTAATGTCGGGCGCCAGGCCAGTCGGATGAACATGGCCAATTTAATATTAATTATAGTTAACTAACAACCAGTATTTGTAATGCGATAGCTAACGCCACACCACGATATCAGCCGGAGATCTCCAGGTCTCAGGAACTGTCAACCCGTCTCCTACATGAAAATCCGTTGAGTGGCTTCTCTTCAAATTTAACGGCAGATGTCGCTTCTGTTGTCAGTGCGCATTGAGTCACATCTAGCTGGAAGTCGGCCGCTTTTCGCAATGCAACGTCAACATATTAATGTAACCAGTTATAAACTGTTACAATATGTGCATTTTTCCACAAATCTGGGAAAGTTCCCTTAGATAATGATTCGTTAAATATAATGAAAAGTGGCTTAATCAACGCGCTAGAGCAACATCTTACAAACAAAGGAGGTATTTTATCTGGTCCTGGACCTTTATGTATATCAATGCTTTCTAAGCAAGATTTGAAGTTCCCATGCTCACGTTAAGTTGACTATGATTAAATTGGTTGAATTGAGGAACATTCAGTCTGGAAGTATTTGATGTGGGATTCGACTGAGTATAAACTGATCCAAAATAATTAGAGAACATATTGGCAATCTGCTGTCCATTGTTTGCAGTCATAGAATCCATATGCATTGCTTTTGGAATCGAATTTGTATTACGCAATGATTTAGAATAAGCGCAGAAAGTCTTAACATTATCTTTTATCCCACGCTTAACTAGGTTGATGTAGGATGTGTAGCATTCTTTTAGAATTTTTTTTGATCTTTTTCTAAGAGTAGCTAAGTCGGAATGGTCTATCGGGTTATTATGTTTTTTAGCCCGAAGTCTAACTTTATTTTTCTCTTTGAGGAGCATTATTAGAGATTCGCTAAACCAATTGGGATAGTGATTTCTTACGTATGTTTTTTTTTTGGAATGTGCTTGTCTATAATATCCCATAGTGTATTGTAGAATAACTATACTTTATTATTGAGATGACAGTTGTTAAAAAGTGAGATCCAGTTTACATTTGTTAGATCATGACAACATCCTTCATAATTACCTTTTTTGAAGTTGTATTTTACGGGAGAGTAATTTTCTTGTAAGAATTTAATTTTTTCTAGATTTACATTTATTTCAAAACAGGGGTGATGGTGATCAATTTTTGATAAGTTAGCTGTCGTTGAAATATTAATATTGGTTTTATCGGAAAGAACAAGGTCAAGAATATTAAAATTTTTGTAAGGTAAATAATTAAATTGGTGAAGGTTGCACATTGAGGCCAAATTGACAAGGGAGTGAGCTTTGTGACTAGAATAATTGGATGGATCTAGTATTATGTTATTATATGCAATGTCAGGTATCCATTTAATTTCAGGTATATTAAAATCACCAATGATTATAAATTGAGATTTGGAATTAATATGTTGCAAATAAATATCATTATTATTTTTGATTTGATTACAGTAATCATCAACAGATAAATTGGGGGGAATGTACAGTACACATATATAGATGAACGAGTTTGAATATTCATGCAGTTTTATAGCTAACCATTAATCTTCACCATCACTTTCCCAAGATGATTTTCTAGTTGTTATTAGTTTCTTGTTGACTGCCGCTAATACTCCCCCACCTTTTTTAGATGTAGAATTAGTGGATTCACGATCTCTTCGAAAGACCAGGTAACGCTCATCAAACAATTCATTACTGAATAATGATGAACTCAACCAAGTTTCGGTGAAGCAGATTATATCATAATTATTAATTAGAACTTAGTTTTTTTATGTTATTTGTTTTGGTTCTAACTCCCTTAACATTTTGGTAGAAAATTTTCAGATCCATTTTGTAATTTAGACAAGACGTATACATTAAGTTTAAAGGACGGAGGAAGACGGGTTTGAGGGTGATTTGTCGGTAAGATTATGTAGTACGGCCTTGTTCTTCACGAGCAGTGGTGGAGACATGTCATTCTTCCTTAAGAAGACGCGCCCATTTTTAATCCATACGTACTTGAAGTTCAGGACCTTTGCTGTTCGCCTAGTTGCTGCATGAAGTTCCTTATTATAAGGTGACAGATGTTCACATACGTATATTGGAGAAGAATCTGTAAAACCAAGGTGTTGGCTGTTTAGTTTCCTATCCACGTTCCTCTTGTTGAATACCTTAACTGCAGACAGCAATTCGTCACGGATTCGAGGGCTGGGCAGAGTCAGTACAATATTTTTTGGTCTTGAGTTGGGAGTTGCGTCAAGGTGGCATGGTGTACGATGACAGGAAATTATTTGTTCGTCCTTTACTGGGTAGTTCAATGATGTACACAGGTTTTGTATTGTAATCTTGATGTCTTCGTTCCGCTTCTCCGGGACCATCTGAATCTTCAGATTGCAGTTCCGGTTAGTTTGTTCGATTTCTTTCATTTTTTGGGATAGTATGTCGTAGTTCCGCTGCAAGATTTCATTTTCAGAACTCAGTTTGGATATTTTCGTCTCATTAGCCTTGCATGTAGAATTTAATCTATCATATTCTACAGCGAAGTATTCAAGGGATGATTGAAAATCTTCCTTGTGGGACAGCTTGTTTTTTATATCCCCTAGTTTGTCCACTATTTTTGAGTTAAGGTATTGAAATAACTCATGTTTTAGGGTTTTCAGTACTTGGTCTAATTTTTCGTCTATGTGTTCTATGATTATTTTAGATACGTCGCTTGAACTCCCACTTTGTGGGATGGATATAGAGATGTCATTAATCTTTTTTTGGAACCTGTTGCTTCTCCGTGGAATATGGTGGGAGATTGAAGAACCAGAGTTTCTGCGTTATTTCCAGTAAATTTCTGTTTACCTTTGCAAGGGAGACATTTCCAAGTAGCTCTATATTGTTTAGATTGCTTTGTGTAATTTTCTTTGGAAGTTCCTACACATTTAAAATGATAGCTTTGGGAACATTGACTGCAAGTCAACAATCTCGTAGGCTTTCGCGTTCCGCTTACATTCCACACAAAGATGCATTTTATTTGTAGCGCCTGTTGGTAGGCAAACTCCACGACACCTTTCAATTTCTGGTACTATGTATTTACAGCGCCTGTTGGTAGGCAAACTCCACGACATCTTTCTACTTCTGGTACTCTAATATGGCAAAATGTTACAGTTAGAGTTACCTACATTAATGGTTCATGCAATTCATCACTTCAACTATTCAAATGATGGAATATTTCTTTAAACACAGATTTAAGCACGTTATTAGGTTTCTATTAAAGAATCACAATTGTATCATTATCAATCAATGTTATCTTTTAAGATAATTAACTGAGAGGGGATATCTAGAAACACTTACGATTTTCTGTTAAAATTTGAATGTTGTTTTTTTAGATATAGAAAAAAACAATCACAGATGTCATTTAAGCTCGTAAAAATTCGTTCATACAGTGCACGATAATCACTTTAACTTGTACTGACACTTATTTGACTTGTACCGATTGTATTTTGCTTTTAAATAAATAAAAAAACTAACGTAAACACTTAGACACTTCTGTCAACAACCGTACCATAGATTATGTTATATGTTAATGCAACAATGTTGATACTCTGTAGTCTGTAGGTGTAGCATTGCAATAACTGTCCATATCACTATGAACTCATAAGTTTTGTCTCTGGTTTTTAGGCAGAACGGCTGGAGCAGCACCTGCCCCCGGGCAAGTTCACCTGCATGAAGCTGCCGCTGGGCCGTTCGCCCGGCGCACTTCCCGAGGTGTCGCGTCGCTGTCTGCGCATCATAGAGCGGCTTGGGGAGGGCTCTCACGGACCGGTAGGTTTCAGTTAACCATTATATCAAGTAACACGTGCATGAAGCTGCCACTGGGCTGCATTCATTCTCCCTTTCTTTCGTTCTTTCACCTCAACACTTACTATTTTCTTACAAACCATGTACACTTCTTTCGCTCGATCTCTCTCTTCGATTGAAACACTGCCAGTCGCTATCAGACGTAATCATGTTTTCTTCTTCTCTGAGACCAGTGCTTTGATCTCATTATCCCACCATGCATCACCTTTTTTCCTACCTTGCTCACTTATTCCACATTCCACATACGTATCTAGCAGATTCGTTCCATGTTTTCTCTTTGCTTAAACCGTCATTTTCCTTCTCATTCAATCTCATTTCTGCACAATTTTCACACACATTTCACCATAAATTGACTGACGTCAGAACAGCGCTTGCAAATTGTGCAAATTTATTTTGAAAATTCAGATATGGCCAGAATGTTACGGTCAATAGAGAGCGCTACAGAACCATAATTACTGACTTCTTCGTACCTCAGTTGAATGGCATCGACAGAGCTGTGGTTTCAATAGAGATGGCGCAACATGTCACACGGCGGGTGCGACCATCAATTTTTTGCGGAAAACTTTTGGTGAGCGCATAATTTCACGTAATGGACCTGTAAACTGGCCTCCGTGATCGTATGATCTCACACCATTAGATTACTTTCTTTGGGGTTATGTGAAGTCTGTGCTTATAAGTCAGAGACGTTGGACCATTTGGAAGTCAACATTCGTTATGTTATTGCCGATATAATGGCTCCAGTTGCTCGATAAAGTTTAAAGTTGTCGAAAATTGGACTTCCCGATTGCGCTTCTTTCGAACTAGCCGTGGCGCTCATATGCCCTAAAGCATATTTAAACAATAATCGCATAAAATTATCTATCAAATAAAACCATTATCGTTATTTTTGCGTTTACCTCTAAAAAAACACCTCCAAAAAATATATATATACATAAATAAATGTATGTTTGCTTGCTTGCTATTTGTTTTTTTGTTTATGTATTGCTATATTAAGCATAGGGAATGTTTCAAACTTTCAAAATATCTTCTTCTCACCCTCGCAAAGGTTTCTGGATTATTATAACCATATGACAATGTTTCTTTGTTGGTCCTTTGTGATTTCCTAAAATATTCATCCGATTACAATGAAATTTTGGTGATTTGCCCGCGTTTCTGCGATAATTTCTGTACATGTGTGTTCTGGCGTTATGAAATTATTTCATACACTATTCATCCAATTGTGATATGAGTTGTTGTGCGCACGCCCAGGGAGACGCTTAGAAGATGAAGGGAAAACAAAAGATTGGAAGAGGATATGGAAGGAGGAAGAAATGTGAAAGGACAGGCAGGAAAAAACTATTTCTTCAATTAACGCATGCCAGGAACTCTGTAGTGTATACAACAATACTCTTTTGACAATGTAAACATATTCCGATATACTCCCGTCAAATTTAAATATTTAAATTATTTACTGAGAACTATTATACACAAATATCATAAAATGTTAACAGGCAGCACTTATTTACTAACATAATAGTGCATAGGCTTTTCACTCCAAATATTTAAACGTTTCACAATGGATGTGCAAAATTTTATCTCCAAAGCAGAAATAGATGTAAATGCTTTAAATAAGATACTTTTTGATCCAGTCAACAAACTTAATAAGGATCTAATTTCCAAAATTTCTCCAATTGCAAGTGAAATTTTAAACGCCATAAGTACCATATCTTCAGCTTAAGCATCCAAAACCGCTAGCTTAGAGGGTAAACTGGGTGCTTACAAAGATATAAGAGCAAATTCTACTCAAAATTAACTTTGGTATTTGCGAGGCGATTTCGGAAATAAATGAACAACAAGTTCGATCCAAAAATATTATTATTTGCCATGTGCCTGAAAGTATTAAGATGACAGAAGCCAGCAGGATCTTGGATGACCAGGCAGCTATCACCGGTATAATCAATGAAATCGACAAATTAGCAAATGAAAATATTTCAAAATTTTAAAGAATCGAAAAATTATCATAAAACAAACCTAGACCAATAAAAATCGAACTAGAAAACTCAATACAATCGAGAAATATTCTAAGCAAACGAGGTATTCTTAAGAACAATGTCAGAATTTACCCCGACTTAACCCCGGTGCAACAAAAAATTCTAAAAGATCTGAGGGTCCAACTGGAGAAACGGAAAGAAAATGGTGAAGATGTCACAATAAAATATATAACCTCCACCCCCAGAATTGTACCAAATTTGCCAAAAAACTAGCAAATTATAAAAATACCCAAGAAATTCCACCTAACAATCGAACCAGAAATTTAAAAATCTATTACAAAACGTCCGCGATAATGAATGAATACCTGTACAAATAGTCCTAAACTTTAAACGAGCCGACTACGACTCAATTAACAGCCATCTCTCAAATACAGACTGGTCTTTTTTATCAGATGAAAACAATGATGAATCTTTAGACCAACTTTATTTATTCTTTTCGAAACTGTTGAATCTTATGTAGCTTTTTATACACTGAGAGGCTATACCTACCCGGTTTGGTTCTCATCAGAGCTTACTGCCCCTCTTCAGCAAAAAAAGAGTCAACACAAAAAATTCAAACAAAGCAAATCCATAAGTGATTATATATAATCTTTAGCGAAACCAGGAAAAAATGTAAAGATCTTTCCAAACAATGTTATAAAATGTATATAACCTTTATCGAGGACACTATCTTTAAATCCAAAAATCTTTGAAAATTTCTTAAAAAAATAAACAATATAAACACAGACTACCCGCCAATAATGCAAATGAAGGGAACCAGTGCAAAAAATACACAAGACATTGTAAACCTTTTTTCTGATTTTTTCAAAAATGTATATGATGAAGAAAACCCAAATGACAAAATACCTAAATACAAATTAAGCAAAACACTTAACAAATTGCCATATCACTCAAAAATGCTGCGAACAGAAATTACTTTCCTTAGACACTGACAAATCCGCTGGCCCAGACAAAATTCCACCAATATTCCTAAAAAAATGCTTTAATACATTATTTTAACCACTCACATTATTATTCAACTGTCTCTGGACCCTTGGAGACTTTCCAGACTGCTGGAAATCTAGCTTCATTACACTTATCTACAAAAAAGGAGACGACACTAATATAGCCAATTATCGCCTCTTTTGTATACAGTCAGTACTACCTAAGCTTTTTGAATCACTGGTCCTTGATGAAATCTATCCCAAATAAATGAAATTAATTGACCAAAAACAGCACGGTTTTATCAAAGGTAGATCTACCGCAACTAACTTAACAGTATTTCAAAACTTCATAATACAATCTTTTGCAGAAAATAAACAAGTCGACTGCATATATGCAGACTTTTCGAGGGCACTTGACAAAGTATTCCATAAACTACTAATCCAAAAACTATTTGCTCTAGGAATAAGGGTTAACATGCTAAAATGGTTTACTAGCTATTTACTAAATCGTAAACTGTTTGTCAAAATAAAATCTTGGATGTCGAAAGCTTTCTGGGCTACTAGTGGCCTACCGCAAGTTGGCCCGGTTTTGTTCCTCATTTTCATCAATGCTATAACCTTTTGCTTCAACGATGTAGAGGTATTACTCTTTGCTGATGACATCAAGCTGAACATGAAAGTGTTTTCATTATCTTTTCTTGCAGATGCTTGCAGCATACGCAAGATGCCATTACCCCGCGAGTAGCCGCCTTTTATGTTTATCTTTTAGCTTTTTTTAATTAGTTTATCCCTGACTTGCTTTATGTTATTCGCATTTTGTATATTATGTAAGCACTTGCATACTGCTTCCTAACACCGTTTGCAGGGCACTGGAGGTCTAGATTCATTCAAACTTTAATGTAGATTCGTTTTTTTGTAGTCTTTGCGAGATCCTTGAAGGAGTAACCATCCGTTACTGATACCAAGGCGGGTAAGTGGTGGATAACCTCCAATGTACACGAAAATGTTTTGTCCTTCTCCCCATCAAAGGGGTTGGACCCTGGACCAAGTCCCCGTTTACGAACTTTGGCTGGTCTTTTGGATCTGGTGGAGCTGCACTGGTCGACTGCGCCACCCTCCGACCCTCCGTGATATAAAGAGGCTGGGGGAAGGCTAAATGGCATCCGATGGTTATCCGTCCCGCCTCCGGCTACCCGACCCTTATCTCCCTATGGTCTTCTTTTGATTTCCATTTACTTTCTTCTAGGCACCTGCTAGCTGGCTTAAGGACGCCACTGTCGGGTGTCGGAAGGCCTGATAAACATCCTCCTTCATTTTCACGGGGACTGCCGATCGTCATAGCTGTGGCGACACCATTTCTTTACTGTATAAACTAATTAATCTGTTTCTTCCCTCTTTTTTAAATACAGGAGTCGCCTGCCAGACTGAGTCTTGCTCTGTCCATCTGTGACCTCATGAGTTTACTCATGATGGTTCCTGAGTATTTTAATTTCCGTATATTTCTTTTCTTTTATCTTTATTCTTATTTCTTTACTAACATGTACAGTTCTGTTTGCGCGCTTGAATACCGCTACCTAACACAGTATGCAGGGACATTGAAGGTCTAGATTCATTTAATAAAATGTAGAGTATTTTTTTACAAAAAAAAAAAGATTCTTGCGAGAACTCCGAAAGGGCGACTATAAGTCGCCTATACCAGGGTGGGCATGCGGTGGGTGTAACCTTCAATGTAAATGAAAATAACTGATATAAATCATTGCCATATACTACATTCAAATATTAGCAAGTTTAAAGATTGGTGCATTCAAAATAATTTATTCTTAAATGTAGAAAAGTGTAAAACCTGGACTTTCTTCAGAAATAAAAATCCTGTTTTATTCGAATATTTCATCAATAATACAGCTTTAGAAATACGTTAGTTTAGTCACGGAAATGAGAGATCTTGGAATTATTTTTGAGGAAAAACTAAGTTTCGCCAATCATATCCACCAAATTGTGAACAAAGTTATGAAAACACTAGGCTTTGTATTAAGAACAACTAAAAACTTTAATTCCATATAAGCCATTAAATTATTATATGTATCTCTAGTTAGAATCTTAATGGAATATAACTCGGTAGTTTGGTCTCCATCTTACAAAATTCACATTAATAACATTGAGCGATTACAAAAAAAAATTATAAATTTTAAAATAAATAGGTATCCCACTAGAAGACTTAAAATATAATTTATACTATTTAATAAATGTTCTAAAAATACACACACTAGAAGACAGTTTGACTGTTCCGAACTCCTGCAACTTATAAACTTACGAATAACGACAGTAACTACACGACAAAATACACTATTCTACTGCAGCATTCATAAGCGGAACTACATTGCTCACTCTCCGATACAACGATTTTACACCATGGGAAATCAGTACTTAGGCGATGTTGACATGTTTAAAATAAACCTGGTAAATTTTGAGGATCTTGTAAAAAAATTATTCAAAAACTATCTTTGTATTTTAATGACTTGAGTGCATTTTTTTATTTTTTATTATTTAGTTATCAGTTTAAAAATCATCTGTCATGAATTAATTGTACAACCAAACATGTAAAAACCCTCTGGGCGTTAAATAAATGAAATTAATTTAAATTAAATTAAATATTTCAGATTTTTTTTTAATTAACTCCACACAGGAGGCCCCGTGGAAAATAATTTCTGTGAGGTGCTGTGTGGAGGGTCTTTTTGAGGAGAGGAAGGAATAAACATTGGTCTTGAAGAGACCCATGTTGTAGGAAGGAGGAAACACAAAGGCTGGTAAATCGTTCCACAGCTAAGCTTTTGAACACAAGAACAAGTCGAAGAAGCAACCCGTTCTCATATGACAAATGTTAACCATGTACATATTGTTGCGTCACATGGGGCAACAGTTTGGGGAATGGGCCCCATGTCGGTAAGCCAGGTTTATAATAAGTTCATTAGACAAGAGATAACAGTCTAAATACTACCGTACAAAGAGGGATTCTCGAACAATACAAACAAAGTACACAACGGGTCATAACATAATTTATTGTTTTTTTTCCCATTTTATGTATAAAATAAGTTTCAACAATTTTTTTCGTTAGTCCTATATTTAATTTTTTTGAGTGTGTCGACTCTTTTTGTTTGTTTGCAACCTATTTTACTGGTCCCTAATTTCTCTCTCTGGGCCCTATCTAAAGTCTTCAGTAATTATGAATTATTTAGTTACTACAGTACAAAGGGAAATAGGAGATAGCTTACTGCACATGGGGAGCGGCGATCAGTTCAGCATCCTCGTGGGACTCGAAGCGGGTCGCCCATCCGAGTCCCTTTGGGGGGGCCAGCGGCAGGAATGGCACGGGGCTCTCATCGCGTACGGCGGAAGGACGCGGTCACAATTACTTTTAACTCAAACACGAATGCTTGTCGCTTCGGCCAAGGTCTTGGATAGACCGGCCCGTTATTATCGAAGAAACATGCCGTGTGCACAATGGCGGCAACACAAGACAATCTAGCCGGCAGCCAGCCGAGCGGAGCCGTAGCTGCGTACGGCCGCGCACGGCGTGGTTTACCCGAGCCCGACGATTTTCGCGGCGTGGAATGCGCCGTGCCGCTAGCGACATCTGTAGTTTAACATTAACAATTGAAGTGGCAAATTTAAATAATATGCTGCTCAAATGTGTACCGTAACAATATGTTGGGCATGCATTTGGCGTGTGTCCCGACTATGCACCGGTGGCGAAGGGATCAATGACGCTAGTTCCTCGGAGCATCTTCCATTGAAATACCAGTAGAACAAGGATAGCATTCCCACCCGACGCCTGTACTTTAAAGATTGCAATAAATTTGTTTAGTATTTAATGATAATCGTTTTTGCGAAAAACGGCGCCATTCAAGTATTAATTTAATATGCCTAAATATGTATTATTATAAACTATATTTGCATTTCGTATTTTTTGTCACAGATCCACCTGTGCGAGTCCGAGGGAATCGACTTCAATGATGGCTGTTCCACTTTTCATAAGAAACAACTCGTTCTTGTGAAATCTTTGTGGCGAAGTAGTTCTGAAATCGTGAGGTGAGAAAACATAACACTATTGTGGTACGTAATACAGCATGCATGACACAGTAACGCATAATATCCCAAAAATATATCACTATAATACTTTTGACCATGAAAATCTCTAATCATTCCTTATTCACAATGTTTTCATTGGCAAAGTTAAGTTTTGAGTCAAAGGGTTATATTTAGCGATTGATGGGTTAAATATTTCAATGAAATCCTTATAGACATTCTGTGGACGGCGAATTATTTACAACTAAGACGAATGTGTTGATTTAAAATTTAAAAATATTTAGAAATTTATTTATTTACGGACTTAACAACATATATAGTACTTATCACGAAATTCAAGAATTTGAAAAAATTACAGTAAATACATTTACAAGTAAGCTTATACCAAAAAAATCAAGGTCTTGTCATGAGTTGACCATTCTACACATTCTAGACAGTGGTGAGTTATAACCATAAGTAGTCGAGTGCTGGTTGAGGAAAAGCAGGTCTTTATTTCTGATTCTACGAGAAGGTATATTGAATGGGATGAGTTTATTTATTTATTACACGCCCTGATGGGCTTTTACATTATAGTTTATAAGTTGAGTATAAAAACAATGAAGAAAATATAATACAATGAGAAAAGAAAATACGTAATACAATGTAACAACAAAACCACATAATAAAATAAAAAGTACATATGTAAAAATGATAAGAGGTCTCACATTCAATATAAACAAAAATTGCAGAAATTATGTAAATCTATTTGTGTTTAGAATAATAAAAGTGATAGAATATACAACATTTATACTGATTAGTTTTAAGATGAAATATTCCACCTAGATTATAATATTTATTTCCGAGACTTCACAGTCTCGGAAATGGAGAATTTTGATAAGCTAGTGTCCTGGTGTTATTGAAGTAAAAGGGTAATAAATGTCGACATAATTTTTTGGGAATATGGATATTGATAAATTGAAGTAATTCAAGACAGTCAATTTTGTAATGCAGTATTTTATGTAACAGTATTAAATCTGTGCTTATTCTTCTTTCTGAAAGTTTCAATAGGGACATTTTATCCAGGAGGTAATTGTAATCAATGTTTAGTATAGGAATACGCAATTTATAGTTTATGAACCTTAGAAACTTCTGTTGTGTCTTTTCAATGTTTTCTGAATGAATATTGAAAAAGGGAGACCATAAAGTGAGTTATATTCAAGTTGGCATCTGACAAGAGTTTTATATAACATAATAAATATGCCTAAATCATTAAAATCTTTTGCAGCTCTTAAAACAAAGCCAAGAGTCTTTAGGGATTTATTGATAATATTATTAATATGACATACAAAGGTGCGTTTACTGTCGAACATAATGCCTAGATCCATAATTTCATTAACACAATTAAAATTTTCACCATTTAATGAATACTGAAAAAATATAGGATTATTTATTTTGGAAAAATGAATGAACTGACATTTATTTATGTTAAATGCTAATTTGTTGATAGAGCACCATTCAAAAAGATATTTCAAGTTAGTTTGAAGTGTAATACAATCATTAATGTGGTTAATCTATTTAAAGTTTATGTAGTTTATTATATATTTTCATGTCATCAGCAAACAGTAGCACGTTTATGTTTGTAAATATATCAACAATATCATTTATAAATATAATGACCAAAATGGGCCCCAAATGGGAGCCTTGCGGCACTCCACTTGTTGCTATACATTTGTAAGAATGTGTGCCATTTATTTTCACACTAAGACTTATTTTGGACAAATAACTAACAAACCAAATTAATAAGCTTCCATGAACTCCAAGTGTCGCCAATTTATTGATTAATATTTTGTGACACATCTTGTCAAAGGCCTTGCTAAAGTCAGTGTATATTGAGTCAACCTGGCACCTGTTTGCTAAAGATTTAGATATAAAGTTTTCGTAAATTAGTAAGCGTGATGTGTAAGATTAAGAAAGGGACTCTCCGATGGTTTGGGCATGTAGAGCGAATGAACGAGGAAAGGAGTGTAAGGAGAATATATGATGCAAATATGAATGGTAAAAGAAGTCGGGGACGCCCGAGGAAGACATGGCACTACCAAGTGAATCAGATACTTGAGTTGGGCCATGTGAAGAGTCGGAATAATAGAAGAGCATGTATGAGACGATGTATGAATGTGAACGAGGCAAAGAGTGTGTGCCGAGATCGAGTTGTGTGGCGGTCCGTCCTCTCTGCCTACCCCTGCGGGGAAACGGCGTGATGGTTAGTTAGTTAGTTAGTTAGTAAATTAGTAAATTGGTTAGTGTAGATTTATTTGAACAAAAGCCATGTTGGTAGGGAGTTATAATTTTTTTTATGTTTGTAGATATTTTATGGAGTACAATTTTTTCAAAAAGCTTGGGAACCGATGATTGGATTCATATTGGCCTATAATTTGTTACGTCCGTTTTGTCCCCTTTTTTAAAAATAGGTGTTAGAAAACTGTGTTTCCATGTATCAGGGAAACTGACTGACTCTAGTGACTGGTTAAAGAAATGAGGAAAACAGGAACAATTAAGCCGTTTAAACATTTTTTAATGAACACCAGTGGAATATTATCAGGTCCTGCATTTTTTCTAGCATCTAACAAATTTACATTGCTTTTGATATCATTAATTTCTATGCGTATTTCAAATATATCCAGGCTAAGATTCGATGAGAATTTTGGAATTTCATTGCTAGGTATATCCTCTTCATATACAGACTTAAAATAATCGGCAAATAGATTTGCAATGTTTTCATTATTACATCCAATTTTTCCATTGAAATTCATAGAAGTTGGAATACCCAAGTTATTATTTTTTTGAGAATTAGTATAATTCCAAAACTGTTTTATATTTACCTGAATATCACTTTCAATTTTGTCGATTTAATTTTTGTATGTATAATTTTTATTGAAATTCATTGTAATCACTCGAGAGTCTGGACCGTTTGTAATTTTTTTGAGCTATTTTCTTACTATATGTTAAAGTGATCAATTCGGGACTAAACCAGTTTGGAAAATGAGAAATTCTATTATGTGCGAAGAGGTACAAAATTTGCAATAACATCATTTACAATAGTAAAAAATTTATTTACATTATCGTTAATATCTGTGTTTTCCAGAAAGGACCAGTCTGTTGTATTTAAGCAATCAGAAATTTTCAGAAAATTTATTTTAGAGAAGTTATAAGATGACTTGATATTTTTGAGATAAGGATTTAATAAAGACGAGATTAACAAAGGGAATAAATATATCCAGAGGAGGATGGTAAACGTCCAAAGGTAATAGTTCTTCTATAGATTTACATACGTTAGCAGTGGGCTCACTGCAAAAAACTAGATCAAGAATGCGACTATTTATAATAGCGACAGTGTTTAGTTGTGGGATTGATAAATAATTCGACATACCCAGAATCTCTCTCTCACTAAGATTAGCAGTTGACATATTAATACCAGACAATTCAAGGTCATCGTGGTTCCAAGATATATTTGGCAAACTATAGTCACCCACTAAAACAAGTTTGGCACTGGGATATTTAAACCTTAAAAATTCCACATCCTCTACCTGATTCGTATACAGCCGTGTTTCGGAGGATGGTGGTATATATATATATCCAATTATTAACTTGACAGCATTTTTATTTTCAAGCAACACGAATATTTGTTCAACGTCACTATGGTGCGAGAGAGTTGGGGCACTTATTCTGAATTCCTTTAGTTTCATTCTGATGCCTCTGACGTTCTGATAGTAGATGTTACATTTATTTAGTTGGAATTTTTTGGCAAAACATTGACAATTTTGGGTAGGTTATTTATATATTTTATTCTTAGATTTGATTCACCTTTACTTTTTAAAGACTCCAGCTCGTCCCGTAGCATCATCAGGTGTTTTCTTTATTGACTGGTCTGATTATTTCTGGCTTTGATACCATCTTTTAATTTTTTGTTATTAATCAAAATTGTCCGAACTGAATGCTCCTCTTTGAATTCCAACTTAATTGGTCTACATTGGTTTCCGACTTTCTTCGTTCCCAACCTGAATATTTTAATGTCATGAGGATTAAAAGAAATATCAATGTTTTGCAAGGCCGAGGTAACCTTATTCACGTCATCGGAAATGTTAGTTGAGGTTAGATCTGATGTGCTCTCTGCGCTTAGCTTCCTCTCTTCAATTTCCGTCAATAAGTTACAAATATTAGATGAAGGATTTGTGGGGTTAGCATTTGTTGGCTGAGTAACTGCGACGCTTTTTAAGGCTGATAATTCGCCTTCAAGTATTCCCATACGTACAGCCATCATTCCTGTAGTTCTCAACAGTTCCGTTGTTATGAACATGAACATGAACACCGTGGGAAAGTGGTTGAGTTCCGTTGTTATAGGTGTTAATTTACCCAATTGCTCCTTCGTAAACTTGTTACCGGGGTCATTAATAATTTTGATTAGTGAACTTAGCAGATCTTTAGCTTTGCTCATATAGTTGAGAGAGTTTTCGTTTAAATCCATGTTTGAGTAGGTTTAATTTATTATTCCAAGATTTACAATAGCGCCTATTTCCCGCAATCAGTTAAGCACCTTTCAAAAAAAATATACTTTGGGCCAATAGCGAGTAAAATAACGACACTTTCGATCAATGGCGATAATGATGACAAACTTATTTATGCGCCTGCGCGATAATACTGGAAGGCAACATCCACAAACACAGGAGTACCAATTACTCCTCCTCTCTAACGGGATGTCTGCCGCAATAAGGAAACCAACAAGAGTGGATCACAAAATGAATAAATCAATCCCTTCGCAAACTTGCATTGACCACATAATGGCAAAAACGAATAAAAAATACTCCACAATCATACATCAATCCACCATCACTGATCACTACACTTTAATTCTTAACATTCATGCAAAGAAAAATCGACCATCGACTCAAAATTTAACGTGGAATAAACGTGTTATAGACTATACAAAACTAAAAAAATCACTACAAACTGAAACCTGGGAGCCAATATATAAAGCTGAAGACATAGAAGTTGCTTGGATAATGTTTATTGAACACTTGAAATTAAAAATACAAAACCACACTTCAATAAAACTTACACGTATTCACACAATAAAATTATTAAAAAAGCTTGGATCACAAGGAGCTTGGAGACAAGATCCATCATCAAGTAAAAAACAATTATTATGACTTTTCTTTAAAACTATTTTACAAAAACTATAGAAACATCTGCTCCAATCTTACTAAACGGCTAAACAAAATTACTACAGATCTAAAATAGATCAATTTAATAATAATCCAAAACTTATCTGGTAAATAATTAAAGAAATCACCTACACAGATCAAAACAAAACGAACCCATTGGAAGAAATCAACACAGATAACGGTACACTCTAGGTCAACAAAAACGTACATAAACTAATTAACTACACAAAGAACTTTTTTGCAAACATAGGCTCGAATTTAGCGAACAAAATAACCAAACCTCAACACTAAATCACTATCAAGATCAATCACTAAACAAGAACTAACACTAATGTTATCGAAATTCAAATCAATATCCTCATCTGGTAGTGATGAAATCACAATGAAAACAATAAAATTCTTACAAGACGAAATTACCGAACCAATACTCTTTCTAATAAATAAATCTATCACAGAAAACAGATTTCCATCTCAACTCAAAATAGGGGCTAATACACCAATCTTTAAATCAGGAAATCGTAAAGATATCAATAACTACAGACCAATCACAATTCTAAACACATTATCTAAAATCTTAGAAATAACAGTTAAAACTCAACTCGTCGACTACCTAGAATCAAATAAACTATTATCACCAAAACAATTTGGCTTCAGAAAAAATTTAGGAACATCCAACGCCATAGTCTTAGTAATTGAATATATTAAAAATTCTCTAGACTCACATAAAAAATGCATTGCCATATTTCTCGACCTTTCTAAAGCCTTCGACACAATAAATCACTCACATCTTTTTGAAAAACTAGAGAACATAGGAATTACTGATAATGAACTAATATTTTCAAAAAGTTACATGGGAAATAGAAAGCAAACTGTGAAACTTAACAACATAACCAGTGAGTGTATTGATGTCAAATTCGGGGTGCCTCAAGGAAGTATTCTGGGTCCGATTCTGTTCCTTATTTATTTTAATGACCTATGCCACATAGAATGTGACGGAGAAATCATCAGTTTTGCGGATGATACTGTTCTCTTAATAAATGGGAAAAATTGGGCAGAAACATTTAAGAAAGCAGAAGACACACTTAAAAGATTTAAAAATTGGCTAGACTACCATTCACTTACACTTAATGCTAATAAAACCAAATTCACCACTTTCAAAAAAGAAAATAAGAAAAACTCTGAAGAAAACCTGAACTTGAAAATCACTTAAATGAGCATTGTAATTGTCCCTCATTAGAAAACGTTGACGATATAACGTATCTGGGTCTAAAAATTGACCAAATTTTTAAATGGACCGAACACATTACCTATTTAAATAATAAAATTTAAAAACTAAGTTATTTTTTCAAAATTATCAGGAATGTCCACATTAAAAAAGACTTAAACAAGATGTACACGGCTCTCTGCCAATCACTGTTAGAATACGGTATTATCGGATAGGACAGTGCAAATAAAAATATACTAAATCCACTAATTAAAACTCAAAAATCCATAATGAAAATTATACTGAAAGTTCCTATAAGAACTAGCACGGACGAAATCTTCAACAATCTTAACATCATGTCAATTAAACAACTGTATTCTAAACCTATACTCATATACATTCATAAGTACAAAACCCAAGAAATAACAACTTACACGTACATTAGAAACACTAGATCTCATGGTCAAAAACATGTCCAACAAGTAACTACTAACACAACATTTGGGCAAAAAAGCTTCTTGTATTATGGTATTAAACTTGACAATAAAATATCACTCTCACTTAAAAACCTCAACAGTATAACATTTAAATCTCAAATAAAAAGCTGACAAGCCTTCAAAGAGCACACAAACCCCAATAGCTCGGAGGGCTTTGAAGCAGAGAATGGACGGTTACCTCGAGAGTGTTTTCTCTTGGGGTAAGAATAACCTCTACGACTTTAATGTTTCAAAGACCCAATCATGTTTGATAACGTCTAAAAGGGATCGAGATGATAATTTAGTCTCCTTCAACGGAAGCATTCTTCCGAACAGGACCTCCATTGATATGCTTGGTGTAACTCTAAGTGACCAGCTCAGGTATGGGGGCTCTATCGAAACCAGAGTTAAGTTAGCCTATCAACTGGGCGTACTGTACAGGGCCCGCAGATACTTTAATAGTACACAACTGCTAACCCTGTACAAATCGCAAGGGCGCCCCACGGTTGAATTTGGCAGCCACCTCTGGTCTGGAGCTCCAAAATACCTTAAAAAAAAACCCTTGACTCTGTGCAGAAACGGGCGGTCCGTTTGATAGATTCTCCCATCTTAACAGACGGATTGCAATCTTTAGAGCACAGGCGTCAGGTGGGAATGCTGTCCTTGTTCTACCGGTATTACAATGGAAAATGCTGCGAGGAACTAGCGTCGTTGATCCCCTCGGCACCGGTGCATAGTCGGGAAACACGCCAAACACGCGCCCAACATTTGTACACGGTTGACATTAGTCACATGAGAACGGGTCATTTTTACGGCTCGTTCTTGAGTTCAACAGCTCGGATGTGGAACGATTTACCGGCCTCTGTGTTTCCTCCCTCCTACAACATGGGTCTCTTCAAGACCCATGTTCACTCTTTCCTTTCCTCAAAAATACCCTCCACACAGCATCCTCAAAGATGACATAGGCCCTGAGGGAAATTATTTTCCTCAGGGCCTATGTCGGAGTTAATGTAAACAAAATCTATATATATAATATAAAAATACCTATTCTGTCAGATACACGGTTGATACATATTTTGCCCGCCAAATTGCCTACGGACCGCTAGACATTGTTAATTTTTATTAAATATTCTTGTATGAAATGATAAATAAGTGAGGTGACTAAATTGTTTATGTCGGAGTTAATGTAAAAAAAAATCTATATATAGTATAAAAATACCTATTCTGTCAGATACACGGTTGATACATATTTTGCCCGCCAAATTGCCTACGGACCGCTGGACATTGTTAATTTTTATTAAATATTCGTGTATGAAATGATAAATAAGTGAGGTGACTAAATTGTTTATTATACATTTATACAATAGAATAAGTATTGTTTTTTTTACATAATCCATGATTTTAGTACCGTTCTTACATAAAAACATCACGTGAGCCATTTTTTTAAAGTTCGCATTCTAAATTTTAATATTTACAAATGTTAATATTTATTTGTAAAGCCATTTATTAAAGAAATTGTTACTACCTGCGCGTCCTTTCCCATTCGTCCCGTTCACCTTCCTCCGCCCCTTCCCCTCTCGCGTTCCGAATCCTCCTCCTTCACCTCCACCTCTCCTCACTCTACTCCCCCCCATCCTTCCACCGTCCCGCGATCCCCCCTCCCAAATTCCCCTCCCCCTCCCGCGTATTCCTCTCCCACGAATTCCTCTCCAGAGTCCCCCTCCCGAGTTCCCTTCCGCCCTCTCAGGTTCCCCTCCCCCCTCCTGTATTCCGAACATTAATTCCAAATACATTCATTTTTAAAAAGGCTCCTTCCTTTCCCCCGTCCCACAAACTCCCTCCCGAGTTCTCTTTCACCCCTTCTGTACCCACTCCATTCCACCAACCCCCCCTCTCACCATCTCCCTCCTTCACCCCTCCCCCAACCCTACCCTCCCTACTGTAGGCATCATTTTATACAAAATAGCTGGTACCCGGTATGCGTTGCTGTGCCATTTAATAAAGAAATTGTTTCTCCCTGCACGTCCTTTCCCATTCATGCTGTTCACCTTACTCCTCCCTTTCCTTCCCCCATGTTTCCTTCCTCCCCCTACGTCCCCTTCCCCTCTGACGTTCTCACTCCTCCTCCTCCACCTTCCCTCTCCTCCTCCACTTTCCCTCTCCTCACTCTACTCCCCCCCTTTCCCCCGTCTCGCAAACCTCCCTCCCGAGTTCCCCTCCCTCTCCCGTATTCGCCTCCCCCCTCCCACGTATTTTCCCCCGAGTTCTCCTCCAGCCTCCCTAGTTACCCTCCTCCTTCCCGGTTCCCCTCCGCCCTCCTGCATTCCATACATTCATTCCTGACAAATAAATTTTTATTATTGTCGAAAGCAATCACTTTGTGGTTTGACATATTTAATAAAATAAAATACTGTTTTGTTTAAAACCACGAGTTTTATTAATTTTTTGAACCGACCGGTTTCGCTTTACTCAAGCATCATCAGGGTACAAATTAATACAGTATTAATTTGTACCCTGATGATGCTTGAGTAAAACGAAACCGGTCGGTTCAAAAATTAATAAAACTCGTGGTTTTACACAAAACAGTATTTTATTTTATTAAATACATTTTTAAAACAGCTTTCCCCCTCCTTCCCCCGTCCCGCGAACCCCCTCCTAATTTCCCCTCCCTCCTCCCGTATTCTTTTTCCCCCTTCAGAGTTCTACCTCTCCCCCTCCTACACCCCTTACCCCCTTCCTTCCCTCCCCCCTTTCACTCCCACAACCCCTCCACCCCACTCTCCTCCCCTTCCTCACATTATCCCCCTCCCCCTCCCATTTCTCACATTCCCCACATTCATTCCCGGTACATTCAGTTTTCTAACTGCTCCCGTGCCACCTTATACAATTTTTTATACAAAGCACAATATTAGTTTTATTCATAAACAATTATTATCCAATTTGGTGCAGTCTTCGGAAGTTATGTGCATACATTCAATTCGGCGATTCATTTTTAGAGATAGGTATTAGCTACGACACCAACAAAGCACTCTTTTTAATAGCCTAATTAAAAAAAAAAAACATCGTTTCCATGGCAACAATTTGTTTGCTTTCTTCTGACGTTTGAAATATTCTGAACAGTTTACATGGGAAAATTAAATTGTTGTTTTTACCATCTTCCTCGCAATTTTTACATATTTTCTCACCTTTTTAAAGCTTTCCTGGACTACGATAAACATTTCAAAACCAAAATTAGCTAAATCGGCCTAGCCGTTCTCGAGTTTTAGCGAGACAAACGAACACCAATTGATTTTTATTTATATATATATATATATATATAATAAGATTTAATTATTTTCTATTGATTTATAAATAAAACACTTGTGTTGCAAAGTTTAACAAAGAAACAACGTTTATATTTATTTATATTAAAATAATAGAAAATAAAACAAGTGACAATTGATAATTACATTCCAACTGACACTACAGGATTCAAATTTAAATGGAATATATTGCCATTACATCTCCCCTCCCCCTGGAAAGAAAATTACTGCAAAATTTTCACTCATCTTCGATGTCCTCTTCATGGTTCATAAATAAAGGTGCTGGAGTTAACTTCGAGATGTGGAAAAAATTTGATTCTAATTTTTTTCGACCAGTGTTTATCTTGTAAATTGAATTTGATAATTTTTCTATGATTTTGTATGGTCCGATTCTCAATTTGTCGAGCTTCTTCCTGTTAAGTTTGTTTCCATTCTCCACAAAAACAGTATCACCAACTTTGAAATCAAAGTGTCTCCTGGTTTTATCGTAAATTATCTTGTTGTAATTATGTGACTTCATAGTATTTTCTAGAGCTTTTTTTCTCTCTCGAATCAAATCGATGCCGGTCTTCTTAAGTTTCAACTCATTTGGCAAAATCGTAACATCTGTGCCGTCAAGTAGGTACTGTGGCGCATATCCAGTAACAGTGTGCTCCGTTTCATTATAGTTTTTTACACAATTATGCGCTATAGTTGTCCAAGCTACTTTTGAGTCATTTTCGTTGATTTTGCATCTAATTTTATTGACCAGCGTTTGGTTCAATCTTTCATTTAATCCATTTGAGAAAGGTGAGTTCACTGCAGTAAAAATTATTAGAATATTCTATTCATCCAAAATTTTTTTGAATTCTCTAGAATTGATACCCGGGTATTGGTCTGAGAGTATCATGCCAATGTCATTAGTTTCTGTGGAGTTTAAGAGTTTGATGAAATCATTGGTATTTTGAGTTCTTGACGTCAAAATATATGCAAACCTCGTGAAATGATCTGATAACAGGTGCAAGTATCTCTTTGTTGACCGTGAACCCCCAAAACCGCCTATTGTATCAATGGAACAAATTTCAAAAGGTTTTGTTGCGGGACCCAAGTGGGACATCAATCCATATTTATTTTTACCTCTGATTTGTTCTTTAAACATACTGCACAACTTTCGCAGGTTCTCTTTATATTTTTTGTCATGTTTTCTGCTGTGTACCATGGGCTTATCGTTTTTTGCATTTGTGTAATTCCTATGTGACCTAGTTCTGTATGAACATTTCTGATAAAGTCTATGCTGAATTTTTCTGATAGAATTATTTTTTCTCTTTTTTTTTACTTTCTTGTAATAAACATTATTTTTCGATATCAATTTATCTCTTCTGCACTGTATCTTCTCATATTTGACCTGATCTTTTAAGATATCTTCTTATTTTATTAAGTTGACAAGTTTTTTTTATAGATATAATAATTTGAATGCTTATTTCGTAATCTTTCAAAAACAGTTTTAAGTATTTGGCTAGGTTCAGAAATGTTTCATTTATAGAGATTTAATTGTAAAGCGGTAATAGCACGAGGTTTTCGTAAATCTGACATTTCGTTTAAGACGTAAAAAGTGCATATTCGCGGTAGATCGGAGTGGTTAAATGAAAACAAAAGTGGTCAAACAGATCAACCTTGTCAGAAGAAAGTATAATACAAAAGGTTAGATAGACAGATTAACCTTGTCAAAAGTTTGACGTAAATCGTGAATGAGTGGCCTTGAATTAAAAATTATTTAGTTTCAGTTGGTTAGACGAATTAGCGAGAGTTTCTATCGGAATAATTTCAAACTTCAATAAATCAGCTAAAGATAGTATTGATCTCATTTTAGAGAAGAAGGAGGGGAATTTATGTCAGCATATGCGTATTTGACTTTCCGGATTCGACACGTAGTTAGCTTCATTAATGCAGATTCGTCTATCAATAAACTCAAACTAATTCCCGGAAAAGACAGAAAAAATATAATTTCAACAACTTCTTCTGGAAGGTAATTTTTGATTGACTCCAGGCCAGTAGACAATCAAGGATACAGATAATCCTTTCTTCGTTTATAATCCTTTTTTTTTCACGGTATGTATGTGATAAATAAAATCAAAGCTACTTCTACTGTCACATTACGCCTCTGACGAAGCTCTCCCCTGAAAAAAATAAATGTGGTGCTCACAAAGTTGTAAGTGTGCTCCAGTTGAAGTTTTTTTTAACAGAGTATCATTATTACCAAATTATTACCATGATATTTTATAATTATAAAATTAATATTGGGCAGAGCGTAAACGTTAATAATCCACTTAAAAATGTTCACTAAATGAAGTTCTTAATTTATGTTTCATTGTATAGAGATGCTAAAAAACAATTAGGAATAATAATAACAACATGAGGGTTTACAAAATTACTGTAAAGATGATTTTAAACTCGTAAAAGAAATAACTCAAAAACTTTGACCAACAAAAGACGTAATAATAATAATAATAATTGGACAAGTTGTAGAGCGCCGTTTTTGTGAAAAATCACCTCAAGGGCGCTTTGCAATTCATAATGAATTCCTAGGTTCTATTTAATTTTATTATTTACAGATAGATACAAAAACATACTTACCTGTAGGTCACTTCCGAAAAACACACTTTATTGAAAAGTTTATACTTGGGAAAGATACGACTTTGCACGTGGAGGGCATTATATTTAAATCCTGGACATTGCATGACTTACAAGACGTTTCAAACTACTTAATACAAACGTCAGGAGCCATTAGAAAAATCCTTCTTAACTTTGAAAAAATAAATATAAAATACCAAAGAGTCCCAATTGACGACTTTAACCCCTGACGCAGTGTTACCACTGCTTGAAATATGGACACACTGCCCTAAGATGCCTGAACAGAAAACAGCCACCTATCTGCTCCCACTGTGCACAAGACCATTCCCTAGACAAATACACCAAGAGAAATAATAAACTAACCTGCTACAACTGTTAGCTACCAGTAACAATAAAAAATTCAGGGCGAACATCTTGGAAGACCACCGTGCTGATAGCATCAATTGCACAAACAGACATAAAATGCTTCAAATTGCCAAAGAGAGAATAGATTATGAATGAAATTAACAACTCCTATTAGTGATAAAAAAACACAAAGGCTCTCAACAAGTCCGTCCTCCAGAAAATCTTATCCCATCAGTGAAATAAACAAGTGTATTCACGGCCACTAATGCATTCATTATTATTATTTCTTCGATATGGATGATTTCGTGATAAATGCTGTAGATAAAACCATGTGAATAGACGAAAGAATATATGCATCAATGAACGATACAAACAACATTTTAGCGATGAATCCCGAAGTTAGTTTAATCATATTTCATATGGATGTAAGAAAAATCGAACGTCATTTAGACGAACTCCTGGTAAAATAAAATCACTTAACAGACTGGACAGCATAATATTAACAGAGGCGCACTCATCGAGCGATATAAACTATAATATTCCGGGTTATACATACTATGCAACAAATACCCGAATAAATAAGAACAGTGGAATCGCAATATTTATTTCAAATAAATATTTTGCGACTTTTAACAGAGAAATCCACATCCACAATGTAAACGTCCTAAATATGGAAATCAGATACCAAAAGTATACCTTTGGCATATTCGCTATATATAGAACTCAAGCCTCAATATTATCAATATATGTAGATGAACAAAAACGCATTCTTCTTGCGAACAGAAATAAGAAAACCATTGTTGTCGGAGACATCAACCTCAATATAGCAAATGTTTATTCGTCTTATGATAAAGATAATTATCTTAATCTCTCTCTCTGGTTTCAATCCTGGGATTAGTTTGCAGCAATTTCCTCTAATTTTCTCTTCCATTCTTCCCTGTCTTGTGCGGCTCTTTTGAATTCTGCATATGATGAGCAGCGCACGTCCACTAGCAGGTCCTCCAGGTACTCTCGGCGTGGTCGTCCCCTAGAGTTTGTCCCCTCGGTCATACCCTCCATTATGGCATGCAAGAGGCCTTCTTGTCGTATAGCATGGCCGATCCATCTTGTACGCTTTTCGGACAAGGTCTTGAGCAGGTGCCTTCCTCCTTCGATTCTTTGGAGAACCTCCTCATTTGTAATGTGGTCTCTCCAGGAAATTTCTAATAATCTTCTATAGGACCACATCTCAAAAGCCTTTAGTCTCCGTTTATCTCTTTCGGATAGGCACCATGTTTCGCAGCCGTAGATCAAGATACTCCACACATAGGTCTTGATGATGAGTATTCGCAGTTTTAAGTCTATATTATTTGATTCAATTACTTTCGACCTTTTATTGAATGCAAGCCTAGCCTGGTGTATACGGCTGTCGACCTCGCTCTTAGACCGACCGTCCCATGTTATTTTGCTCCCGAGGCAGACAATTATTATATACATATTATTTATTATCTTAATATGATGGCAGAATTAAATTATATATCGTGTATTCATTCATTTACGAGATTTATTCCAGGTAAACGACCTTCGTGCATAGATCATGTTTTCACAAATATTCAAGACATAAAACACATAGTAAATATCTGCAGTTTTACAAACGACAATCACATATCATTTCGGGTGCATTTTTACGTACAACTACGAAAACAAATGTTCACCATTACCAACCCAAACTCCGAAGAATGAAAACGGTCGATGCAAAACGCTCAACATAAATGCCCTAGTATATAATCTAGATAAAGAGAAATGGCATGATATTTTAAATTGTAATGATACGAACGAATGCTTAGAACTATTGGAAAAAAAATATCAATGCACGTAAGTACTGGACATTCTATTGATTCCAGAAAACAATCATCAAAATTTAAATCGGTTAAACCATTGATAACATTTTGATTAATTGTATCAATCAGAAACAAAGAAGCAATTTACAAAAAAATAATCCGACAACCTACAAATGAAACCTTAAAAAAACCTAAAAGCATACAAAAACCAAATTACGTATTTAATAAAAAACACAAAAGAAAACTATTTTCGGTGAAAACTAGAAGCAACGGAGAACGATGCAAAAAAAGTCTGGCATGTTATAAATGAAATTATAGATAACAAAAAAATATTAAAAATTGAAATACGTAGTATTACACATAACAATATCAAAATACGATGCAAAGAAAATCCATCAGTTGCCGCTAACATATTTAACAACTTTTTTGCAAATGTAGGCAAAAACCTTGCAAGTAGGGAATGCAATCTCGACTCGAGATCGCACATTCGAGATCTTGCGAGATTAGAAATCACAATCGGAATAAATTAATAACTAAATAATAATTAGTTACTAAATAATTAACAGTTTTTTATAAATTAAAATAATCAAAATAAAAAAAAATATAGCTCGGAGATTAAAAAGGAATTACGGGTGATTTTGAAAGTATCTTCAAATACACTTAGCATCATCTACCCACACAACTAAATTTGGTATTAACTCATTACAATATATCGCATATAGACAATACCTAATCGCCTATAGACATTACCTAATGAAATAAAGCAATCAGTAGCTAACAAAAAAATATTTGTTAAAACGCTTAAAGAATATTTCCTGAAAATGTTTTTAAACCAGTTAATATTGGCTCGCCTTCATACGTTTGTTTTTTTATGTTTTATGTGTATGGATGTCTCTTAGTATTTCTAAAATCTCTATTCTTGACATTGCATTTTTTTTTCCTTTTCAATATTTTGTATTTTTTAAACGTGTAATATCTGTGTAAAATGTACTTAATCTGTCCTTCCCGTAATGAGTTTTCTTCTCAACTCATTGGGAATTATGTGTTACTTACCATGTTTTTGTAATACATTATAATTAAATAAATAAATAACTTCTAAAAAATAAAGTGTATTAAGAGTGCTCTCTGCTACAAACACTTGATCTGGATTATTTTTCGACATTTTAAGGTATTAAAAACGTCAAAATCCAAAAATTATGTTTATTTAACTCACATTAACAATAAAAAAATCATAATTTATGAAAAAGTAATGACTAATGACCATAGCTGCACAACTAAAACAAACAAATGGCTGCCTCCACGCACGCAAGTATCTCTTTCTTACTCACTCGGCACAGTTTTATATTATCTGTCCCGTTCGTCATCCGTCGCTAATATTCGTAAATAGTCGGGATAGTTTTCTTTCTTCGATCGACACTCCCGCCCGACCGTCAGTCAGTCAGCCCAGTCAGCACACCACTCGCGCCCCGAGTGGGCGTGTATAGCGTCGCCGAATACTGCCGCCCAATTCCATCGATCACGAACGAGATCTCGTCATATTATGCTTCGGGATTGATCCCGAAAAATGTCACGAGATCTCGCGAGATCGAGATTGCATTCCCTACTTGCAAGTCAAATACAAAAAATACCGTCCAATTACGAACAGAACATTAACGTCAATATCTTAAACAAAATTAATATGTTTCCCCTCACTTCAGCCCAGGAAATCTAACAAATCATTTCAAGCATGAAGGGAAGATCAGCACCAATTTTCGATGGAGTTACTGTCGAAATACTGAAAATTATCAAAAAAACATATTTCAAAACCATTAACACATATAATCAGCATTAGTCTTCAAAGCGGAATATTCCCAACGATATATGTAAACAAACCATCATCACTCCATTCATCACTGGCAACCCAGAAGAAGTGACAAATTATCGTCCAATATCGCTGATTTCGAACATTGCCAAAATCTTTGAAAAAATTATCAAAAAAAGATTAACTGAATTTATTAACAAAAATAACATAATACACGACAACCGATATGGATTTATGAAAAATAGAAGTACCCAAGGTGCGATTGCCAAATTATCGAACATTATTCAGAACACAATAGACAAATCTTTGAAATGCCTCGGAATCTTCATAGATCTTAAAAAAGCTTTCGATAGTATTTCTCACAATAAACTTATTAAAAAATTAAACTGTATTGGGATAAACGATAAAGCTCTAAAATGGATAAAAAGCTATTTATTTGAACGACTCCAAGTAGTCAAGATAAACAACTCCCTAAGTCTACCACTAACAAGTAATTTCGGGATACCTCAAAGTACAGTCACAAGCCCCCTAATTATAATTTATCGCAACGATATTTTCAAACTACCACTTAACGCAGACATAATATAATATGCCGACGACACAGATATCATAGTGAATGGGATCGACTGGAATATAGGTAGTAAACGAACAAGCAAATAATAGCATGAACACCTTAAAACATTGGTTTGATACAAATCTTCTCTCATTAAACACTAACAAAACACACTACATACACTTCTCAATTAAAAAACTAAAAACACTTCCCAACACTAAAATAATTTTCCACAATAACAAATGTGATAAAATCACATGTATCCAAGGCTGTTCAACGTTGAAATCAGTATCAGCAATTAAATATCTCGGAATGATAATAGAACAACATATGAAGTGGAAGAGCCATATTTATGAATTGGTTAAGCGAATCAAAAAGTGTATATATATATATACACAGGGGCGTGCACAAAGTTTTTGATCAGGGTAGGCAGTAGGAAAATACCACAAGTTTCACAGGTTAATATTTTCTATATTTCATCTGATAATTTCAGAATTAAAGTACGACAAACGTTTTTGAACCGACAATTAGCACTTATGAAAGACAACTATTTGACAGAAATGCATAACAAGAAGAAGTTCTAGAAAGCACTGCTTAATACTAACAAAAAAACCTCATAGAGGCAAATTCAAAACGACAGTTCTACTCGATGCTTTGTGCATTTCGTAAACATTGAATTATATCTTGTATGAAGTTACCTCTAGTCAGAAATAATTCCTGCTTAGGCCACATTTGAGTGAGGCAGTCGGAGGGCGCGCGTGTAGTTTCTAGTTACAGTTTAGGCCGCGTTTGTAGTTTGCCGTTGGATGTGGCGCTCGCGTAGTTTCGGTTGCTCAGCTTTTTCGCGCTTATTTTTAAAAGCGTGTATTTATTTTTAGCAATAATTTTATAAATTATAATATTTTATACCTGCTTATATTTTCCAAATACGGCAGGGTAGGCAGTGCTTATGTGCCTATATGGAGTGCACGCCCCTGTATATACACTGACTCAAATGTCCTGAAAGAATCCAGTTCAAGCTCTGCTGGATGGTATTTAAGTCCCTTAACGGAATGGCTCCGGCATACTTATCGGAATTGTGTATTCCAGAAAATTCCAATTCTTGACAGTCAACCCTGAGGTCAGCCTCGTCATAATATACTAAGTTTGGTGAGCACGCTTTCGGAGTGTCGGAACCTAAAGCCTGGAATGGATTGCCACATGACTTAAGAACGATCACAGACTCGGCAGAATTTAGAGCTAAACTTAAAACCCACCTTTTCAGACAGTCGTATCCAACAACTCAAATTCTTTCACCTTTACATTCAATGCCAGCGGCACTGTAAATAACTAACCTAAAAATACAGAGAAAAAAATAACTATTTGTAAGCGTTTTTAAAGGTCATTTCAGTAACATTCTCCAGCCCTAAAGAGTCCTGAATTCTCCAGTCTTTTAAAATACATATTTTGATATTATCAACTCCAATTTTGCCACTATTCTTTTAAAATGTAATACTTATAGTGATGGGGGTGGCCAATGTAAAATCGTGCAATGTCCAATGTTTTAAATATAATGTCCTCCGCGTGCAAAGCCGTATCTTATTCAAGCACAAACTTTCTAATTAAAGTGTTTATCGGAAGTGACCTGCAGATAAGTACGTTTCTGTATCCATTTGTAAATATTAAAATTAGATAGAACCTAAGAATTCTGAATAAATTGTACAGCGCCCTTGAGGTGATTTTTCACAAAAACGGCGCTCTATAAATTATCCTTTACGGTGCTCCAGATTTTATGTCCGGGTTGAATCTTTCCCAAATGAAAGATTAAATCCTTCCACACACTTTTCCACAAATGAATATCTAGTAAATTAACGCAATGTAAGTGCACTATATAAGAATAAAACAATACAAGAACGATACGTCAATCCACCAGAAACATAATGGGAAAATATTTCACCGACTCCAGATATTTTCATATCAGAGGGTTCGGCTCTGATGAAATCCTAACTGGTCCGATAAATCCTACTGATCCCTCAATATAAATATTTAAAAAAATTTTCGTAATCCTACATGTATTTAAAATGACCGACTTTTGCATTTTTATGTACAAATTTTTTGACAAATCTAATACGCCTAAATTTTGAATGAGAGAGCTAGGAATAATGCCAGTAGCCGAAATAACAAATGGTAATATTTTTATAATCTGAGAATGCCAAATTCTTTTAATTTCATTTCCTAAATCTGTATATTTTCTTATTTTTTCAGAAACAGTTTTCTGAATATTACAAGAATTTGGAATAGCGACATCAATGATATAAGTTATTTTCTTAATTTTGTCATGTAAAACTATATCGGGTCTATTATGACTAATTGTTCTATCTGTCAGAATAGTTTTATCATAATAAATTTTGTAAAATTCATTTTCTAAAAATGAATTGGGTTCATATTCATAATATGGTACATTACGGCAGTCAATCAAGTTATGTTTAATTACCAAACTTTGGTGAATTATTTTTAAAACTTGATTGTGCCTAAATGTATACTCGGACGGCGCTTATACAGAACATCCCGATATAATATGTTCTATAGTTTCCGGATAAGCCAAACATTTTCTACATAAATCATCAATTTGATTTGCATCTTTGATGATATGCTTCCTATAATTTTTAGTATTAATGACTCTATCTTGTATGGCAAGCATAAAGCCTTCTATTTCTGCGCTCAACTCTCCAATACTCAACCATTTGTTTGACGAAAATTTGTCAACATATGTTTGGTTGAGATAATTGAAGTGTTTTGCGTATCCAATTATTATTATTATTATTATTATTATTATAATCATAAGATTAAGATGTATTTTAAGACTCAACAATCTAAAAAGAGTATACTATGCACTAATCCGGTCTTTAATTCAATGGAATTATTGGATGGGGGGGTCATATAATAACATAATAATCCCGATGAGTGATCCAGAAGCTAATCATTAAAGTAATCCTAAAGAAACCCTCCACATATCCAACAGAAATGGTTTCGCAGATATCACGGTCCCTCGAGTAGAGAATATCTTCAAGAAAAATGCAATTATCCAACTTTACAAAGATAATATCATCAAAAAATTTGAAACCCACCAATTAAAAAGATATCAAGACAACTAAAAGTACCAAAATTTAATACCAAACAATTATATCTATTTAGGAATAAAGTATTTCAACAACTAAAACACTCTCAAACAACAGAATTACCGTAGGTATCGTAACATTTGTAAAGATGTTATACGTAATGCAAAAGAACGGTACTATAAGCATCAACTCGACCGAGATCCATCTAGTAAAAACATGTGGAACATCGTTAAACAAATAACCAATACTAAACACACAATCGACCCTAATATTAATGAACTCCTGATTGGAAACACAGCCACCACTGATTTGGGCATAATTGCTTCCCACACTAACCAATACTTTACGGGGGTGGGGTCTAACCTTGCGGAAAACATCCTAAGTGTCACCAAGGAAACTGAAGATTCACTGGCATTAGCAATAGAAACAAAACATAATTCTTTTTCATTTCAATTTTCACCTACGACAAATGAAGAGGTTTTAAAAATTATTGACAATCTCAATAATACACATTCGAAAGGTCCTGGCGGTCTTAACACTCATATACTTAAAATCATTAAACACAATATTGCATCACCTTTATCGAACATTTTCAATAAAAGCTTTTCTTCGGGGGTTTTCCCCGACCATCTAAAAAAGTCTTTAGTGGTACCGATCTACAAAAGTGGACCTAAAAACCAAGTGGGCAATTATAGGCCAATATCCCTGTTAAGTGCTATCTCAAAAAATATAGAAAAAATATTTAAAAATAGATTAAGTAATTATGTAGAGAGCCGAAAACTTTTAAGCAAAAATCAGTTTGGCTTTCGGCCGGGGAGGGGAACGGACGATGCTATAGCGCAACTTACAGAACATATTTCTAGAAATATAGATCGCGGAATAAAAAACATTGCACTGTTCTTAGACTTAGCCAAGGCTTTTGATACGATTTCACATAAATTACTCCTCAAAAGATTAAAAAATATTGGCATTGTAGGAATGCCCTACGAATGGTTAAAGAGTTACTTAACAGGTAGAAGCCAGCAACTCAAAATGGGAAAAATAGTAAGTAATTCACTAGACACTAACTTTGAGGTACCGCAAGGAAGCACATTGGGACCTCTTCTATTTATAATCTACATAAATGAGTTATGCGACCTAAAAGTAGGCGGAAAAATTATTACATTCGCTGACGATACGATAGCTTTATTTGAAGGAGACGACTGGACTCAAACACATAAACATGCTGAAAGTGGAATCAATGCGATAAAACAATGGCTTGACAAAAATCTACTTACATTAAATGTAGCTAAAACTAAATACATAAAATTCAGTTCAACTATAATAGGACAACCTAGTACATCATACACAATAAAAACACATAAGACTAACTGTAATTCCGATAATATTGATTCTAACTGCAACTGTGAAGATTTGGAGAGTGTGAAAAACATCAAATATCTAGGCGTCATTATAGACAATCATCTTAAGTGGAAATTTTACATCGACAAACTTTCAATAAGGGTAAGAAAATTGATTCACGTATTCTTTGTATTACGAAACATAATCAAACAACAAGACTTAAGAAAAATATATTTCGGATTATGCAACCCCGTCTTAACGTATGGTTGTATTGGTTGGGGAGCGTCAGGTAGAACAATTTTAGATCCATTAGTGAAGGCCCAGAAATCCATAATTAGAGTCATTATGCGTAAACCTTATAGGTTTTCTAGGGATCAGCTCTACAAAAAAATTTATGTACTTGATGTTCGTCAAAACTATATAAAAAAGGTTATTATCCACGTAAGGGTGTTTATGGTTATTTGATATGCTCCTGTTAATTCTGAAAGCGACGAAGTGAAAGATGATTTTTGGACTGGTGTGAACGACGTAACGACGTAATGAGGACTCTAGATTGAGAGCCGTTACCGAGGACACAAGAGTTTTCAGAGGGGCGGAGGTTGAAACTGACCACTTTCTGGTGGTGTCGAGAGTAAACATCTTTCGCGGCTGGCGCTCTAAAGTGAAAACGATATCGACTCCAACAAGAGTCAAAGTAGAAAAACTGCAAAACGCAAATGTCAGAAATGAGTATGAGTATTGTGCAGATATGAGATTGAATGAGAAAGAAATGAGCGGTCTAAGCATTAATGAAACATGGAACCACATAAAGGTGAGTCTTTGTGAATCTGCTAAAGATATATGTGGAATAAGTATGCAAGGTAGGAAGAAAGGTGATGCATGGTGGGATGACGAGATCAAAGCATTGGTCTCAGAGAAGAAGAAAGCATGGTTATGTCTGATAGCGGCTGGCACTGCTTCTAGCGAAGAGAGAGATTTATTTTTATTTATTTATTTATTTATTCAACGCCCAGAGGGCTTTTACAGTAATACAGATATAACAGATGATTTTTCAACAGGTAGAGAAATGATAAGAATAAAATTAGATAAAAATGCACACATGAGATAGAGCAAAAGAAGTATATAAGTATATAGTGTTAGAGTGAACGGTGGTTTTACGGGGTGGTTTGACATCACAAAAGGTGTTAAGCAAGGCTGCGTAATGTCACCATGGTTATTCAATCTGTACATGGATAATTGTATGCAAGAATTGAAAGAAGCGGGATTGGGCGCGAAATTGAGTAATCTGAAATTATATTGCCTGTTGTATGCTGACGATGCGGTGCTGATTTCTAACAGTATGGAAGATCTACAGTCTCTCGTATCTAGGATGAACGAAGTATGTATGAAGAATGAGTTAATGATGAATGTAAGTAAGTCTAAAGTCATGGTGTTTGAAAGAGAGAGTACGAAAACAATATGCAATATAGTTGTGAATGATGAATACTTGGAGCAGGTGGATGAGTTTGTGTATCTGGGTAGTATGTTTACGAGAGATGGGAAGGCTGATAGAGATATTGAAAGAAGGGTGAATGCCGGTAACTCCATTAATGGAGGACTTAATGCCGTTGGCGCTAATAAAAAACTCTCAAAAGAAGCGAAGCTAGCAGTCCACAATGGAGTCCTGGTACCTACCTTGATGTATGGCATGATGTGAGGCATGGAACTGGCAGAGGAAGGATGAAAGTAAACTGAATGCTGTTGAAATGAGATCCCTGAGGCGTATGTGTGGTAAAACAATGTATGATCGTGTGAGAAATGTGGATATCCGCAAAGAATGTAAGGCTGATGTAAGCATAATGAGTAAGATTAAGAAAGGGACCCTCAGATGGTTTGGGCATGTAGAGCAAATGAACGAAGAAAGTAGTGTAAGAAGAATATACGACGCAAATGTAAATGGTAGAAGAAGTCGGGGACGCCCGAGGAAGACATGGCACGATCAAGTGAATCAGATACTAGAATCGGGCCATGTCAAAAGTCAGAATAATAGAAGAGAATGTATGAGACGATGTATGAATGTTAGTGAGGCAAAGAGTGTGTGCCAAGACCGAGTTGTTTGGCGGTCCGTCCTCTCTGCCTACCCCTGCGGGGAAACGGCGTGATGGTTAGTTAGTTAGTTAGTTTATTATCCACGTACACAATAATGTGGAAAATCTTAAGCAAATTGACCATAAATATATAACAAGAAGTCACACCAGAAAGGATCTCGTGGTCCCAGGGAGCAATACGGCAAAGTTTCAAAAGACATATACCTACATATCTGGGACCGAAATTGTGTAATAAAATCCCCCCAGAATTAAATATTAAAACATGTAAAATGGCATGCATCGGTACAATAATAACTAAACGGTTGATAGATAGGTAGGATTGAGTCTGAAAAATTATTAAATAATGTCATTTAAAATTAAAATTACACATGGTTAACTATTAATGGCACAATCAGTAAAAACTTAGTATAGTATATTTAAACTTAGTATATGTTTATTTAATCTACAAAAAAAAAAACTATATTTTGTTTTTTTCTTTCTTTTTACAGAAGACATTTTTGGCATTTTTCACCAGCATTTGGTTCCTTAGAACAGGCAATCTGCCTAGCTAGGAACTAATAACGTACAAGACATAATAACACTTGTACACATTTTTAAATCTACAGTTATCTGAAATATTATTACTATTATGTAATTTTGCTGTATAAATGTAACTAATGTAATAAAAAATAAAAAATATAAATAAATAAAAAACCTTCCGATTGAAATAAAAAAAAAAAACCAAATACATCAATAAACTGAAACTCAAACTGAAGCTACACTTCATCAGCAATAATTAACTAAATAATTACCTATTTTTCTCTTTTTTTCTATTTATTATCAATCTATATTCATCTCTATTTTATTTAAATTTTTCGAATTTCTCTTAAGTGCTCAATATTTTAGTATGAAACCGTATCCTATGTATGTACACCTACACATATAGATGATCCATAAGTTTCAATTGTTCCTATTATATACTTACCTATTGTATAGGGTCCGCCAAATAACTTTTTTTTTTGAAAATGCTATAAAAAAAAAACTACTGAATATTTTCTCAAATTTCTTTTTTTATTTATAAGTACAATCCTTCCGGTTAATAATGGAAAATAATTTCATTCAAATGGCTGCCTCGGCTGGCCATGCAGTAGCCTACACGATCGGTCCAATTTTTAAGCACATTATCGATTGTGTGCAGCTGTATTTCACCAATGGCTTCACGAATATTGTCCTTTAAAGCGTCAATTGTCTCTGGCTTGTCGGCGTAACATTTATCTTTGAGGGCACCCCACAAATAATAGTCCAACGGTGTCAAATCGCAGCTCCGAGGTGGCCAAACGACATCAGCTCTGCGGCTGATAATGCGATCTTCAAAAACAGGGCGCAAAACATCGAGTGTAGCTTCGGCTGTGTGGCACGTAGCGCCGTCCTGTTGAAACCAAATGTTGCCAATATCCTCCTCTTCAATTTTTGTGAACAAAAATTCGTTCAACATGGCCCGATAACGATCGCCATTGACTGTAACGGCCACTCCTTGCTCATTTTCAAAGAAAAATGGCCCAATTATGCCTCTGGACCAAAATCCGCACCAAACAGTGACTCGTTTTGGGTGTACCGGCTTTTCAATGTATGCGTGCGGGTTTTTTGTGCCCCAAATACGACAATTTTGCTTGTTTACATACCCGCCAAGATCAAAATGAGCTTCATCCGAAAAGATGATTTTTTTGGCAAAATCGGCATCTTCTGTAAGTCGATCGCAGGCCCACTCAGCGAAGCGAAAACGCATTGGATGGTCAGTTGAAGGATAAAATAATAAGTCAGCGGAAGGATAAAACTAATTATCTGTCAAATCAAACATGAGCTAAGTGTTACCATTCACGAAATAAGCACTAGTTGAAAAAAAAAACTTTAGATGGCGGACCCTTTATAATGTTATTCTATTTCTGTTATAATTAGTGTAACTCGCTCATCAAGCACAAGAACTAGCTTCTTCTTTAGTGAGATTGCAATTTGAAATAATTATGGTACCGATATGTAATTTATTTAACACCATTGTACACTTATATATCTATATTAAATAATAAAAAAAAAATTAAATAAAAAAAAAAAAAAAAAAAAAAAAAAACAGGAATTACTCAAAATATTTTTTTAAATATAAAAAATGAAACATAAAGAAGAGTATTTTATGTAAAAAGAGGGTTAAAAATAAAGTAAATAACAGTTATTTACTTTAGCGTTAAAGAATAACAATTCATATAATAACACCACTATTCTTCATGACGTGTCATGTTACAAGATTGCTAATTTGCGTTTTGAAATATGTGACACTGCTTGTAAACGTGCAGATGATGTCTAAATAGTCACATTCAATAATATTGTTCAAACGACACATTCGGGACTCTTGATTGAAGTGGGCAATATCGAAGATATAACAATAGAACAACTAACATTATTGAAGTGAAACTTCATAGCCCCGCTGTGATTTGGATTTCGGATGAAACGGAAATGACGATTACTGCAGCTGCAACGCGTCAACTGCGCTCATTGGCCGTTTTGATTATGACATCACTTTTAAAGGCTCCTATTGGTTGAGATGTGAAATGGAAACTACGTTAGGTCTGCGCTCATTGGTCGCTTTACGATGTGTTTGATGATGATTTTGTGTGCTGGTTGAATGAACGTAATGTGTGTTGTGTTTGTTTGCAGACGAGAGTTCATGCGAGAGACGAGCTGGTCGTGCTCCCTGCGGGACCCCAACATGGCGCGGGCGGTGGGCGTGTGCTCCGAGGAGCCGGCCTGCTCCGTCACGCCCTACTCCACCCTGGGCGACCTGCCCGCCTTCTTGCGCCGACAGACTGACAACAAACAGGCCTCCACTCTCAGGTGACCATTGCTGCGCTAGCCTCTAACAATCCTTAAGACTTAAAGACATCTCAAGTAGCTAAAGTCTTATGTTGACGCACGTCAAACATTCCTTCCGCGATGTACGCTTTCTTTTGGTAGAGATGAGTCAGTTATAAAGATAATATACGGGCACTATTTTCATGAAGGCATAATAACATATAATTAGAAACAACTACGACTCGTTTAAACATCTTTACTCAACGAAACTAAAAAGAGCTAAATAATAAAATCAGCAGCGTTTCCTAATCTTTTTCAGTCACGGACCTCTAGGAAATCAAGCATAATTTTCAAGGACCCCCTTAATAAATAAACCAACAATAAATTCTTTTTCGTTGTTAGTTTTTGGGGTGTTATGCCGTGTTGCGCTACCTCCTACTATAGCTATTGGCTATAGTAGGAGGTAGCGCAACACGGCATAACACCCCAAAAACTAACAACGAAAATGCTTTTGGCAGTGAAAATCTAAAAAACTTATCGAACAATAAATTCATTTTAAGGCAAAACTTTATTAGCACCGTTTATATTTGAAACTCGATGAAACGAAAAATAGCGAAACTAAAAAGAGACAAAAACGTACATCTTCTTCCCCTTGTCCTTGTCGGGTCGGGGACCCATTGCATCGATATGGCTCCTCCATAAGTCTCTGTCTTGTGCTGATTGTTCGGCCTCTGTCCATGGTAGACCCATCCTCTCCTCACACAGTTTCTGGAGTTGCTTCGCCCAACTGTGTCTGGGGCAGTTCACTGGACGTCAACCCTCTGGAATTTTTATTTTTATTTTTTTTTATTTAATAGCGTTATAAACAGTCTTTTCAACTTAATATATTATGACAGTGATCAGATTATTAATTTAAGTCATTGACCAATAAATGACAAATTGAAATTTAGAACCACAATACAAAATTACACAACAATACCTACTAGTTTTGCCCTATTAAGACACAAAGCGATACATGAAGAAAAAAACGATTTTTGAATCTGGATAAAGCGAGAAGTGTGCTCCTACTTCGGTCGCCAAGTTCAAGGCATTCAGTACCGGCCGCGGTACTTCAGTTCGCGTAATTTCACGATGCCAGAGCTCATTATTGTGAGACAAAACCATCGCGGGCATGCACACATCAAATCCCCAAAGTTTCATCGCAATCAGATGAAGCAACACATAGCGGATATATGTACATTATACATACATACATAAAAACATTTTTTGATTTTTATATTATATAGAATATAGCTGGTACCCGGCATGCGTTGCTATGCCATTTAACAAAGAAATTGTTTCTCCCTGCGTGTCCTTTCCCATTCGTCCCGTCCCCCTTCCCCCCCCCCCCCCCCTTCCTCTCCCGCGTCCTTCTCCCCCCTCGCGTTTCCACTCCGCCTCCCCCCACCCCCACTCCACTCCTCCTTCTCCGTCCCCTAATCGCCCTCCCTAGTTCCCTTTCCCCCTCCCTGCTCCCCCCCCACTCCCACGTTTCATACATTCATTCCCGGTACATTTAGTTTTCAAACAGCTCGCATGCCACCGATTGAAATGTTTTATACCAATTTTATAATGCCAGAGTTTACCAGCCAATAACGAACACAATAAAAAAGAACAATCCAATTTGGTGCAGTCGTTCGGTAGTTATTTACGTACATACATTTCGGTGATTCATTTTTATACAAATTTCATAATGCCAGTGCTCACCAGTAGTTTTATACAAACCTTTTCCTGACTATTAAAACCACAACATACAAGTAATTATCTAATTTGTTGCAGTCGTTCAGAAGTTATGCGCGTACATACATTTCGGCGATTCATTTTTATAAAATTTCATAAAGCCAGAGCTCACCAGCAATTTTATGGAAACCTTGTTCTAACAATAACGAACACAACAAAAAACTATCCAAATTGGTGCAGTCGGATGTGATGTATTTTTATACAAATTTCATAATGCCAGTGCTCACCAGTAGTTTTATTCAAACCTTTTCCTGACAGTAACGACCACAACATAAAAACTAATTATCTAATGTGTTACAGTCGTTCGAAAGTTTTGCGGGTACATACATTTCGGCCATTTATTTTTATACAAATTTTATAATGACAGAGCTCACCAGTAGTTTTATATAAACCTTATCCTAACAATAATGAATACAAGAAAAAAAGAATTATCCAATTTGGTGCAGTCGTTCGGAAGTTATGCGCGTTCATATATACTATAGATTATTATTATATTTCTTAGAAACTAAACAAAACAATTTAGACTTAGCGGGTAGGTTCTTAGTAGGTAGTTTGTTGAAATTTTTAACAAAAACGACGCTTTAAATATGTATTATTCAGTTTTTTTTTAAACTAAAACTTTATAAATCTAATTTCAACATTAAAAAAATTACAGAAAAAATATTACTTCTTTTTACGCGGGTAAATACCTAGCGCTTTTGTATTAGGTACTTACCTACTATATCTACTAATTAATCTACTAATTCAAAATATTTGTCAATATATTTATGCAGTTTTTTACTCATTTAATGCATTTCTAATGCACTCTTGACACAGTTTTTATATTTATTTTCGTCACAAATATTACACGAACGTCAGATTGTTTTTGAACTTAATTATGTAAAATCGACCACCATGACACGGGCATCAACCTAGCATGGTGGTTGAAAAATCCACTAATAATGTAACCATATTTTGTATGTAATGAATAAAGAAAAATTTAAATATATATATCACACCCAGACAGATAATATTCCGCAATTATATTTTTTACCAATGCAAGACCGATTCACAAACTTGGACAAAACCACCACAAATTGAAATCCACCACATAAAAACAAATCTTCATACAAAACCTTTTTTACTGGGTTTGTCTTTTTATCATGGTGGTTTTGGTATTTTACTCCGTCTTCAGTGTTGCAAAGTTCGAGAAAATTTATAAAATTTAAATATACCAGCCGAGTTTACAGGCTGCGTACAATTATGCTTTATCGATGCAATTGAATAATTCGCAAATGTCAAATATAATTGTAAAGTTTGATGTTATATTGTGAAACATTTTAAATGGGAAGCGAAACATGTTATGATTTTAAACTTTTCTAAAACCTCTCGTATTAATTTTTTTACAAAAACATCTCCCGTAACAGGTTTTTTTTCCGCAATCTACGATCCCGCAAACCACGTTTAAAATGTCATTTTTTCTCAGAAACGCCGTACAAAAAAGAAAAATAAATTTCTTACCATTTCGTTTTCTTATGGAAAAAAAAATTCACGAAAAAGAAAAAAATTTTGACCTGCGTACCTTTCGGCGGGAAATATAACTAAGGCCAAAGGTGATATTTAATTATAAGTTCCAGTTTTCGTCGCTAATGTATATTTTTCACTGTTAATTATGTAGAGTTTCCTGTCTAGCGAAATGTTATTTTATTACGAATACTGTGAATTTGGAAAAAAAATTGTTAAACACATCGATATTTGGGCATAATCAATTAACCCTGGAGTGGTCGCGTGGATTACATATGTATTAAATGAAAAAAAACACACTTTGTTAAACACCACTTTATTATTTAACAGCCAATATTTATTTATCGGCTGTTAAATAATTAATAATTCAAATAAAGTGGTGTTTTACAAATTGTGTTTTTTCATTTAATATATAATGTCACACCACAAAGTATTTGCTTCCTTCGATAAGATTACCCATGTAAAATTAAAGATTCCCAAAAAACAGGTTGCGCGAATAATTTCATCTTCCGTTTATTTTAAGTTGGATAACTCACGGACGCGTTCAGCTCAGCGCTGGTGTCGGTCACGCATTGATTGTGTTACAGAAGCTCCGCAAAGTTCATGGTCTACACCTGTAATCACCTTTTAAGTGAGTAAGTAAGAAATCAACAATTTAATTGCTTAAAAATGAATCCAAGATATCAGATAGTAGGGCGAATTAATTTAAATTCTTAACGTCTCATTAACAAATAATAATTTACTAAACTGCTCAAATGCCTTGAGGAAGGGGTAGGTTTCAAGGAAGAATGCCAAAGACCTACCTTGCCTTTCTCGTTCTCTTTCTTCTATCTTCATTTTGGTTGCTGGTTCCTCGAGATCAAATGTCTTTATTCACAATGAACACAAAACAGTATAATTAATACACGGCAAATCACGATGTTTCACAGCGGGCGATCCAATACACTTGCGCGTGGCGGGAACAAAATACAATACGATGTGCGAGCACGTTGCTTACTCAGCAGCGGGTCAAAATACAATGGCGAGCTATATACTCAATAATGAACTGCACGCTCGTCTGGTAACAAAACTATATGCAGTTCTGGCAACCTTACAGGTCTTTAGCAAAAAGGAATGGATAAGTGCGGCGGGATGTATAAAGGGAACAAAGCATTTTGAGCAATAGACAATTTTGTAATTAAAATATAAATTGGCGCAACCATCCCCCTCGCCTTGAAAGGATCGACCTTTCTAAACCACACTGTGATAGCATTATCGCAAATAAACAAATATAACCAAATACTTATCCTAAATTTCCTAAGCTATTACTAAATCTAACAATAATAACCCATTATTGAGTCGGCAAAGGGTAAAGCCTCACTACCGGACGAATATATGTTCCCGACGCTGTCTTAACGCGAGCAACGCGAATGACTTCGTCCTTTGCGGGGAAAACCTCAATAATTACTCCTAGCGGCCAATGCATTGAAGGAGCGTTTTCGGTCCCCACAATTACTACTAAACCGACTTTGACAGGGTTAGCGGGAGTATTCTATTTAGGACGTACTTGCAAGGTATGCAAGTAATCTAACCTCCAACGTTTCCAAAATGATTGAATCAATTTACCTCATCAATCCTACCTACGTATCAAACAGTGTGTAATAGTGAAATACGCTCCACCTTAAATTTACAGTAACAAGATAAATTTGCAAGTAAACATAAAAGAGAGTGTTACATAATTTAAATCACCTGGTGCTTGACATTTTAAATCAGTTAGATTTCTGCATCGTAGTAAGTGCCGAACTAGTATTGTGAATCTAAAACCAAAATAATCCAGCATCGGAAATCAATAACAATCCATGAACAATCCTAACGCGCAAGCGCAAGCATCTTAATCGTCATTGGATTTAAGTGTCGTCATCCTGTTGCCCATGGAAGTATAATTGAAAGGAAGCAGCAATAGTATTTCGAAGCGTTTAAGACAAGCAAAACCAGTGTAGCTCTAAAAATTGGTGGCCGCCGGGAAGTGGGGATACAGACGTGGTAAAGCGGCCAGCGTGCGTGGGGAGGGCAGCCGCCAGGAGATAAGGGCCGAATTTGGGAATGGGCTTCACATTGTTTTATTTATTTTTTATTAAAAAAAACGTTCGTAAATTTTTTATACATTTTGAACATATATATAATAGTTGTTTTCTGAACAAGGAATGGTGGTGAAAAATAAGTAATGAGGAAAGGGAAGTACTTAATACTTAACAAAAGACTTTTGAGTAAGTTAAGTAACTTTGTACTACATTATTTAATTTTTAATATGTCTTGGTGTATGTTCCTCATCCAGACCACAAACAATCACATAAAAAACAGACGTGTGAGAATAATTCGAGAAAAAAAAACTAACGGAAGATACGATTATCTGACTAATGTCATGTTGAATTATTCCGACTGGTGACTAAACTTATACTAAAAAATATTTTGCTGACACCAAATGTTCATCAAAAAAATGATTCAAAGCATTAAGAGTTTATACTGCTTTCATCAATTCAGGATGGTAGACATATACAAGTTCATCCTACAGGCTCGTCGGATACCCAGATAATATATCACTACTCCCAGGTATCCAGCAGTCAAATGATCCCCGTCTTCATAATATTGTCGAAAACAAAGAAATTTTGCTGCCACCAGCTATCCAGCACCTAAATAATCTACACAACAGTGTCGGATATCAAGATATATCTATAATTAAATTACAATTCCAAAACCAACATTGACCTTATTATGAGTAGAACTAATTTCATTTTGGTTGGAGATTACAATTTACCTCACTTACATTGGCTACCAATTAATGAGAACTGTGATTATATGTATAGTGAACCAATCAATTCATTAAACCCCGCCCATTTGAACTTTATAGAATTTTTATCATTTTATAATCTGAAACAATATAACTCTCAGAGTAATAGTATAAATAATCGCACTCTTGACGTAGCTGTAAGCAACACACTACTGAAAATTTCGCACAATAATATCTCAATATCTAGTACCAGAAGATGTCTATCATAAAACACTGCTAATTTCAATTCCTATTAAAAAAAACCTGAAAACTAACGCAAATCAAATATTACTATACAGAAAAGCGGATTATTCAATAATAAACACAAAATTAAATGAAATTGATTGGGATCATAAACTTAACCATTTGAATACTCAACCCGCAACTGACGTCTTATATAACATATTGAACATTATTAAAATAAATTATGTACCAACTAAACCGGCTAAAAACTGTAATTATCCACCATGGTACACGTCATCTCTCATAAAAATAATTAAAGAAAAAAATAAATATCATAAAATTTTTTTAAAAATTTCAAAATCCACGTGACTACCAAACGTTTTCACTCTTAAGATCTAGACAAAAATGAATTGCACAACAACTTTACATTAATTATATACATACTGCTGAAAGTAACATGAATGGTAATCCTAAACTCTTCTGGAATCATTTCAATAACATGAAAAAACACAATCGTCTCTTCCAAGGACGATGCACCTAGATGACAAAAAAGCAGATAATGGCCAAGACATATGCAATATTTTCATGGAATATTTCCAATCAGTTTACACAAATGGTAATAACCTACCAACGTTAGATATACCAGAAAACACAAATAATATAAATATCACCACGGTTAAATTCACACGAGAAATAGTCTTAAAATAAATAAAAGCTCTTGACATAAACACAAGCGCGGGGTGTGATGACATTCCCTCATACTTTATAGTTAATTTTGCGGAATCACTTGCAAAACCTCTCTGCATTATAAATAATAAATCAATGAACGAAGGCACGGTACCAGAAATATGGAAAAGAGCATACGTAACACCAATCCACAAAAATGGTGAAAAAAATAATGTTAAAAACTATCGGCCGATTTCAAAACTAACAATATTCAGTAAGTTAATGGAAAAAATTATTTACAAATATCTAAGTCCACAACTGAATCACATCATTACAACAAAGCAACATGGTTTTACAAAAGGCAGAAATGTGGAAAATAACCTCGTTCTTATTACTGAATTCATTGTCGATCACATGGACAATCGCACTCAAGTAGATATCATATATACAGACTTTGCCAAAGCATTTGATAAAATTAATCAAAAACTATTACTCAGAAAACTTTGGTTATTAGGTATACGTGGTAATTTATTTCTTTGGGTTACATCTTATATACTCAAGAGATCACAGGCAGTAGCAATAAACGGCTTCGAATCAGATTTTAGTGAAATTTCCTCTGGGATCCAACAGGGTTCTCATCTCGGACCTTTGTTTTTTATTTTGTATATCAATGATTTGGTCAATGTTGTTAAATACTCTGAAATAGAATTATTTGCTGATGATGTCAAGCTATACAAGTCAATAAAAAGTCAAAATGATTGTGTCAATTTACAACATGATTTAAACAATATATTTACCTATTGCCAACCAAATCAACTATTTCTAAATGTCTCAAAATGTCATCACATTACCCTTTCAAGAAATAAAAATAAAACATTATTTAATTATTCTACAAATAACAACAACATTGCAACAGTCTCAGATATTCGTGATCTTGGAATAACCCTTAATAGTAAACTACAATATAACCTTCATATACAAAAAATCACAAATAAAGCTGCTAAAATGTTAGGTTTCATCATAAGAAACACAAAAAATTTTAGTAGCATCAATATCATTAAGCAACTCTACCTTGCCTATGTACGGAGTCATCTGGAGTTTGCATCAGTTGTTTGGTCTCCATTTTACAAAATCCACATAAACAAAATCGAGGCGATTCAAAACAAATATCTTTGTTATAAGTCATTTGTAAGATTTAATAATTATGCAGAGGCAGCTTCACAATTTAAAATTGATTCATTGAGTGTACGAAGGCATCATATGGATGCACTTTTCCTGTATAAAGTAGTTAACAATAATATTCAATGCCCAGAGTTACAAAATAAAGTTCATTTCAATGTACCTGTACGTTCAACACGCTCTTCTGTCCTGTTCAGGGTGGATCAATGCAAGACAAACTGTAAGAAGAATTTTTGCCTGAACAGACTATGCAATAGTTATAATAACGTATTATCCAATGTGGACATTTTCAATTGCGAACTTACCAAATATAAGAGGTCCGTAAAAGAATATTTCTCTGATGGTTCGTGAATAATGTTATGTTTTTATTGTTTTATATTTCTGTTATGATTTGATTTATATGTACAACCTCTCTCCATGGCTACCAATGTATTGATAGATTTTTTGTTTAGTAATGTTTCATTTTATATAAGAAAAAAATTGTTTTATATTTTTTGTTTTTTGGTTTTTGTTTTATATAATTTTTGGATTCATATTGCTTTTTTATAAAATTAATTTACACTTTACAATTTACAATTTACATTCTTATTATGCTGTCTCAGTACAAGTAAAGTCACAAGGAGGAAATCGATAATTGGTTTTATTTTGGCTATTTAATATTATGTACAAACTGAAATAAATGAAAACTGTCGATTTCCTGAAAATTAATAAATAAATAAATAAAATTAACAATAAACAATCAACAATAACTATATACATTTTTTTTTTATGTGATCACCTCACAAGAATCCTAACTGCTCCATTCTGGAGACTATGGTATCCCCAATTGGGGTATGTTGTGAGGCTGAAGATAAGTGAGGAGGGGAAGGATATGGGGAAGAGGAAGGTGGGGAAATGCCCGACTATTCAGATCTAGTCTCCAAACACGGCTAAAGCTACGTTTTAATTCTAATTGTTGGTCACTCAGCCGAGTAACCGAACAACTCCTAACCCCGCGTTTAGCTGTTCAACACATACCATTTTATTATGTTTTGTAGAAAAAAAAAAATTAAAAATGTCACCGAAGACCAAACTTTCAGTTACATTTTTTACTCCAAATAATGTCAGGAATCACTGATTAGAGTAAGTCAAGTACGTCCCTTAACCCATTACCTCCATGACGATGTCAATAGGCATCAAAAAAATAGATGAAAAGTATGATTTTTTTTCACTGTGAATAAAGCTATATCCCACCAAGTTGTTATGCAGCATTCACAGATTGGTATGTTAGCTTTCAATAATGAACATAATTTAAGGATTCCTCTTTGCCAAGAATACTAATGGAGGGAAATAATTATACCAAGTCAGTGGACATCTTCAATTTATCTTTAAACAAATACAAAATACTGTTACTGAAGCAGTTCAGTTATCTAACACATCTAACATCTAACACACTATATAAAGAGGTAATATTTGTTTGTTTGTTTGTTTGTGTGTTTTTTTGTTTGTTTGTGTGTTTGTTTGCATCGAATAGGCTCCGAAACTACTGAACCGATTTGAAAAATTCTTTCGCTGTTGGGAAGTTACACTATCCCTGGGTGACATAGGCTATATTATATTTAAAAATAAAATAGGTATCCTTACTAAAACTTCAATAATGTAACCCAGGGTGTAAAAAAATTACATAAAATATTCTTTACATCGCGTGCGCTGCGAAAACTATTGATGATAGAATAAAATAATGTACTACGACTTTATAGAACACATCATTATTTACAAAAAAAGTCGCGACAGCATATGTCTAACTATTATGGTTATGCCACAATAAGTATTCTTTTATTTTAAAATCTTAATTAATATGTCGCCGCTTGAAAAGGCTCTTTATTTGTATCTTGGTTTTAATCCTTATCAAAATAAATTACTTCATATTCAAAACAACTTCAATACCTTTATTTAACTTTTTGAGTTTTTCAATTCGGTTATTTAATTAGAAAGATATCACGAGTTTAAAAATGTTAGTATTAGAAAAAAGTTTCGGCTACGGGCCGGGCGGGAGAGGAGTCAAGAAATGCAGTGACTGGGGGGTTGGCGGGACGGGGGAGCGGGAGAGCGGTGGCGGGGAAGGTGGAAGTGGAAAGCTGGAGGGGAACGCACGGGAAAGGACATATAAGGAGTAACATTTTATTTATTTGAATATGGCATATATTATAAAAGAAAGTCCAAAAAACGTGCAGCTCGCAAAAACTCAGAAACGAGTCCCGGTTCGATCAAGGGAGTTATATGGTGTGGTAGATCTCTATCCCCCCTAGGGAATAAGGGTATCAGTTTTTACCTAAAGGCCCTGCTTTTAAAGATATAAGGGCTGAAAATTTCGCCCTCTTGAAATTTCTAGAACAGTCTTCCGGAAAGTTCTAGAAGGTTCCATAGAGCTGTAGAAAGTTGTAGAAGGAGTGGCGGAGTATGTCGTGGAATGATCAGGAATAGGAAATCGGGAACATCATTGTGCAACATTCCAGAACACTATCTTATAGTCCTGAGCGAAGCCGGGTAACCCAGCTAGTGTACAATAAATATTGTATATTTCTTTGTAAAAGAAATATAAAATGTATATAATGATATTTTTAGTCTTGTATAAAAATAAAGACGCAATTGTGTTTCTCTGTAATGAACAAAAGATTTATTATACTACGTATTTACAACTCACAATCACATTATTTTATTAAAAAGATATTCATTTACCTGTAATGAACAAAAGAAACAACATTTAAAGTCCTTATTTCAGGTTTCTTTAATTATAATATAAGATAGTATTTTAATGAAATACTTCTGTTTAATGTTTGTCTTTATAACTTGTTTGATCGTTACTAAGGTTACTGTAGCTAACATCACATCTGTCAGCAGTGACATTTAGTGAGCCACCAACTAACTTGTCGGTAATACAAATTAAAGGAAAGCACTCATAAGCGGTTTTCTTTACATGTATGTAAATAAATAAAGTGTATTATGTAATATATGTAAATCCTACTAATATTATAAAGGCGAAAGTTTGTATGGATGGATGTATGGATGTTTGTTACTCTTTGACGCAATAAATACTGAATGGATTTTAATGAAACTTTACAGTAATATAGGTAATACATCAGAATAGGCTATAGGCTATAACTTAGAGCTCTGGCATTATTAAATTTGTATAAAATTATATGTTTATTGTCCAGGTTGTTGGGGGAGGGTGAGGGGGGGGGGGTTAGTGGGGGCGTGTATGAGGGAAGGGGGTTGGGGGTTGGGAGGGGGAGGGATTGGGGGGGGGGGGGCAGTGGCGCGTGCGGAGCCGGGGGCAAAATCATCAATAAAAGTAAGTCAATCTTCTCTGTAAAAATACAACGAAAGTTTTTTTTTTAAATTTAGAATAGTTTGAGTGGCAGAGTATGTCGTGGAATTTTCGGGAATAGGGAATCGGGAACATCAGTGTGGAACATTCCAGAACACTCTCGAATGTTGTCCTGAGCGAAGCCGGGTAACCCAGCTAGTAAATAAATATGTTAATGTTAAATAATATATGTAAATAAATAAATATGTTAATGTTATATAATATCTTACTAATATTATAAATGCGAATGTTTGTATGGATGGGTGTATGTATGGATGGATGGATGTTTGTTACTCTTTCACGCAATAAATACCGAATGGAATTTAAAAATTCTTTCACTAATCGAAAGCTACATTATTTCCGAGTAATAAAGGATATATATATTGGTAAGCTCTGGCGTTATGAATAAGCTGTGGCGTTATGAAATTATTTATCGTACGTTTTCTGTCCCTAACAAAATCGAGATTTTGCAAACGTCAAACATTGTTACCTTGGAAACAAAGTTTTTTTTATGAATAAAAAGAGTGCTTTGTTGGCGTCGTAGTTAATATCTACTATCTCTGTCCTATTAATGTTTATTGTCCGAATGAAAAGCATAGCGTTGCTAAATAACAATTATGCCACGAAAGTGTAAATCGAATCTAAACAAAAGCTCGAATAAAGCTCTAGCTATGAAAGTTGCTAGACTTGAAGAGGTGGTGGGGAGGGGGGGGGAATGGCGCGTGTGAAGCTGGGGGCAAAAGCTAGTATGTAAATAAATAAATGAACAAAATAAAAAGGAATTGCAAATGTCACACTAAATACAGCTGTTCTTCACAGCTACGGATGCCTGATCTACCTCGCCACGCAGATTGCCTCGGGAATGAAGTACTTGGAGTCTATGAACGTGGTTCACCGAGACTTGGCAGCCAGGTATGATTGATTTATGAAATAACATTCGATCCTTTTAAAGGTTGACATAAAAAACAAAATACAAATGAATATCTATGTATCTAATATTTATTGATTGTAAAACGGTTTAAGGAAATCTTTACGAGTATTTACATATTGTAACAGTTCTTATATTTCATACATTATCTTCCAATCTTTTGTTTGATGGAACATGGCGATTTAAATGTTTTTTAGTAAAGTGCGTTTTCAATCTCTAATTGCTGTCAAGTGCATCATCGTTATAATCATTAATTAAGTTTCTAATATGATAATAAAATATAATTCGCGTTTTCTTTCAAGGAACTGCATCCTGAGCAAAGATTTCACGGTGCGGATATCTGACCACGCCATGTACTGCGATCGCTACGAGGAAGACTACTATACCAGCGACACCAAGACGCGCCTGCCCATCCGCTGGATGGCTTGGGAGAGTTTGCTGCTGGTGAGTCGATTGAGTTGATCTAGTTGATGAAGGCGCGGAAACACTGCCGGATTCCAGCTGTCTATCATATGCCTCTATGTTTCAGGGTAAACACACCTCGCAGAGTGACGTGTGGTCCTTCGGGGTGACCCTGTGGGAGCTGCTAATGCTGTGCACGGTGCGGCCGTACGCCGAGCTGACGGCCGAGCAGGTGGTGGAGAACGCGGCGCGATGGCACGCGGCCGCCGCCAGCTGCCGCTCTCCGCCGCGCCCGCCCGCGTGCCCGCGCGAGCTCCACGACCTCATGGGCCAGTGTTGGCAGCGGCGCGCCCAGGACCGCCCGCGCTTCCACGAGATCCACCTCTTCCTGCAGGGCAACAACAGCGGCTACGCGCCCGGCTTCCCCGACTCGTCCTTGTCCTGAGGGCCCATCACCCTGCCGAGGACCGACCTTCCGTTCTATAATGTACTTATGTATTGAATGTATTTAAATGTCACTCCAACCCTACTCTGAAACTATTGACTCATCCTTAGAAACGCACGCATATCCCATGATCCGTTCGCTACCCGGCTGTGCTTCATGGAGTAAATTGTCACACAACAACTTACATTATTTTGCTTTTGTTTGCTATGAGCGATCTAAACCTGTAAAATGTTGCATCTAAATATTTCTATAATTGTATTACTGTTCCAAGCACGATTCACTAGTGATAATGTTCCAATCTTCAACTTGAATTTTACAAAATAACTAACAGTAAATTAAAAGATTTTAATTTTATTTGATATATCAACTGAATTAGACAGTATTTTTATGAATAATGTTGATAATAAATCACTTGGACAAAACTGGTTTAGCACTGTAACGTTTTTTGTATGTAATAAATTAATGGTAAACTTTAAATTATGAATTATGATATTTAATCATAGAAGACGCCTTCTAATATTAGCGACTGTCAAATAAAAATTTGAAACAGAAAAAGATTCGGTCGCGTCTAGAAATTGAACTCATTTAGATTTTTATTGTTTATTAGATTTTTTCAACCCATTTAGTTCTTAATAAGAATCTGATTTCTCTGCGTCAAATTTTCATTAGAGAGTCTCAAATATTGTCTCCAATGATTAAAGCACAATATGTATTTATTTTTGGTTTTGGTTGGTTTATTAACTATAAAGATATATTTTCAAATACCTACCTCAAGGATTTTAACATGTTAACAGGATCACTGAAATGTTTTGCGCGTGTTAAAACTCATAATAGAGCAACTTGGTTTTCATCAGATTCAGTAAGGTAATTTATTTTAGAAAAACATTATAATTGTAAAAGGTATCCTTTGTTATGATGGAGTTATCTGCCAACTATATGGAAGTTGACAAACCATTACTTACTATTTACAAGAAGGCAGCAGATTCAGGTTAGTGGGTCTATCAATATATATTTAGGAAATTTTTCATCACAATCTTCGAGGTAGATATTACTTTTACTATTTTTATGGGTAGAAAACCCGTTTTATTGGGACTATTACATGCCCCAGCATAAATTAAAAAAAATAACGTTGTGAAAATATATGAGACGAATTTCCGTTTTCCAATATTATAGGTAGGTATGTTACTTATTTATAAAATCTTCCAAGAAAATATTAGTGACGCAGCAGTGAAGTAAAGAATTCCATCGAACACTCACACTCAACAATGATATCAAAATAATATTCAATTTACTTGAAATTCTCCTCGAGGGTTTACAATAGTATTAAGCCAGTGTGAAGCTATACGTATGGTATAGTATAGATATATAGATATATCCCGTCGTCACGTACAGAGAGGTGTGCGTTCGGCGATAAAGACTTGTATTAATATAGGTTTTGCTTTAATTCTACACTTACCACTGAACCAAACTTTTAATAAATTTAATTAATAAGAATGTAAATTACTAATGCATGGTATTATAAGTATTATTTACTCAGTGGATTGTTTTTAATTGAAACCGATATAGAAGAGAAACAGGTCGCGCAACGTTCCGATGAAAATGAACTGATCGGGATATGTTTTGCGCTGTATTCAATTTGATATAAACTTTACTGTTCATTGAAAAAAGTTTCGTCAGAACTAATGGATTAAGGGTATCGATCAATTATTATTAAATGTGAATGTTTACTAAATACCTTGTTTTTTTTGTAAATATACTTCGATACACTAGTCAATACGAATTATAATATAAAATTCTCATAAATTGATACACTTATCTTTTTTTTTAATATACGATAATTTTAGAGCGAGGTATATACATATAGTATCTATCAAAAATTATTGGAAATTATGATCTTGGTGTTTTTAGACAACAAAAACACATAACAGAAAGTGCACGTTCTCCTTGATGTGTCCAACTTAGCTGACCAAATTATTCTGCTTCCAGAATCTCTGTTACTCACTTCGTCTATCTACTATGACTACCGAGAATTTGGAGATTTATAATATGCGAATGAGAGTATTGACCTGAAATCCGCCAATGAAAATGGAGTTCCGGGTGGTGCTTAAAGTTAAATACCTATTTTTTTCAAAACAAAAAGAAAAAATAAATAGTAATTATGTAGACCATTTGGACATGGTAAGCTTGAAGAAAGTACATATTTACATTTTGTCATTGCATTAAGACCGCGATGACGACCGTGATGATTACATTCCATGGTTTATCTTATATCATCTGTTGTTTAAAGTTACCCTTTTTAATTAATAGCTTATGTACATAATATATTTAAATATAATTATTATGCAATAACAGTTTCTATCACCCATTATCACTTATATATAATATACCTACAAGTAAATCAATCACTAATTAAGAATTCCGTGGTTATTAATAAACAACGATTAAGTATTTTTAGGTAGGTACCTATTTATTTCTAAATCTGTAATGAGTAAATATATAAAAATGAGACAATATATGAATAAGATATGTTTGCGCTAGTCGCAGTCAATAGGCATTGTCGGGATACTACCACTGCCACAGTCGGTAGGTTCCCTGCATTGTCGGGACACTGCCACTGCCGCAGTCGGTAGGTTCCCGACATTATCGGGACACCGCCACTGCCGCAGTCGGTAGGTTCCCAACATTGTCGGAAAACTGCCACTGCCGCAGTCGGTATAGACTAGGAGACGAGATAGGTAAACCCTACGTCATCGAGTACACGGATGAAACTACTTTTTAGTGATAATGGACACTTAGAAAACCTTTAAAAAGCTGGTCTGCCGGTGCGCCTCTTGGCAGGAGCCACGCTGTCATGGAAATTTCCAGCGATTTTTTTCGAAAAAATTACGTCATCGAGGAATGGTTTCATATGATAAAGGTCGATTAGAAAATGAGAAAAAAGCAGGGCTGCCAACCGGCAGCCTGGCAAGTTCGCAGGCAGCCGGCATCAAAGTGGGGTAAAAAATAGTAAATTTTACGTCATCAAGTACACGAATGAAACTAATGAATAACTATAGTCCAGATCATTCCGATTAAGAATTTCTTGGTCTGCCGACCAGCAGCCTGGCAAATTTTTGTGTACGATTTTTTAATGTTTTTTTTTTTTTTTTTTAATTTTTAGTTTATCTTTATTATTATTTTTATTTCATTATATTTAAAAAAAACTTAGATTGCCAAATTTCAAAAATATAAGCGATAATGATAAAAAAATAATAATTTGAGAGTTCCGAGTGCACCCATCCGTCAGGTGAGCCGTTCGACGCCAAACCACTTACGAAACCTGCCGCGGTGCCCCTCACCGCTGTCGCGTGTCAATATTATTGTACAAATTTATAATTTTAATAGTCCTTTTAAGATTGCCTAATAGTCCATAGTAGTTGGAAGTTCGTAAAATCAACGCACCGTCGCTGTAAGAGCTGCGTTCGTCCGTATAATGACGGAAATTTCCAAAACCCCGTCCGCTTCATATCGGTTTCGCTTGCCCTGCTGCACCGATTACATCGAATACAAGATCGAAAGAAATTAACGAAAAACTGTAGTCTAGATTATCTTATTCATGACTGCTTTGGTCTGCCGATCAGCAGCCTGGCAGTTTTTTGTATACGATTTTTTAAAGTTTTAATTTTTTTTAATCTTTATTATTATTTTTATTGCAATATGGTTTTAAAAACTTAGAATGCCAGATTTTAAATAAAATATGTGGTAATGATAAAAAAAAAAATTTTGAGTCTTCCGAGTGTACCCATCGGACGGGAGAGCCTTTCGACGCGAAACAGCTACTGGAAACTGGCCGCGGAGCCCTTCGCCGCCATCGCATGCCCATATTATTATACAAATTTAAAATAATAATAGTTTTTTTAAGATTACCTAATAGTCCATAGTGGTTGGAAGTTCAAACAACCACTGCACCGTCGCCGTAAGTGCTGCGTTCATCCGGAAAACGACGGAAATATCCGAACCTCGTTTGTTTCATATCGGTTTCGCTTGCCCTGCTGCATCTATTAGGTCAAATGCAGATCAAAACTAACCAAAAGCTGTAGTCTACTTCTTTGGTCTGCCAACCAGCAGCCTGGCGGTTTTTTTCATACGATTTTTTTAAATTCTAATTTATTTTTTTAATTAAAAAAAATATATTTTCAATATCTGTATTATTATTTTTATTTCAATATGGTTTTAAAAATTTAGAATGTCATATTTTCAATAAAATAAGTGATAATGATATAAAAATAATTGTGAGTCTTCCGGGTGTACCCATCGGACGAGAAAACCTTTCGACGCGAAACAACTTATTGGAAACTGGCCGCGGAGCTTTTCACTGCCACCGTAAGTGGTTTGGCTTCGAACGGCTCACCTGACGGATGGGTGCACTCGGAACTCTCAAATTATTTTTTTTTATCATGATCGCTTATATTTTTGAAAGTTGGCAATCTAAGTTTTTTTAAATATAATGAAATAAAAATAATAATAAAGATAAACGAAAAATTTAAAAAAAAAAAAAAAACTTTAAAAATTTTACACAAAAATTTGCCAGGCTGCTGGTCGGCAGACCAAGAAAATATTAAACGAAATTATCTGGACTATAGTTATTCATTAGTTGCATTCGTGTGCTCGATGACGTAAAATTTACTATTTTTTACCCCACTTTGACGCCGGCTGCCTGCGAACTTGCCAGGCTGCCGGTTGGCAGCCCTGCTTTTTTCTCATTTTCTAATCGACCTTTATCATATGAAACCATTCCCGTTCATGTAGTCGATGATGTAATTTTTTTTTTTTAAATCGCTGACTATTTCCATGGCAGCGCGGCTCCTGCCAAGAGGCGCACCGGCAGACCAGCTTTTTAAAGGTTTTCTAAGTGTCCATTATCACTAAAAAGTAGTTTCATCCGTGTACTCGATGACGTAGGGTTTACCTATCTCGTCTCCTGGTCTAGTAGGTTCTCGGCAATGTCAGGACACTGCCACTGCCGCAATCGGTAGGTTCCCAGCATTGTCGGGACACTGCCAATACCGCAGTCGGTAGGTTACTGGTATTGGCATAAGAAAAACAATGTGGCACTATTTTTTCAATTCCGCCTTACATTATATTAAAAGCACGAATTATTACTATTCTGTGCTGTAAATATTTAATAGTTAAGTGCGCGTGACAATCATCAAAAGCGCAGCTTCGTAACGAGACTCCCACAACCATATCATCCCTTCCCCGCTTACACCCTACCCCCAGCCGCCCACTGCCTTCCATGGGACACTTGTATCACTACTCGAATGTAGAGACTAGTCTAATTAACTTGATGTATATAATATGTGAAATACGGATTGTGCAAAACTAAGTCATTTTTTATTTTAAGCTTCACAAAGTTTTTGTATTTTTCTCCGATAACTTGATTTCTACTGTTTTTCGGCTATATGACTATTCATAAAATAAATTATAGGTATAGCGCTGAATTGAGACAACTTTTTTGGAAAAGCGTTTTCTAAATTTAGTTAGTTGACCAACACAACAAAGTTATTTTTTTCAATGTTATCGTTGTTCTTGTGAATGAAAATTAAAAATTGTAATGAAACAAGAATTCGCTCTTTTGAATTGAATTATAACAACGTCACCCACCTGCGCTGTGATAACTGTTTCTTCAGCCTTCGACATGATATAATAATGTTCACAGTTTCACAGATACCCTTCCTTTTGTTTCAGAATGAGATGTAGTCGAAAGGTGAGTAGAGTGATCGTCGACCACTTTTACTATTTATTTATTAAAGGCACATTTACGTATGTCTAATATGTACATAATCATTAAGGTGATATTCACACAAACTCTATTTTATATTTTAAAATATTACGAAGCAAATAGGTATTGACTGTAAATAATAAATATATTATCACCTTTTTGTTTGTAATAATACTTGTGAATATCTAGTTGCTGTTTTGGGTTAATTGGGTAATGGGTTATGGGTGTCCAAATACTACAGCTATAAATGATACTATTGCTGTTACACCGTGTTTCACTCATTACTTTTATATCGAAATTATAGCGAAATTATCCAAATCTTTATTAAATCGAAATTATCCATATCTTTATCTTAACTTCAGTTATCGTACGTTATGTATAAAACGAACTCCTAATTCTATTTCATATTATTTTATGAAAACAAATTGTATGTTTGTTTTTACTAAACTTGTGCATACGCACGTACGGAACTGCGCAACCATTTATAATTAATTAATACGAAATTGAGATTACCTAGCATTACGATATTATTATATTTCTAAACATCTGTGAAGATTATTATTTACTTAAGATTATTCATTTCCAAATCCATTAAATTCTCAATCGTTCGCCCATTTGAGCAGTGCCAAAACACTTCTAGGGGTTCCCTCATTTTCTCTTTTTTGTAGATAATTCATTACATTAATGAAACACTTTATAACATTAAATAATATGTAAAATACACATTATAAAAATTATGTTGATTTTTATGGTCTGGATTCCATTCAACAAGAATTTATGGTTTATGCAATATTACTTTAGTACGTTTTACTATTTATTACGTTCTTGCAATTCTTGTTAGTTTGTATCATCCTATGAATAATAATAACAATATAATATATATATATATGAATGTATTTATGATCAAATTGTCCGGCGACTCATTCCCGGTAATCCCGTGTAATTTAGCAATAACAATATCCAAACATTATTGTTTGGATATTTCTCAATGCAGTGATGACTTCTATGTTATGTAGAAAATATTAACATTCTTGTATTTTAATCAATTTACATAAACCAATTTAATAATCTTAAATATGTTGAAGAATATTTATTTGAAGTGTTAATGGAAATGCATTAATCGTGGTACTTGTTTGTTATCTACTCGTAAACCAGAACTACTGAACTACACAGAACAGTCGGTAGAGTATGCACTCACTATACCACTGTTACTATGGTGTAGACCAGAACAACTGAACTACACAGAACAGTCGGTAGAGTATGCACTCACTATACTATTGTTACTATAGTGTAGACCAGAACAACTGAACTACACAGAACAGTCGTTAGAGTATGCACTCACTATACTTCTGTTACTATAGTGTAAGTTACCATAGGTAAGCTACACATAATAATATATCTGCAAGATTATACAGAATAATTGGCTATTGTTGTGAGGGAAGAGTGCATTAAAACATTATTTTAAGTGTTTCACTTATGTAAACATATCATGTAAGTAACGAACTTTCAATTATTATATTATAATTATTATCATTTCAGGATAATATTTAATTAAATTATGCAAACCTAGCTTTTTGTATCCTTTAAAATGAATGTCGATAATAAATGTGTTGACCAGATTTAATTAGCCTTTCCTTTGTAAGTATCTCTGGTGGCCAGATTATATCATGTCGTGCGTTTTGTACAACATCCAGCGAGAACAAGAGAGGATACCAGTTCATAAGGTAGAACTTTCATTATTCTCGTGGCCGTGGCATCCTCTCCCAGTTCATTTTCCGTTCCCTATTTCCTTCCAAAGCTTCGCACAAAATTCAAGCGGCCCAAAATTGCCATAAGTTTTCATGAGCTATCGAAACATCACGCAATATGGATTTCGGGAAAACCTGGGTAAGTGCTGGTGATGCTATGAAGTAGGTACCTGTATTACCACGCAATACTGGTTTAGGGAAAACCCGGGTAAGTGCTGGTGATGCTATGAAGTAGGTACTGCTACATAATTACGGTTTTGAACCGCTTTATTACTAAATTATTGGTAAATTAATAAAGAATAAGACCACAATGTTATATTTAAATACTTACGAATCCTCACCGCTAGCTCATTCGGTAGATTATCGTGTTTGCAGTCCGCTCGGGTACTTGATTCAGAACAATCATCGCTTCATTGGTAAAATTAATACAGGTAAGGTGTAATAAATTAAAAGATTGATTGTCGCTTTAAATACTGAAGAATTTATTTATGCTTCGACGCTTCTAGGAAAAAGCTTTTTTTATCTCTTTGTGAATGGAAAGTTAATGATTTTAAACCAAAATAAAAGGAATGAATTGATAACATGATTAAATAAGGCTTACGTACGTTATCTCGCACGGGTTACATTTGCAGAGCTGGCTCCTCGTCAGAAATAAATCACTGAATTTATTTTAATCTCTAAACACAAAAAACTGTTGTGATATTAAGGATCACAGAAAACTATGAAGATTTCGTGACCAACCCCTAGGGAGGCTAAAATAAGAAGAGGGCCTGGAGAGCGCCCGAAGCCTCTCGGCTCCGTTACTTACCCCCTCCCACCGAAATCTCGGCCAATCAAGGCAACGTCGGTGTGGCAAACATTACAAAAAATAATACTGAATTTAGTACCTAGCGCAAATCATCGTACAGGGGTTGGAAGTAAAGATTCAAGAAAGTACTTCATAACACATCCCCGAAAACACCAGCAAAAAACCGCCGTTGTAACGAAGGTTTTTTGACTTTAAACCCTTCAAAGAATTCCCACGATAAACTTTACAAAAAAACATCATTCACATAGAGATTCGGCATTAAAAAACCTAGGCAAAAAGTTGTACAGTTTACATACATATAATAAGTTATAAAGTTTACAGTCTACATAAAAAATATCAAAAAACAGCAAAATCAACACGTCCAAGTGGCCTAGCAGGAACATCGTTAAACGCAGCTTTCAGGCAGTAGATAATGTCCATCAGGGCATCCAGAGCAACAGTAACGATCTTCAGCAGCGGAGAAAGACTCGAAGAGTAGCGTCAACATGAAAGCAAAAAATAACACAATTAGAAAAGTACAAACATTTAGGCATCGAGGCACATAGAGTAAACAAAACTATCTGAATGGTAAATGTATTTGCAACAAGAGATCAGAGCATAGGGGAACTCCACATTATATGTTTATCGTGATGTATGTATATCATTTGAGAATACGAAGAACATCAACCCCTTTTTAAAGGACAGGTAATGTATAAGTGTAGTCAGTATTCCACCTTTTAATGGTACGGATTACTGGTTTAAGACATATTAAAAAAACAGTCAGTATTCCACCTTTTAACGGTACAGAATACTGATTAAAGATATGTCCAGAGACCCACATAGCGTCAGAAATCTTATAAGATTCCGACGTAGGTATAATTTAGGAAAACACCTGAAAAAAAACATTGGAAAACCGCTGCGATCCACATAAAATTAAATTGTCTTAATAGAAACGGCTAGACTCCAAGATTTCTTTAGACACACATTAATAATACCTCAAGTTAATTGGAAAACCGCAGCGATCCACATAAAATTAAATTGTCTTAGTAGAAACGGCTAGACTCCAAGATTTCTATAGACACACATTAATAATACCTTAAGTTTTATCACAGTTCACTGCAAAATAATTGTCGTCGATGTATTGCGTTTTAAGGCAATATTTATAATTATTATAGTCAGATCATTAGGGGTATCTTTTTAATGATGACAACAATAATAGTAATTCAGGTTTTATTTAATTTTGGTTAGAAAATAGTGTTAGAATATATTACATAAGAATAATGAACTACGTCATGGGCGCCAGCTTATTTTTGTACCGAGAATAAGACAAACTCGAATCAAAATAACGAGGGTATCAATGACCCGCGTTACTCCCACCAGAGAACTGCAATATTCAGATTAAGTAATTGTTACTATAAAATACAATAAAAATATTGTATGATATAGCCGTATTATAGAATGTGAAGTGTGGTCATCGCATTCGGTTAATTACTCCGATGCGATTGTAGGGTGAATCGTATGTACAGTACACACTGTCTCAAAAGCGTCCTTTCAAAACAGTGCTATGTGAAAAGGGTGTGTGGATATGTGTAGTGTAAATTTCATATTTTATTTTCATAATGCGTTGATTTGTCATGTTCTTACAAAACCACTTGAATGATCAATCAATCGAAACACGATTCACGTCGCAAAACAAAAAAATTTCAAAATTATTTGGAGAATTTTCCACTTGGTATGGGCCAACATTTCTAATTGGATTCCATCTCGATCTTCTTATCAACTTATCAAATTCCTGTAAATAAGTTCGCTCCTTATCACCACCGGCGGGTGATTCCGAATAATATCATTAAAGTTCATTAATGCCTATTGATGTCGTATGCAATCAGTCTTCCCCGTTAGGTGAATGAATCCAGACACATGGTCTATGCTGAGCTTTACGTATTAATCTAATCAATATAAATCGAATTAAACATCCAAACAATAAATCGAACCCACCTCCTTTGCTACAATATGATTAATTAATAAATACCGATTATATCAGTCTATTTTTAAAAAAAATCAGCCATTGTACTTCCGTTTTCATTGATTTCGTTTTCCTATCAATTTGGGTTGCGGGTATGGGTACCGCCGCCCCGGGAACTATTTATTCTATAACCAGCACCTCTGTTAATTCCTACGTTTGTCACTCCTGGAAACTGACCACGATATTCCTATCCGCCCCTCATATCTCTTTCCTCCTTCTCCTTCCTTTCCTTAAAAGGACCCACCACTCAGCATCCCCTAAGATGACATAGGCATTAAGGGAAATTATTTTCCTCAGGGCCTTCTGTGTGAAGCTAAATTTAATCGTAAATAAGTGTCTACTCTTCGTTAGAGTGATCGGTTTGTTTGGAGATGTATAACTTCGCAAGGGATCGAACCCGCGACTGAATCTTAAAGTAAGTTGATAACATCGGTGTGCTTTTCATTATATTGTTCTAGATTTGATCTGGGAAATATCTAAATCCTATAAAGAAGGCAGTAACATTGAACACTAAAAATGATATCTCACGGTTATATCACGAGGATTGAACTCGAATTTAGGACAGTTCTTTATTTCTGTCGTCATTTTAACTGGTAGGTATAACTCTCAAAAAGTAAATACTGTTTTGTCAATCAAACTTGGATCCACAAGGCTAATTCGAGCTACCTATAACTTTTCTAAGTATCAAACTTATCTTTTAATATCGTATGTAATACAATATCATTAAACACTAGTCAATATCTTCACTCTGAAAGGATATCGGACCAAGTACCTGCTTTCCCATATTTGAAATAAATGCTAATCCCAGAAAATAATAATAAGTGCATTTCTCCAATCCTAGCAGACAATAGAACTTTCTATTTACAAATGGACCCAAAATATCCATTAGGTATCTGCCGACGGGTCATAAACTGGTCTGTTGCTTTATCTAACTTTTATGAGGGTGTCTACATTTAATTTTTAAAGAATTTCGAATTCCATTATTTGGGTACTAGCTAGGTACCGACCCGGTCATAAAATAACTCTAAGCTTTATGGAGCTCTCCGAAAAATAGTCTAAAGAATAAATATGTTATAAACATAAGACCTTTCTGGGGTGCCATAAAATTAACATTGGCAATGGGTTTTTCTGAAATGCCGAAAGCCGAATAATTACAACTAAACATAATATTTGTCTTTACTATTAATCTGGAAATATTATCTCGTTTAAAAATTTCACATTTAGTTTGTCTTAAACCATATAAATAAATCCATAATATTCAGATTCTTTTCTCGTTTAGACTAAGTTCAAATCACGTCGATTCTAGCAGAAGTTCACATTATGTGGTCTCCACATATGTCTAAAACCATTTCGAGGAAGGTTTCGATTCAGAATGCTGGTCTTACACGACTTTCATCGTGATGGGAGACACTCAACCTACGTAATGCTTTTATAGTTTTATCTTACAAAAGATATAAATGCGCTGTGGTAACGTATTTAATCTACAACCGGCTTCCCGTATTTCTACCGATTTATCGCCTTTTTTTTTTACGCTCTTTAAAACATAGATTTTAGTCTACATTTTTTCACGCCGAAACGGCAATTATACCAAATTCTTTCGATAGAAAAAAACGCAAGTAATGCTCGCGCATTTTCTAGTTATGGTGATTCTATAAATGCTATTAGACAATCCCCACGAGGTTTTCGCTCTAATTTAAACAATTCATGTTTTATGAAGCATCATCACCATTTTAGCCCAAATATAATCGTTTTCAATATTGGCGCGCTGTCTCTAACATTCGAATTTAAAAACGGTCTCTTCTTCTTTTTGAGTGGACACGCCGCGCCTTAAGTTTCAAATTTGGCGGTAAAACCAAAACGCGTGGGTGGACCAACGGTTTAAAATGGCGTTCTTTCGAAAGACGGCGTGTTTCCAAAACAGAGCCTGCCGATTTTGATTATTCAACGGTCAAAACACATGCTGGTTTAAGATAACGGCATTTGAAAAGACGCACGAACTTTTTAAAATATGAACACTTGTAAGATGCTTGATTTAAAATACCGGCGTTTGAAAAAAAGACGTGGGTCAAATTGGATGCTAGTGGTTAAAAATATCTCTTTAAAAAACGGCGTGTTTCTAAAACAAAACACGTGGATTCACAGTTCAATTAACAATTCACAATCACTTATTTACCTATATATTTAAAGGGAAAAAATAGTTATTATTTACATATGTATACATACATCACGAAAAAAATATGTAGTTATGAAAAAAATCAAAGAAGCGATAAATATCCCGAATCAAGTTGGCCTCACGTTGGAAGGCGCAAGTGCTACATAATTACGGTTTTGAACCGCTTTATTACAGACTTATTGGTAAATTAATAAAGAATAAGACCACAATGTTATATTTAAATACTTACGAATCCTCACCGCTAGCTCATTCGGTAGATTATCGTGTTTGCAGTCCGCTCGGGTACTTGATTCAGAACAATCATCGCTTCATTGGTAAAATTAATACAGGTAAGGTGTAATAAATTAAAAGATTGATTGTCGCTTTAAATACTGAAGAATTTATTTATGCTTCGACGCTTCTAGGAAAAAGCTTTTTTTATCTCTTTGTGAATGGAAAGTTAATGATTTTAAACCAAAATAAAAGGAATGAATTGATAACATAATTAAATAAGGCTTACGTACGTTATCTCGCAAGGGTTACATTTGCAGAGCTGGCTCCTCGTCAGAAATAAATCACTGAATTTATTTTAATCTCTAAACACAAAAAACTGTTGTGATATTAAGGATCACAGAAAACTATGAAGATTTCGTGACCAACCCCTAGGGAGGCTAAAATAAGAAGAGGGCCTGGAGAGCGCCCGAAGCCTCTCGGCTCCGTTACTTACCCCCTCCCACCGAAATCTCGGCCAATCAAGGCAACGTTGGTGTGGCAAACATTACAAAAAATAATACTGAATTTAGTACCTAGCGCAAATCATCGTACAGGGGTTGGAAGTAAAGATTCAAGAAAGTACTTCATAACAGTACCTGTATTACCACGCAATTCGGGTTTCAGGAAGACCCGGGTAAGTGGTGATGCTATGAAGTAGAAACCTGTATTACCACGCAATTCGGGTTTCAGGAGACCCGGGTAAGTGCTGGTGATGCTATGAAGTAGGTATCTGTATTACCACGCAATACTGATTTCCGGAAAACTCGGGTAAGTGCTGGTGATGCTGTGAAGTAAGTACCTGTATTACCACGCAATACGGGTTTCGGGAAAACCCGGATAAGTACTGGTGATGCTATGAAGCATCTATATTATTACGCATTACGGGTTTTAGGAAAACCCGGGTAAGTGCTAATTATGCCATGAAGTGGGTACCTGTATTACCACGCAATTCGGGTTTCGGGAAAACCCGGATAAGTGCTGGTGATGCTATGAATCACCTATATTATCACACATTACTGATTTTGGGAAAACCCGGGTAAGTGCTGGTGATGCTATGAAGTACCTACATTATCACGCAATACGGGTTTCGGGAAAACCTGTGTAAGTGCCTATTGATTATGCTATTTTTACTTAATATGGGTGTTTAAATTGTTATTGGGGTATTATAGACTGACAGGCTTCTAAAATTTTTATTGCCACTTTTCATATTTTTTTCTCTACGACGATTATTTTACAAAAACAGTATCAGCCATGCGATTCTATATCTTTTGTGGATACGGAATCGAATTTATACGTAATCTCCTGTCAAATATGTGTGATTGTCCATGGCTTGCAATTGCTTTTTTTCGAGATTACGGACTGATATGTCATCGGATTGGTTTATTTATGATGTCAGCTATCGTTTTTCAACTAGTAACATGAAACGCTGCAAGCATTCATGATTATATTATTTATTCATTTAATGTACGTTTAAAAGTAGCTTACCAATCTAAATACGCATGAATAACTTATTATTGTTTGCCCAAATTAAGAACCTAATAACCAATTTTGTGCAGTAAATAGTTGTTTCTTGTAGTCATTGTTAAAAAAAACCTATAACTCCCTTAAACCGTGTCTAAAAGTGAAATGAAAGTTCACAAATAACAAATCCATTGTACCTATACAACTTTAAACGTACTCGTGCATTAAACGAATAAATATTCAACTAGTTGAAATAGGACAACTGATATAGCAGTCTATAAAAAACACAATGCAGCCACAGACAAGCACACAAATTTGACAGAGATAAAGTGTGGATTCCGTATCCACAAAAGATACAGAATCGCTCTTCGGCTAGGTAAAAGAAATAATACCCACCCAATATTTTTTATTTTTTATGTCCGGTCAGTGGTTGAGTGGGTCCCATCCGAGTTCGATTCCTCGGCTGGCTAAGTCCTCCATGAAGATTAATTGAATAAAATAAATCCACATTTTTCTTCAGTAAACACAATGAGTTTTCATTGGGTGGGTACAATCAACTTACAAATAGACAGTTCAATATAATCGTAAAAACAGTAGCAACTTAACAGTGCAAACTATAACAGTAGCTTTATGGTTATTATAACAATAATAACCCCAATGGACACTAATATGCCCTAATTGCTCGTCTCCTTATAACAAAGAATTGAAGAGTTCCTATTCTCTCGCTGGAGACCGGAAGTTACGCGGGCCAATGTGAACCTAGCGGCCGCGGCGGGATGCAACCTTTTACCAATAAGATCCCTCGTCTCTGAGAGGCAGCAATGTCAGACAGATTAAGTATTCGAGCGTGAACAATTCTCAAATACGCTCAAAATAATTATGTTTGTTAGAATTTAATATTTAAAAAAAAATTGTATTTGAAAACATATTAGTTGTTGTAGTAATTATTTATATTATTTGTGTGCTAATAACTTTGATCTTCCATTGATGCTTAGAATTTATTAGATCCTTTGCCAACTTCGCGCATAATAATAATAATTTTATTGCGAGTTTTAACCTAAACTGTTCTTACCTAAACCTGACTATATTACCAATTATGGTGTTATTTTAATCATTTCAAATAATTACGTTACTGACCGATTGTCTAGTTTTAAGTCTTTTACTATATATATGTAATTTTTAATTTGTAATTGTAATTGTAATTGTAATTGTAATTTTAATTGCAATTGTAATTGTAATTGTAATTGTAATTGTAATTGTAATTGTAAAGATATAATTATACGTATAATAAAAAAAATAATAATAGATTATTTCAGAAAAATGAGAAAATATTTTATTCCAAACTTGACGATAAACAAAATATTATTTCGAATAATAATAATCCGTTGCCATCTGAATCAGATATGCGCGATTTTTGGACAAATATTTGGAGTAAAGATATAAAACATAATGAGTCAGGTCCGTGGATAGAAAATGAAGAACTCAATTGTTCAGACATTGAACAAATGAGTTTTTCTGATATATCGGTTGAATTGTTAGCCAAAATTATAAAAAATACTCATAATTGGAAAGCCACGGGTTGCGATTGGATACATAATTTTTGGTATAAACGTCTGACTACTTTACATCCCCTTTTGGCAAAAAATCTTTCAAAATTTGTCAGCGAACCTCAAAATTTTCCAAATTTTCTAACTAAGGGCATTACTTATATGTTGCCTAAAAGCGAACATATTAATAATCCCTCTCAGTAAAGACCCATTACATGTTTACCGACAATATATAAAATTTTAACCTCTTGCTTGACAGATTTAATATACACTCATTTAGATGAAAAAAATGTTTTATCTGAACAACAAAAAGGTTGTCGCAGAAAACATATGGGATGTAAAGAACAATTAGTTATTGATTCTGTAATTCTAAAACAGATTCAAACCCAAAAACGTAATTTACATATTTGTTATATAGATTACCAAAAAGCTTATGATAGTGTCCCGCACTCGTGGCTGATAAAAGTTTTAAATATATACAAAATTAACCCAATTATTATTAGCTTTTTGGAAAAAATTATGGCATTTTGGAATACCGATTTGCTTTTGAATTTGAAAGATAAGAAAATTATAGTACCGGGCATTTCAATAAAAAGAGGGATTTTTCAAGGAGACTCATTGAGTCCTCTTTGGTTTTGCTTAGCATTAAATCCTCTATCTAAAATGTTAATTAAAAGCAAGTTTGGAATAAAAATTAAAGGTAATACTAGAGAGAGAAATATAATATCTCATTTATTATTTATGGATGATTTAAAATTATATTCGAATTCTGAACCAAATTTAGAGAAAATGATTAAAGTAGTTAAAATTTTTTCAGATGATATTAAAATGACTTTTGGTTTAGATAAATGTAGAACGATCCATATAGAGAAAGGTAAAATTGTAGATGGAGACGAGGGTATATTTAGAAATTTCAAAATTGAAAGTATGAAAGGGGGTGAGGTTTATAAATATTTAGGATATCCGCAATCAAATAGATTAGATCATACTAGTATTAAAAATGATATTAGGATTAAATTTAAAACTAGGATCAGAAAAATTTTGAAATGCAATCTATCTGCTAAAAATTTAGTAAAGGCGATAAATACTTGGGCAATACCTCTATTAACTTACTCATTTGGCATAATTAAATGGTCTAATACAGATTTAGATAGCTTAGAACGATTAATTAGAACTACATTAACTAAATTTCATTGCCATCATCCAAATTCAGCTATAGAACGTATTAATTTACCCAGAAATTTAGGAGGTAGAGTTATAGTCAAAATAACATCTTTAAAACATAATCAGGTAGAAATGCTAAGAAATTTTTTCCATAGGAAAGCTGATAGTTCAGAAATGCACAAAATAATATGCAAGGCAGATAGAAATATTTCACCATTAAATTTATACGACGAGAATGCCAGCATTCTTATAAATACCAACCAGGAATTATTAGATTCCTGGTCAAATAAAATTCTTCACGCAAAACACTTCAATTATCTCAACCAAACATATGTTGACAAATTTTCGTCAAACAAATGGTTGAGTATTGGAGAGTTGAGCGCAGAAATAGAAGGCTTTATGCTTGCCATACAAGATAGAGTCATAAATACTAAAAATTATAGGAAGCATATCATCAAAGATGCAAATCAAATTGATGATTTATGTAGAAAATGTTTGGCATTTCCGGAAACTATAGAACATATTATATCGGGATGTTCTGTATTAGCGCCGTCCGAGTATACATTTAGGCACAATCAAGTTTTAAAAATAATTCACCAAAGTTTGGTAACTAAACATAACTTGATTGACTGCCGTAATGTACCATATTATGAATATGAACCAAATTCATTTTTAGAAAATGAATTTTATAAAATTTATTATGATAAAACTATTCTGACAGACAGAACAATTAGTCATAATAGACCCGATATAGTTTTACATGACAAAATTAAGAAAATAACTTATATAATTGATGTCGCTATTCCAAATTCTTGTAATATTCAGAAAACTGTTTCTGAAAAAATAAGAAAAAATACAGATTTAGGAAATGAAATTAAAAGAATTTGGCATTCTCAGACTATAAAAATATTACCATTTGTTATTTCGGCTACTGGCATTATACCTAGCTCTCTCATTCAAAATTTAGGCGTATTAGATTTGTCAAAAAATTTGTACATAAAAATGCAAAAGTCGGTCATTTTAAATACATGTAGGATTACGAAAGATTTTTTAAATATTTATATTGAGGGATCAGTAGGATTTATCGGACCAGTTAGGATTTCATCAGAGCCGAACCCTCTGATATGAAAATATCTGGAGTCGGTGAAATATTTTCCCATTATGTTTCTGGTGGATTGATGTATTGTTCTTGTATTGTTTTATTCTTATATAGTGCACTTACATTGCGTTAATTTACTAGATATTCATTTGTGGAAAAGTGTGTGGAAGGGTTTAGTCTTTCATTTGGGAAAGATTCAACCCGGACATAAAATCTGGAGCACCGTAAAAATAATTGTAATTGTAATACTATATAAAGAGGTAAGGTGAAGTAACCGTAAAAATAATTGTAATTGTAATACTATATAAAGAGGTAAGGTGCTCCAGATTTTATGTCCGGGTTGAATCTTTCCCAAATGAAAGACTAAACCCTTCCACACACTTTTCCACAAATGAATATCTAGTAAATGAACGCAATGTAAGTGCACTATATAAGAATAAAACAATACAAGAACAATACGTCAATCCACCAGAAACATAATGGGAAAATATTTCACCGACTCCAGATATTTTCATATCACAGGGTTCGGCTCTGATGAAATCCTAACTGGTCCGATAAATCCTACTGATCCCTCAATATAAATATTTAAAAAATCTTTCGTAATCCTACATGTATTTAAAATGACCGACTTTTGCATTTTTATGTACAAATTTTTTGACAAATCTAATACGCCTAAATTTTGAATGAGAGAGCTAGGTATAATGCCAGTAGCCGAAATAACAAATGGTAATATTTTTATAGTCTGAGAATGCCAAATTCTTTTAATTTCATTTCCTAAATCTGTATATTTTCTTATTTTTTCAGAAACAGTTTTCTGAATATTACAAGAATTTGGAATAGCGACATCAATGATATAAGTTATTTTCTTAATTTTGTCATGTAAAACTAAATCGGGTCTATTATGACTAATTGTTCTGTCTGTCAGAATAGTTTTATCATAATAAATTTTATAAAATTCATTTTCTAAAAATGAATTTGGTTCATATTCATAATATGGTACATTACGGCAGTCAATCAAGAGGTAATATTTGTTTGTTTGTTTGTTTGTTTGTGTGTTTGTTTGCATCGAATAGGCTCCGAAACTACTGAACCGATTTGAAAAATTCTTTCGCTGTTGGGAAGCTACACTATCCCTGGGTGACATAGGCTATATTATATTTAAAAAAAAAATAGGCATCCTTACTAAAACTTCAATAATGTAACCCAGGGTGTAAAAAAATTACCTAAAATATTCTTTAAATCGCGTGCGCTGCGAAAACTACTGATGACAGAATAAAATAATGTACTACGACTTTATAGAACACATCATTATTTACAAAAAAAGTCGCAACAGCATATGTCTAACTATTATGGTTATGCCACAATAAGCCGTACATCATGGTACTCCATACATAGGTCTTGATGAGGAGTATTCTCAGTTTTATGTCTATATTATTCGATTATTTTCGACCTTTTATTGAATGCAAGCCTAACCTGGGGTGTACGGCTGTCGACCTGAATAGAAAGATCTGAAAGAAAGGTACTTTCCAGTTTTTGTTTTCCAGATCTCCTTCCCTTCCACACTACCTTCAGCTTCCTCACAGCATACCCCAATCAGGAATCAGGGATGCCACATTCTAACTGGCTTCAGGCATGCAGTTTGAACTCTTGTACGGTATTTACATAAAACATCAAACGTTTATAGCTAGAGTTACCAATTCAGTAAAGAAAAATCCCATATCTTCAATGTGTTTAGTAATTTTAGTGTATGGCAGTTCTGTATGCTGATCATTGCCCTGATGATAGACAGCGCCCGATTGGAACGGGCACCAGATTTTAGTTTCATTTCTCAAATTCTTATGTTATTTATTTATAGAATCTAATTTCGATTGTTGGTGCGTGGGTAAGTAAGTAATGTGAAATATTACTACGAATGCGTAACAATATTTAAGTTCAATAAACTTTTAATTCAAAATTATCACATCAAACAATAATTCTTTATTCGAAATGCGTATTTCATTGTTAAAATGCTTGACAGATGCTTGGACGAATTAATAGAGTGAATTTGCGTTACTCCTCAGGAGTCCCCCATTTCTTTTACCTTACACTCCTTTCATTCACATGCACAAACCATCTAAGCGTCTCTTTCCTAATCTTACTCATTACGCTTACATCGGCGATGCAATATTGGTGAATCTCAAAATTTTTTCACACAGTCATAAGCATTTGATTTACATTTGAACAGCATTCAGTCATCCTCATTGCATCCTTTCACTGACAGTCCCATGCCTTACTTTCATACATCAGGATAGGTACTAGCACTCCATTGTGGACTAATACCTTCGCTTCTTTGGATAGTTTTTTGTTAGTACCAACCGCGTTCAATTCTCCATTAATGGAGTTACCTGCATTTACATTTCTTTCAATATCTCTATTAACTTCCCCATCTCTCGTAAACATACTTCTCAAACACACAAACTCTTCCACCTGCTCCAAATATTCATCAAAAATCTGTTTAGCAGGCAAAATAAAAAGACATGCTAATTAATGCAAGTAATCCTCTACCAATTACCAATCCAGCCGGCGTCCCACAAGGGAGTGTCCTTGGACCTATTTTATTCCACATGTACATCAATAACACCACAACAACACCATATTACATCAGGATTTGTATCAACACTCAATTATAGACTGCTAGTGGCTATTAACCCACCAACCAAACACAGTGATGAAGTATTCTTTTATTTTAAAAATTTAATTTAAATGTCGCCGCTTGAAAATGCTTTTTATTTGTATCTTGGTTTTAATCCTTATCAAAATAAATTACTTCATATTCAAGACAGCTTCAATACCTTTTTTTAACTTTTTGAATTTTTCAATTCGGATATTTAATTAGAAAGATATCACGAGTATAAAATTGTAGTTTTAGAAAAAAGTTTCGGCTACGGGCCGGGCGGGAGAGGAGTCAAGAAATGCAGTGCCAGGGGGGTTGGCGGGACGGGGGAGCGGGAGAAAGGTGGTGGGGAAGGTGGAAGTGGAACGCTGGAGGGGAACGCACGGGACAACGGGACACAAGGAGAAAAATTTTATTTATTTGAATATGGCATATATTATAAAAGAAAGTCCAAAAAAACGTGCAGCTCGCAAAAAATCAGAAACGAGTCCCGGTTCGATCAAGGGAATTATATGGTGTGGTAGATCTCTATCCCCCCTAGGGAATAAGGGTATCCGTTTTTACCTAAAGGGCGTGCTTTTAAAGATATAAGGGCTGAAAGTTTGGCCCTCTTGAAATTTCTAGAACAGTCTTCCGGAAAGTTCTAGAAGGTTCCATAGAGCTGTAGAAAGTTGTGGAAGGAGTGGCGGAGTATGTCGTGGAATGATCAGGAATAGGGAATCGGGAACATCATTGTGCAACATTCCAGAACACTATCTTATTGTCCTGAGCGAAGCCGGGTAACCCAGCTAGTTTGTAATAATATTGTTGTAATATTTTAATATTTAATAATATTTTAAATAAATTTTTTAATAACGTTGGAAAAAACCTAGCCAAATCCATAAATACGACCGAAATATTAAATCCACAACACAAAACACAATGTCAAATAAATAAATTTCCCCCAGTCACAGAAGCCGATATTGACAGAACTGTTTCGGAACTAAAAGGAGGTTCTGTCCCCGGTTTGATAACATTGATGCTAAGACAATAAAAGCGATGAAAACATACTTATTTCTCCCCATAAGTCTAGCAAATGGCGAATTTCTCAATAATTATAAAAGCGCAATTATAACTCCCATTTATAAAATAGACTGTCGTAAAGATCCACAAAATTTCTCTTCTATCAAAAATATATGAGAAAATTGTAAAAAAACAAATTGGGACATTCTTAGAAGAAAATAAAATAATTAATTATAACCAATTCGGCTTACAAGTACTCATGACGCGATAACAAAAATAACCAACTATTTATATCCGGCCCTAGATTCAGATAAAAAATGTATCGGAATATTATAAAGAAAAATATCAATAATACTCAAAAGACTCTATTTTTGGTTCAACAATTCCCACTGCAATACTAGAAGCAAACGTTGTGACTATACAATGTCTTGATTCTGTTGTCATAATCGCCATCTATCGGTCTCCATCATATTCAAACATATCACAGTTCCTAAACTAATTGAACGAAAATCTTCAGATGCATAACAAATTCACGAACTGTATTATAGCTGGAGACCTTAACATCAATATAATTGGAGATAAGCACCACTAAGCTGACGACTATGAATGTCTTCTTGAAAGTTACGGTCTTCGATCTGCCATCAACCTGCCTACCAGAGTCACGCCTATATATCAATCCTGTATAGATCACATTTATGTCAGGACAAAATGTTATAAATACGACAGTTTTCATGAAGTGTATTATTCTGAACAGAATAAGGAAACTAACAAAAATATTTAGATGTTTAAGATATATTTCAAACGAAAAATTACTTAGAACCACATACTTCGCTTTCTGTCAATCAATTATATAATACGGCATTATAGGATGGGGTGGTACATATAAAAATCAAACACAAGCAATAAACATATCACAAAAACTAATAATAAAAACAATTTAAAAAAAAAACCTACTTATTTTCGTCAGAACTTCTATTCAAACAATTTAAGGTCAGAAAATTAATTGCATTATAATTTTATCATACAACATTACACATTTATAAAGATAATATTGAAAATGAAGTTGCACCCTTTAAAAATAAGAGAAATCTTAGACAAACATCAATACTTCCTACTTAAATCATAAACATCTCGGAGTTAATTTTTTTAATTCACTACCTGAAAATATCAGAAAGATGAATACTAATATAAAAGAATTTAAAACACACCTTAAAAATTATACTGAATACTTAAACTGAATCATGAAAAAAAAAACAATACAAAAACACACCCCCCCCATACACACGAGCCCTGCTTACTTATGGGGGTACATCAAATATATCTACCATGTAATTAATTACTGTATAAAATTAATTTGTAATTTATGTATCTATTTGTTACTAATAAAAATAAAAATAAATATATATATAAAGAGGAGATAAATATATATATATTATATATATATGTGTATATATGTATAATCAGTGGGACAGTTGTGATATCCCCCCCCCCTCCCCCCCCCTACGAAGTACTCCTATTTTTTTATTTTTTTTTATTAACTGCTAACTACTTCTAATACACGCTGCTGCTACAGTCGTAACCCCCGCCGCTCCAACCCCGCTCAGCCTTTATAAGCTCGTAGCTCGCCCGTTCTTGCGTCTCTCCCCTGCATTTCTTTTGCAGCGCCTTCTCAACCCCATCACGTAATACTTTTAAGCAAACGTGACGAGATGTTCTTAATTAATCAATTTGTAATTAACCCCACAACGTTGTGTACTTTTTTGCTTTAGTGGTTTGTTGTAGTTAATCCAATTTAATTAATAATTTATTTGTGGTAAACCCTTGTTCTTTTAGGTATGGCGTGTTACAATTTGCAAGGCTTCGAATAACAATGACTGAGTCTGACTAACTTGAAAATTAACTAATTATCTATCTATATTCTTTCAGTTTCCTCCCCTAGCACCTGTCATACACCTACACTCATCGAGGACTATTTTCCTCGAAGTAGATTAACTAGCATCTAGTATATAAATTTACATTTGTACGGTGAATTGAGAGGATCCTACCTTTCGATGCGATGTCGCGTGCTCTCTGCGGCTCTATAAAATGCTATCATAAAAATAATTTGACCTTTATGTACATATATTCTAACAAAAGATTTACAATCAAAGCAGTACGGAGTGCAATAGTTAAACTCTCACAGTACTAGGTGCAGTTTGTTAGTTAGCTAGCTTGTTTTATTTTGTTAATTTGATTCTACGGGTAGGTGTTTTGGATTAACATGAGACAGAACATGTGCTTTTTAAGTAATTGGACTCCTCCGTAGCCCAACTGATCTTGTGATGGTCATAAACCACCAAATCAGATTCCAATTCCAACGCCTCCAGAGAATGTGACGAATGAAAATCGACATGTTTTGCCTTCTGTCGGGAAAGGGTTTGATGTGTGTTTCTGGATCATAGGGTGGTAATGGGAATAATTTCGACCAATACGCCGCCAAATTATAAATGTGTTGATGATGATGATGAAAGCTCATCTCAAACCGTTTGATATGAGGGTCTGCTCCGATTTATGGCGTGATAGCCGATGTCAGGAACTGTTCAGGAAATGCGTGGGTGGCACGCGGTTTTAGATCGTGACATCCTACTCTAGATTGATGATGGTGATGATGATGTTGAAGTTCTTCAGCATGCCGATGACTTGAGTTCCATTAACTCCTAAAGCATCGAGCATAAACATTAAACCGAAGTTGATTAGACAATCGGCAATGTCAGGAGATCGGTGGGGCCGCTCTCTCCTCTGATCTGGCGATGTATGAATTTAATTAAGGAAGATTTTGATGTCACCGATCCTGGCCTTAGCAGTCACTCATGTCCCCATCAGTCCCGTTCTCCGTCCAGCACGCCGCCTCGAACCAGTAGAAATAGTGATTACGTTTTTCCTAGGCACGTTACAGAAACATGCGCCAGCCTGCAATCACGATGGTCATCGGTATTTGATTTGAATGAAAAATACGTCCTCTCGCTTAACTTACACAAGCGTGACTGGGACCTTCCCCGATATATTGTCAAGGGCATCTGCTCTACGATAGGCGCATCCCAAGCTCAAACTCAAATATCATCTCAAAGAAGGAATGTCAAGCTCGGCTTCCAGGGTGCTGGGTCCAAGAATGAAAGGCACCAGGTCGTGAATCTGGCTTCCCTTCCTTCTATTTTCCCGGCTGCGCTTTCGTCTAGAGTACATTCCCAACCTGATGCTGGATGATCCCTACTTCTAGTTTTGAGGAGGTTAAGAAAACTTATCCGGATTCCAACAAAGAACCGCCGAACGATTGACAAAACGATTCCATATGTCATGTTCCCTTCGTTCCGCCGACAAGGTAGTTCCCACACGAGCGTAACCTAAAGGTAGTGAAGCCCACGCAAATTTCGTCACTTCGTTTCCCCTATGACGAAGGTAGTCCGGCCAGATCGTTATCTCCGTTCTGCATCAAATTGACCTCCCGCGACAACAACTTTTATCCGCTGGTACCTCGGAGCTGCGGTAGAAGGGAGGGAAATGGGTGCACGTCCTTTGTTCTCCTGAAGTCCCCCAATGCCTTAGTGACGTACATACGTCGACATCATGAAATCGTTGCCTCAGTTCTTAATTGTCCAAACGACCATTTTAGTTTTTGTTCAATCTTCACTTTAAAACTAAAAATAAAGTATAAAAAATGATAGTTAATCACTTAACTAAGATTTTTTTAAACTAACGAGACCTTTGCCTTTACGTAAATAGCTTTATCTTAAACTCCTATCATAATGTTTCATTGAAATAATGAAAGAAAAAGTTCTCCTCTTGTAAAATTTTCAAATGGTCGTTTGGACAATTAAGAACTGATGCGACGAAATGGCTCCGGCCACGCTTTCAATCAGGTCTAGAGCCGATACGAAATCCACGTTACCGAAATGTGATCACAAAGGATTCCAACTTGCTCGGACCAGATACGACCATCGCTTACTTCGCCTCCACATTAGAAAAATAGTGTAAGCCCACCTGCATTTTGATCGCATCGCCCCCAGATAACGTCGCGTGGCATACTTCCTCATGGTGGAATAGGAAAGCTGGACCCGTAAATCCATTCGACAAACACCGTCCATTTTCGAGTCGTAACCCGTTCAATTAAGTTTGAAGAAAAAGAGTTTGCTAATTATATAGGTGGATATAGCGCATTACGCGTAAAATTATGAATACCTACCGACGGATTCATTCAACCGACAATATGAAAGTTTTTGCTAAATCGAATATATCGAATGAAATATACCTAAACGTAAACCAAAAGGTGAGTATACGATAAGATATCGAACCAAGTTTATGTTAAGTCCTATGTAATAGATTTGTTGTGATAACTAAAGTTTGGATTAAGGTATGTGAAATTTTAGGAGTGGGAATTTAATTATGTCCGATTTTGTTAGTAAATAAAGCTGCCCATGCTACGCACCTTTTATAAACTGTTATATTACCTAATGCCCCCCTACCTACATTTAAAAATATTATTGCGAGACTCGTAACTAATAATTATCACCTCGAAGGCGCTTTAACCATTCATTTACACCTTTATTCTATACCTATGTATTATGTTACCCGTTCTATATTGGGCAATATCTAATTCAATAACCTAGTTTTCTCGTTGACCAACAAAACACTTTTAAAGGATTTTATTATTGTTTTTGTGGTTTCAATATCCCGTCTTTTAAATGAAATTCCTCGTCTTAGATTTATGGCCCGAAAGTGCATTTTGTGCTTCAAATACTATTTAGTTAGTTGTATCCCAAATTATTATTTTACAACGGTCTTGTCTCAAGAATCGTCGCCGGTCAAAATCTGTTCACAGCCCCGGACCGACTCACGAAGGGGCTGCCTTTTATTTTTTACGATTACCGATAATTATCCGAAAGCTTTTTAAATATTACCGTTTTAATTATCCGATTAAATCATCCGACTAAGATGACATGGTTCATTATTAAAGGCCTCATTAAAGTAGCTATAGTAATAATACTAATATTTTAATGATCCACATAGCGCCGTTTTTATGGAAAATCACCTCAAGGGCGCTATACACTCTATAATACATGTTTGAAATCTAGGAAAACTACAACCTAGACGAACAATTAAAATACTCGGGGAGTAATGACAATTCTATTGTTTTAACCCTAGTTTGTACGAAATCCAAACATTAATGTTGTAAATAAATAATTAAATTTATCAAGCTTACCAAATTCGCCATGTAGCACAAAACAATTTCACAAATCATTTACTACAATAATATTCAATTCAATCAAGCACTTCTAAAACACAACCCGTTATGCAGTTATTTATTCCAAGATGCAACCGTCAAACATAATTCTCGCGTCGATTTGTTTTAAATTTTATCCTGACCCTGATAAATGCCCCGAAAGTACGTCCCGCATTGATACTAAATTGACATGGACCGCCTCAATTTACAAATTATATTATTTAACTCCACAGATATGGACTCGCAAGCCGCAATCTCTGACTTCCTTATTCGCGTGGACTCTTTTTTTTAATAAAAACGAAATATCCTTTGTTTAATTAAAATGAAATATCCCCGTTTTAGACGCACCAAGCTGGTCTCCTCGCGACTATCGGACCTCGACTCTTTAATTTCAACCGTGCTCCCCAACGACCAAATCTTGACTCCCCTCAATCGCGTGGACTATTTTCCTTTATTTAAATGAATTATTTCAGGTTAACGCGCACCAAGTTATTATTCTACCGTTTATTAAACCTCGATGATTTTAATCTCAACCATGAACCACCAGGATCTCTTCCCGACCATCTTCCAACACTTCTGTACCCCGACTGTCTCGTTCCAACCCCCTGCCCTCTGATCTCCCACCCATCTCCTTATGTGGTTTCATCAATTTATTAGTCATTTCTTAAAATCTCAAGTGATAAGCACATCTCCCAATATGCATATCTCAACGTTTAATAGTGTCCTGTCACATTATATCCCAAATTTCAAGAATTCATTGCAACTCTCATGTTTGCCATTTTTTTGAGTGTATAATTAAATCACAAAATACCAACTAATTTTGTCTGCGCCGGAGTCATAAGTTATCCCAATAACGTTTAAAAGAAGAGCTCAGTGGCGTACTTTAATTTACTACTCGTCATCATTACTTGCGTTGACTTTATTTTTTTTTTTTTTAAGTTTTCTTTATTCATTAGATTTTTCATTACATACATTGGGGATTTTTCGACCACCATGCTAGGCACATGCCCGTGTTGTGGTGGTCGATTGGTTATATAATCTAACACACTATATAAAGAGGTAATATTTGTTTGTTTGTTTGTTTGTGTGTTTGTTTGCATCGAATAGGCTCCGAAACTACTGAACCGATTTGAAAAATTCTTTCGCTGTTGGGAAGCTACACTATTTCTGGGTGACATAGAATATATTATATTTAAAAAAAAATAGGCATCCTTACTAAAACTTCAATAATGTAACCAAGGGTGTAAAAAAATTACCTAAAATATTCTTTAAATCGCGTGCGCTGCGAAAACTATTGATGATAGAATAAAATAATGTACTACGTTTTTATAGAACACATTATTATTTACAAAAAAGGTCACAACAGCATATGTCTAACTATTATGGTTATGCCACAATAAGTATCCTTTTGTTTTAAAATTTTAATTAATATGTCGCCGCTTGAAGAGGCTCTTTATTTGTATCTTGGTTTTAATCCTTATCAAAATAAATTACTTCATATTCAAGACAGCTTTAATACCTTTATTTAACTCTTTGAATTTTTCAATTCGGATATTTAATTAGAAAGATATCACGAGTTTAAAAATGTTAGTATTAGAAAAAAGTTTCGGCTACGGGCCGCGCGGGAGAGGAGTCAAGAAATGCAGTGCCTGGGGGGTTGGCGGGACGGGGAAGCGGGTGAGCGGTGGCGGGGAAGGTGGAAGTGGAACGCTGGAGGGGAACGCACGGGAAAGGACATGTAAGGAGTAACATTTTATTTATTTGAATATGGCATGTATTATAAAATAAAGTCCAAAAAACGTGCAGCTCGCAAAAACTCAGAAACGAGTCCCGGTTCGATCAAGGGAGTTATATGATGTGGTAGATCTCTATCCCTAGTGGAATGATCAGGAATAGGAAATCGGGAACATCATTGTGCAACATTCCAGAACACTATCTTATTGTCATGAGCGAAGCCGGGTAACCCAGCTAGTAATATTATATATTCATTGTCTGTACACGTTTTCGTTCTTTCTGCGTGCGTCACTATTTAACGAATTCTGCAATCTTATTTTGACAAATATGTTAAAAATTTTAACCCCTAATCGGCGCGTCGTGCTCGTATATTTAAATGCACCAACGATTAATCTTTATTGCCTAATTTTCAATTCCCTACTGCCATAAAAAATTCACCAGATAATTGCTTCGTAAATCTAATCTGCTCGCGTTAAAATCAATCACCACAAGGGTAAATATTCATCGGCCGCCCCTGACTAGATAATGACATGTCCTTCAGGATTCCTTCTTCAACCAAAGTGTTTTGGCACACGTGTTTATCCTAGTAGTGGCCCGGATCCATAAATCAACCTTAAGAATTGGGAACAGAGAATCGTATCCTGAAACCATACCCTGTTACAAAATTAAATCTATTTCTAAATCGAACTCTCAATTTTAAAATAATTATTTCGTAGGCCCAAAAGACGAGATCATCACACAGTAAAATACAAGTAGGTACATATTATTAAAGGTTTTATTAAGCATACGTTTTATTACAATACACAATATCAAATAACGTCATAAAACTGTTGAGTTATTGCATCAAATAAAAAATACATAGCAATAAAACACAACACGCCACTAAGGTCACAAGATCAATAGAGAAATAATGATTAAATTTACTATTTCCACGTTTTATTAAAATATTCATTAAAGTTGGTGGCATTCATGGTCAATGTTGTTTTGGTTTTCATCTGATTCTAGACCGAGACAGTTAAGGAAGACTTATTAACGATGAATTTAAATTGTTACATACACTCGTAGTTGCTAGATAAAATAATAAAACTGTTAAGGCTAAAAATTTCCAAATCTGAAATTATTTTACATTACTCATAGAAATCAGCTCCACACAGGAGGCTTTGACGAAATAAAATCTTTCAGGGAGAGTATGTGTGCTTTTTAATAGATACAATATATTAGTCCCAAACAGGAGGCCCGGAGAAAAATAATTCCCCTCATCCTTCCCACTGCGGTGACAAGCGATACACCAAGAGAGAACGGCTGGAGAAGTCAAAGCGACTCCCTCAACCTTTCTCTCTTGATCCGGCCTGCCATGCAGCTGGTGGGCAGACACATCCGCCGCAAATACCAGGACAAACATCACCCCATGAACCCGGGAACCCCTGCTAAGTCACCAAACGTAGCAAAACCACTTGTGGTGATCTATGGCAGAGGTGTTGGTTATCCAATAAAGGGTTCCCGGGTGGCGGTACCCATACCCTCCTTCCAAATTAAAAATAAATAGACACACGTTTATTTAACATAAAATGTGGGTGTATGTGGATTGTGGATTTCATCATTAAGTTTTGGATAATATAACCTATTTAGATTTGATTAAAAAGAAACAAAAAATGTTTTACTGCCGATAAAACGTATTATCAATAGTAAAAATTAGATTTGTCCCACATCAAATCTATCGCAACGCACCCGAACTGTGCTTTTGTGGTTAGTAATTTTGTCTTAACAGTGACCAAGGCTTCTCAAGACAATTCTATCCTGGAACCTGTGAGTCTGTTACACCCATAGTGCTTCCACTAACACGGAGGAAGTCAAATGCAAACTGACACAATACTATTAGATATGTTGCAGAGGTTGAGATCATCTGGAAGAAAACACCCCGTATTAATTATATATAGGTACATTAAACTTCATACAAGGTAACTAACTTCATTGTTCACTATGAAACAGGCTGCCGCTTAGTGTGGTAAATTATTGAATCTTAACTTTCGGGATGACTGTATACGCTTAATGCGAATATTATCTAGAAAAAGAACTTTTAGATTTACTATAATCACTATAAAGTACAATTATTTATCAGCATTCGGGTGACGGAATTAAAATTTCTATATATGTAAAATGTCATAGAATACGGATAAAAATTATTGTGAATGGTCATCAGGTGATATCCCGTGTGACGAAAGCAAACATAGTTTAATTTTAAAATATCTGAAGTTTTCTTACACCTAAGATAAGCGAATTATCCAGAATGAATAGCCCACAAGCAGTAAATTCGGGTGGTCTGTTCAACAAGGTGACGGAGAATTGAAGCAGCTGAAACAAATACCAGAAATAATAAGATTAGTCCCAAGCAAGATAATGAGAAGGCACTCGACACAGTCACAGCCGGCCACTCTGAGGTACAAATAAACCACAATGTGACTACTATGTGGGCTGCTACTGACAATAACACTGAATACTGATGGCCGGCTCAATACTAACTCAACAAAGGAGATCGCAGTCTAGTCCGGCCAATCTTTTACACATACGAACACTGCAAGGTTTTCCCAAACGTTGTTGACTCGAGATGAATGAGGAAATGAAACACGACTTATTCACCCAAATATCAATCATCAACGGAAATAACTAATCTTACCGTCTGTTTAGTTTTGTCATCTTCTTCTTGTATGACCAATTTGTTCACTATAGTAGCTGTTTGTTTTATCTGTGGAAAAGAAAAAAATCAATGAATTCTCACTTTGCCATTTTGAGTTAGGGCTACTTCCTATTTAAATATTTTCTATTAAATATGATAAACTGAAATTCTTTAGAAAAGATCAATCCTCAAAATCCAAAATTGTTATATAGATTATGTAAATGCCTCTTTGCAAACTTTGAGACCTTAAAACTTGGTTAGACGAACTTATAACCCTATCCAAGTAAAGTGACCAACTACACTGCGTCTCGTATCAACTGTCTGATACAAACAAGATGGTGATTGCAAAAGGTTCAAAATTTAAGTAGTGAATATACGGAAATGCAATAGAGTTGGCTCTGAAAATTATTTTGTTTAAAGAAATAAGCAAAAGAAATGGTGCTCTCAAAGTTATTTTTTTTAAATGTCAGTTGAAACCTTGTCCAACCGAGGTGACGAAAAATTTAATTAAAAATTAACCCGAAGAGAGCTTAAAAAAACAGGATAAAACGTTTAGCGCTCAAGATCAGTTTGGAGGGCCAACGGGGACTATCAAGGAAGTTGTGACAAAAAACCCGTCAAAGCAAAGACCCATGTTAGGTCAATAAACAATAAATACTTATATACACTTCAAGAACATGATATTACCTCATTGTAACAATCCTCACACGCTTTTACCACAGCGTTCAATACAAACGTATATCCAATATAATGAGTGATGTAAATAATAACCAGATATGTTTCGACACTTCTGCCTGTCCAATACAGACTTATAGCAAAAGCGGTAAACAATCGTATAATTATAGCTACAAAACCGTAAGTAATAACAATGAGATTTCTAAACCCGTGAGCTCTGTTAATGTTGTTGGCGCAATCACAAATCCTGTCATGAATTCGCATCAAAATATTCAATCTTTTATAATAGTCTTTCCTGTGAGAAAAGGGTTCATTTCGTATTACTCGTCCGCGATGATCCATGAAAATATACATGCGTTCTGAGTTACCCACTTTAGGTCTCGTTAACATGTTTACTAATATGCGATTTAAGCCCTTTGAATTTTCAGTCAAAAGACAGACGTGTGACCTGAATATAAGCACATTTATACAGCATATGACAATCGGTGCATACAAAGAAAAATATGTAACGTAGGTCTGATGTACTATATACGCGTTAAACAAAACAAAAAACATTATTTGAGCTGTTTGTAAAAGGAAATACACTCCCAAATGACCGATGATGTTTAACGCCATGTTTGAGAAATCATTTGTTTCATTTATTTCTTCGAACAACTCATCAAGTTGAGCTAAAAGCTTCAAGGTCCTAGTGTCCGCATGTCTCGAGACAATTGCAGAGAAATACGTAAAACACACGGTAAGGACTCCCAGAGCAACGAAGATAAAATTGTCGATTCGCCTAACTGTATCTAGTCTCACGTCTATTTCCTTGAACACTATTCCAAAAAATGCAATTTTAAAAGCAGTATAGACGCAGGACAATAAACCAGCAATTGCGACAACAGTGGAAGGAATATTTAGAACAGCTCTTGAATTTCCAGAATCGACGATGAAATTAAAAAGCATGACGCCAACACAAAGACCCAAAAATCGCGCCGGGAGCAAAGCAAAGTTACGGGTACTAAATAGTCGATTAACGCGACCTAGCGTAAAATAACTCCTTTTGTGTTTAACATTAAACATTTTTCTGACAATATAGGTTTTAGGTGTACTCTTGTTAGCGACTACGGATGTTCGTGATCAAGTAGGTAAAACCACACTAACTTTCCATTTATGTATTTCCATGATTTATTTGATCTACTAAGCCGTAGGAATTGCGTTTTAATATTTAACCCTAAATGAACTAGATATACCCCTAAATGATACGCCCTAAATGAAGAACATGCAGGATTTTCCTCCTGCAAGCAGACGTACATAGACATCAGGACCTCTCTCTATTTCCATCTATAATATCCCCTAATTTATCGGCGTGATTGTGTAAGCGGCAAGAATTAAATCCCATGACTGTTAATGTGGTGTTACCTTCCCACGCGGTGAAATGTTTATATTCTAGTTAGTACGAAGGGGTACCTTATTTATGAAAAGTTTACTCAGGGTTAATGTTTTAGTCTTGAACCCGCGAGCACTCCCTGTGAGCATTTCCCTCACGGTGAATTTAAAACTCGCGCCATTTATGCAACAATGTGCATACGTACGTCGTTCGTCCAATAGCCGAGTTTTATTCTTCCCCCGTCGCGTGCATAACGGTTTTTTCGTCTTAGGGTGTACCAGTCGTTAGTAGAGGTGGTTCGTTTGACCGGGTCTCGTCACACGGCATATTGCTCATCGCGCGAGTGACAACGTAAGTATTATTTTTTAGTTAATTTCAGAACGTTTCAGTATGAGTTTTGTACAGAACATGCTTGTGACATATGTAAAGCTCGTGTATATGATGAAGATTAATATTTGGTTATTAATTCCTTAATTTAATTAATATTTTGCACAGAACATGCTTGTTACATATGTAAAGCTCGTGTATATGATGAAGATTAATATTTGGTTATTAATTCCTTAATTTAATTAATATTTTGCACAGAACATGCTTGTTACATATGTTAAGCTCGTGTATATGATGAAGATTAATATTTGGTTATTAATTCCTTAATTTAATTAATATTTTGCACATAACATGCTTGTGACATATGTAAAGCTCGTGTATATGATGAAGATTAATATTTGGTTATTAATTCCTTAATTTAATTAATATTTTGCACAGAACATGCTTGTTACATATGTAAAGCTCGTGTATATGATGAAGATTAATATTTGGTTATTAATTCCTTAATTTAATTAATATTTTGCACAGAACATGCTTGTTACATATGTAAATCTCGTGTATATGATGAAGATTAATATTTGGTTATTAATTCCTTAATTTAATTAATATTTTGTACAGAACATGCTTGTTACATATGTAAAGCTCGTGTATATGATGAAGATTAATATTTTGTTATTTATTCCTTAATTTTTTTATTGATTTTATTTTTATTTTTAGTTTATTCCAAAAGTGCAGTTAAGAAATGCCAATTTAGTTCCAATATTTGTTATTAAAATATTATAGTGTAACAAATGTTATATAGTAAAAATAAACATTTGTTTTGATTTGACACGATTGTTTTATTTATATTAGTAATAATATAAATTAATATGCTATAATTTATTTATGTACTTTTCAAAAAGCACTATACGCTGGTGTGAGTTTTAAAGGCGCGTTTGCTCGCGGGTTATATAATAATAGATAAATATTACCCAATGGTATTATTTGAAAATTGTCGACACTATTAAAATAATGCACATAGCTAATAAAAATGGTCTATTATGGTGTGTAAGAGAAAAATGTTACAAACATATAAAATACAAACATGCAATACCCTCTACCAGGAGGCAATTATTTTATTTATTGGTGATTAAAAATGTGCACTCTTTTAACTGTCTGGTCTACTTGTGATAGTACCCGACACTTCAAGAAGAAATCTAGTAAATTTTAGTGATATTTTTAGAAAATATTAAACTTGTTAAAAAAATTTTTTGAGTACGAATGTTCTTTTTTTACGTTACCTCCACACATAAGGCCCTGAGGAAAATAATTTCCCTAAAGGTCTTTTAAGGAAAGGAAGAAGAGGGAGTTTGATAGGTATATACTTGGGAATAATTGATATGAATTTTACTTGGTGGCAAATTATTAATTGCATTTGTATATTGAGTATTGAGGACTGAATTGATGGGAAGAAATATTTATTATATTGTTTATATATGGACAAGTAGGTGAAATCGTACCTCCCTTGGAAACAGCTTTGTAAAACATTTTAATGTTCCACGCGCCAATCTAAAGGTGATTCCTTTAGAATGCCGTTATCAAGAAAGGTAGAATTTGCTTAGCTCAGACATGAGACCGTGTTAGCTTTTCAAAGGATCGTGGGGACTATTTGGTTTCTCCTCCAGTTCGTGGACCATAAATAAGTATAAACTAGATTATCATCGTAAGTATAAAAAAGTGTATTTATAGAGGATTGAATTTACAGTGATCAAACAGCATAAATATCGTACTCACCCCCGGACCGACAGGTTTAGGCCTAGCTTTCTAATTTTAAATAATCGCGGAGACATGGGGAATTTTCCACCGCTCATCTGAGGTGCGATGCCGTAGAACCGTGGAGCTCCAGCTCGGAATCCGTGCCCCCGTCTTGGCGAAAGTCACGCCCTAGAGGCGTCTGCATACGTCCTGGCGAAGGCCACGCCTTTGCTGCTTCCCTTAATAAAATGGTTTCAATTTCCATAAACTGCAGGTTACGAGCCGATAACATTTGGTCAAGGTGTAGCGAGAATGCCTTCGGCCTGGTAGATACAAACAGGTTCTTGTCTTCACGCGCGTCCGGATAATATGTCATCGCTGGAATACAACCAGGAGTTCCGAAGTCATATTATGTTCAGCCCGGTAGGTAATCTCCAGCCCGATTGCATTGCGCGATGACCCGTTATTTCGTCAACTGCGGCATGCGGTGAATTTTCTAGAACAACCCACATCGGCGGAACGGAACAAAAACCAACCAAAATTAGGTTTAAAAAGGAAATAACAATTCCCCGGTCACTACTAGTGTTACATTTCACTGTCTGCGAACTGGATCGAACTTAATACTGCGGATTCTAATGGAATTTTAAGATTTCAAACCGACTGTCAAATATATGACGCTTTTCCCTTCGTCGTACATTTAAGAAGTTCGGAAACGGAAACTCTCTCCCAAAACCTTCCCAAAATGTTACCAGCGTACAACAAAAATAAATCCCTAAAAAAGACTTGTGAAATAAGAATAATAAAACCAGTGACTAAATAAATTATGTCATGAATTATTTTCATATAAGTTCTGGAAAGGAAAAAGTATGATGAGTGGGTAGGAATATGGTATCAATTTCCAGAAGTGACAGACGTATGAATCCATCCCTCCAATTGAGGTGTAAAGCGATGGCTTGAGAAATTTCGGCTCAAGAAGTCAAAAGGCTTTTCTCAACCTGTCTCTCTCGATCCGTCCCGCCACGCGAAGTGACAGACGTATGAATCCATCCCTCCAATTGAGGTGTAAAGCGATGGCTTGAGAAATTTCGGCTCAAGAAGTCAAAAGGCTTTTCTCAACCTGTCTCTCTCGATCCGTCCCGCCACTTAGCAGGTGGGTACACGCATATGCCGAAAAGAGAATCAACAAACATCACCCCACGATACCGGGTACCCCTGCTAAGTCACCAAACGTAGCGAACCACTTGGGGTGACCTATGGCAGGTTATCCAAATGTTTCCCGGGGCGGCTGTACATGAAATAAAAGTTTTTTGTTTATTGTAACAACAAAAATTATTCTGAACAAAATTAAACTTATTCAACTTGCCTTATAAACACATCTCTTAGAACAGCAACAAAATTAAGTTGTGTTGTAATTAGGCCCTACGCCGGCTGCACGCTCACATTGGCATTCCAATAAAAACCTAAAATGTAAAATCGCTTTGGTTTTTCGGGTCACATCTCACGCTATCGTTGTTAAATAAGAATGTAGATGGATACATTCATCAAAAAAACACTATTCTAAACCTCCAAAATTATGTCGTTACTAACAACGTCGTTACTTACCAGCACTATTTTGAACTTCTTTAGTGTTCTAATTTTGATGGAAATTTTTTTTTTGATAAAGGTTTTTCCCCACTGTGGGTAAATATATGATTTTTTTAGATATACCTTTGTGGCACATGAATAGTTGCAGTCAGTTCACGAAACAGGTTACTCTCCACTGTGAATCAGCGAGTGCGTTCTTGGACGTCCCTTTTGAGAACATGATAAGTTGCAGTCGGGACACGATAAAGGTTTTTGACCACTGTGGGTTAACACGTGATTTTTAAGATGTCCCGTGCGATAACATGAATAGTAGCTATCGGGACATGAAAAAGATTTTTCTACTCTGTGCGTTAATATGTGACGTTTTATTTTTTATTTTGAAGAACATGCATATTTGCATCCGGGACACGAAAAAGTTTTTTATCCACTATGGGAAAACATGCGATTTTTTTTAGATTGCTCTTCGTATATGCATAGTTACACTCAGAACATGAAAAAGGTTTTTTCTCCACTATGAATCGCGCTATGGATTTTTAAATCTCCCTGTCGAGAACTTGAATAACTGCATTCGGGACATGAAAATGGTTTTGTCCGCTTTGGCTGAATTTTCTTGTGCCTCTTTGAAAAACGTGTAAAAGGTTTTATGTCACTGTGAGTCAGCAAATTATTCCTAAGAAGTTCCTTTGTACAACATCAATAATTGCAATCGGGACATGAAAAAGGTTTTTGTCCAGTATGGGTGTTATTAATTATTGGTCATGATCGGGTTCAAGTGAAAAAGCGTTAAATTTAGTGATTGATGATTGGAAGGAAGATATGCAGTTCTCTCTTAGACCATATTATATCAAATAGAGAAAACATATCTTCAACGACCTCCAATATTGATAACCAGATAAGTGATCATAGTATAATGATTTTAGACTACCAAAACTCTTTGAAACACCACTCTAACAACCAAGGGCGGATCCAGGATTTTTTTCTGGGAGGGCACAAGTGACCCCCCCCCCCCATATGGATGGACCAATTTTTTATGAAGTCGAAATTTGTGTTCGTCAAATTTAATGGGGGGGGGCTTTTCCGACCGCACTTTCCCCCGACCGTACCGCTCTCGCGAACGCTGATTATCATCCTTCATTTCCATGTGCATGAATTGGATGCAACGAACAAAATTCGCAATTCCAGCCAGAAATAGACAAGAGTTTGACTCATGTTCTTTCCGTTATTTTATTCATATATTTTAACTCTGATAATTTGATTTGCTTCTAAGTATGTACTGTGATGGAATCTCCACAGTACACAAAAAATATCGTCCTGGGGGGGGCACGTGCCCCTGTGCCCCCCCCCCCTAAATCCGCCCTTGCTAACAACAGAATACCACCAAACATAAACATCAGCATCAATAAGAGGGCTTTGAGAACATATCTTGAAACCCAACCGTTTTCTCATAACACCACCAACATAACCGAAAATTTTAATCAATTCTTTAAATATATCAAAACAGCAATCGACACTTGCAAATTTAAGCCAAGGATACGAATAGGAAACCCTAAGCAAGGTAATACACCATGGTTTGACAAAAAACTGGATCTACAAACAGTGGAAGAAAGATCCGCAAAACAGTCAACTTTTATCACAAAAAAATAAGTCAAGAAATTCGGTAACTAATTACAGACGTTTCGCCAAAACAAAATATTACACAAATATTTTTACAGAAAACATACATAATCCAAGACAAACCTGGAAGACAATAAATTCAATCATAACTAACAGTCCAAAGAACTCGACAAATAAAATTGAAACTCTTACCATCAATAATATAGTCATAAATGACCCGAAGCAGATATGTACAGCGTTTAATGACTTCTTTACATCGGTTGGTGAAAATTTAGCTGCGAGTATCCCATCTTATTCAGATGACATGAATACAATAAACATGGAACCAAAGCTATTACAGTCCCTCTACATGGCCAATACAAACAAACTAGAAGTTTTAAAAATTATCTCAAAACTAAAAACTAATGCATCTCCAGGAGTCGATGGTATGACAACTAACTTACTCAGATTCTGTAAAGAAAAATTAGTGGATCTTGTTATTCTAATTAATCAATTTTTAGTGAGTGGACTGTTTCCGGATCAATTAAAGCTAGCAAAAATCGTTCCAATTCACAAAAAAGACTGCAAAAAAAATCCATCTAATTATCGTCAAATATCAATACTCTCAGTCTTCTCCAAAGAACATATTCTATTTGAACATGTAATTAAAAATAGACTAACAAAATATCTCACAACTAATAATATTCTCACACCTCAACAATATAGGTTCAGAAAATTCTCCAACACGAAATGTGCTGCCTTTGATTTTATACTAACTCTTCAAAAACACTTAGATCAAGGAAAATATGCAGCGGGCATTTTCATATAAATCAAAAAGGCATTTGATACGGTTGATTATAAGATTCTATTAAAAAAACTTGAATATCTGGGCATCGTGGGCAACAGTCTAAAACTTTTATCTAGTTATCTTACGAGTAGGTGCTGTTCGGTTGTTATTGGAATAGAATCAAGTGATTATAGAAATATAACATGTGGTGTACCACAGGGCTCGATTCTCGGACCATTATTATTTTTGATTTATATAAATGATATTGCAAAATGTGGAGTGAAAGGTACACTTCAACTTTATGCTGATGACACAATATTATTCTACCATAATACTAATTTAAACGAAATGGAAAAGGACATGGAAAGGGATTTGGCTCATCTAGCCGAGTGGCTGAGAATTAATAAACTTAGCCTTAATATTAAAAAGACTCACTATGTGCTATTCGGGAATAGGAGAGGACAACGCCTAAACATTTCCCTGGGAATAAACAAACTGGAACAAACAGATGTCGCGAAGTATCTAGGACTTTTAATTGACTCACAGCTTACATGGAAAAACCATTTTGACCATGTTAAATCAAAGATTGCTCCGGTGACCGGTGTAATGTACAGACTACGTAGATTGCTTCCCGCAGCCATGCTGCGATCTTTGTACTATGCTATGATTCACTCCCACTTGGCATACTTTTCGAGTATCTGGGTTTTGCTACCAAAAAAATGATATCAGAGGTGCAAATAATCCAAAATAGAGCCCTACGTAACATTTTTGGCTTGCCTTGGGATACACCTGTTAAAGATATTTACCGTCACGCACTTGTATTGCCATTTAAGATTGTTCCTAGCTTTGAGATAACAAACACCATTTTAAATATTATTCAGTGCAACACCCACACAAATATAAAACTTAACTATAACAACGACGTTCACCAATATAACACACGACAACACAACAAACTACACATATCAAAAATACACTCAACAAAGTTCGGACTGAAATCATTAGAATACATTGCTTACACTAACTATAACAAACTGCCTGAAAATTTGAGACAGGTATATGCCTCCAACAAATCTCGAAATGATATATTGAAAACATATTTTTTCAAATGTTATTTGGAAAACGAGTCATAAGTAGGTACATTATCTTCAAATACTAAACTTATAATATGATGGGCGCGGTTTTCTCGTCATGTATTTGTATGTTAACATCTGTATTAGGTCTGTATATTTTTGAGCCCGTACCTTATATTGTATTTTCCTGATTTTGTTTTATTTATGCATTTCTTAGTCCATCTCATTAGTCCATCATGGAGGAAACTTTATTTTAACTTTTTGAAACCCAAAGTACATAAATCAAATGAGTCGGTTATACAAATTCATAAAATCTTATAAGACATGTTTCTGTGAAATATTTGTTTGTAAAGTGATTCTTCGTATGTTTGTGTCTGTATGTTGCTTCTGTGAAATGTTTTGTAAATTTTTTATTCATACATTGTGTTTACATATTGGGTTGAGTCGGGTTTAACTTCTCAAAAGTACCAATTGGCGATCCCTTAATGAGTTTTAATAACTCATGGGAGTGCAACTTCGTTGTATGTTTTTTAATAATTAAAAAATAAATAAATAGATAAACATTTGTATACTGTTGCGGTGTTTTTAGATTTTCGAAGAGCTTTTGAAATAATAGATAGAAAAAGAGTTATTAAAAAATTTAAAAAATGTGGAATAAAAGGGAAAGAATTGGAATGGGTTAAAAATTATTTAAGCAACAGACAACAAATAACAAAGATAAGAAACAGTGTATCAAATCCGATTGAAAATATGCTGGGGGTACCGCAAGGATCGGTATTGGGTCCGATATTGTTTATACTCTACATAAATGATATGATAAAAATACTAAAACATTGCAAAATAAGACTTTTTGCAGACGACGCACTGATTTATATTGCAGAAGATAATTATGAGAACGCAATCAAAAAGATAAATGAGTATTTCTCAAAAAAAGTGAACATTCTGGAAAAATAGAGTGTGCCTAGAAACAGTTAAAAAATTACACATGTTTTTAATTAATCATACAAAAAACATATGCACCATTTTGTAGAACAAATATTAGGCTTTAAAATAATGAAGAATAAACATTACAATCGTATTACTTCACAAATATTTAAATGTTTTTGAAAATTACCATTTTTACCTTTCATACAAAATAAAATTGCCACCCTACCCACCTCATGTGTTTATACTTCATAAAATGCAATAATAACGTTATAATATGTGATTTTTTTAGTTTTAGGGTTTAAATTAATTGTAGTTTCTGTAAAAAGTAGTTTTCTATGGGGTTTCATAATAAATTAATAATTTATACACAAAAATCAAAGTGAGACATATTCATTTACTCTTTAGTTACGTTTTATCTGTACTTCCACCGTAATTTTTGAACCCATTCGTTAAATTTCAGGGAGCGGACGCGGATCAGCAGAGACGGGGACGAATAAATGAAAGGCGTCAGTCAATGTGATGAGTCAGTTGTTTATTGCTGCTACGTAGCGATGGTAAATTTGGTGTGGAGTAACAGTGTGCAGACAGGAGCGATGTTGATGAGGCTCTTAGGTCATGAGTGATGAAGGTCGATGATGCGTGGTGGAGCAGACCTCTGGTCTGCATGTCACCAGCATGTAGTTCTGCAGCGTGGTGGTGGAGAAGACCTTGACGTCCAGGATGGATGCTCGACGCAGTGAGTCGCGGAGATGGGCTGTGGTGAACCTTGTGAAGAGAATTGAAGTCTCAGTAGTAGCAAAGCGTGATGGGCTTCGGTAAGCCTGAGAAGTTGCTGCGCACGTGACAAGAAGGCCCGCGGCGGAACTTGTCGTGGGCAATTGTGTCTCTTGAGCTGATGGTGCGATGGACCATATAAGCTGCGAGTTGATGTGTCCTCGAAGGTTGATGATGCACCGACACAGGTCACCGCGGGTTACCGCACTGGAACGTTATGATGCACTGTCTATGTGTTGGTGAACTGTTACTGAACTAGAGACTTGAGCTGACTGGCTGACTAGCGTTGTGTCGCTGCGCTTAAATAGCCGACCGTGTGAGTGACCGGAACGCCAAGTAATATCGAGCGCCCGCGCAAAGCAGAGAAGACTCTGGAACATTCCGTGGCCGTAACAATGTGACGTCAAGGCCTTTAGATGGGCTTCCAGAAATGTGTAGCCGTGTGCGGCATGAAACACTACAACTGCAGGTAGGTTGTACCTTTCGAGAATATGCTGGTTTTATCAGTGGCGTGACTGTATTGTGGCTTAAGGGGGCGACCGATCTGGTCGCCACAAATTTTAAACGGACAACACTAGCTTCTTTCTGATTGGTTGTTGGTCTGACGTCTCCGCCATAACATTAATTGTTAAAATGAGTAACAACGCGTTTCTTTAGTGTGACTACTATTTCGAGACAGAAAATATTATAGCCTTTTTACGTAAAACGGTAAGTCTTTTTCTACTCATCTTTTTGTAATATGTGCGGTACGAACATTGCTAAGCTTACATATTTACAGTTTTAAATTTTATCAAACCATTGACTTTTTATAACCCCATTTTGTCTAATTCTTTTTACGATTTCGTAACGTTTATTGTGAATTTCGTAACGTAACGAAAAAGTACAGTGTAAAACTGAGTGTATACAGTTGCAACTTAATTTTTATTTTATTTAATATACAGACAAAGTAATACAATATGACAGGAAAAATAAAAATTATTTTCAAAAAAAAGGAAAGTCACAATGAATTACTTTTAAGTATTTTGTCAATGGGTACTTTTACTTTGAAGATATGAATAGACTTATTTTACTTTATTATGAAGTTAGAATTTTTTATGTTAGGGTTCAATACGAATTATTTCTTTCGGCAAGCCAATTCTTTTACATAATATTTTTTTTACCTTTTGTGGTTATTTGTTTAAATGCTTAGGTTAAGAAGAGTATATTATTGAAAGTGTGTCTGTAAGCATGTAAGTTGTCCCTTTCAAATTGAAAGCATTTTTATGAATAAGTGCCTCAAGCTTTTATAAAATATTATTTAAATTAAAATTATTATTATTTACTCTTATAATACCGGCTACAGGATAACTGTTTTTGAGGAATGCCCCCAAAAACCATTGCCGGAAGGCAAAAAGCTTCTTAGAAGTTACTTAGAAGAAACTTTACCAAATATGTCCATGGCAGAAAAGGATACCTAAGGTGAAAAAAAGCTAATTTTGCTAAATACAATTACAGATTCTTTAAAGACAGAGTTTCATAAAATACATCCCTGAGAAAAGAAAGTACTAAAAATGTCGCGACAAATCAAATTGTAAATAAACACAAATTAAAAATAGCCATTTCGATAGTGATTAAAATTAATAAATTTTTAAATATTTTCAACAGTGACTGTTCTTTAGTTTCTAAAGATTTATTGAATTTTGTGTAAGGTACTTAAATAAAGGAACCCGATAATTTTATTAAAAAATATTAATTAATACTCCCTTGTTTTATTTTAAGCCCATAACAATAGGTACTTACAACTAGTGATGGGTTGTGAGTTTATGTATGTTTGTAGTATGTAGGTACAATAAATAAAAAAAGTAAATGATTATTACGTACATTTAAAAAAGATGAATATTTTTTAATTAAAAAAATTATACAAAAAAAAATATATACTTAATTTTTTTTACTGTATAAAACAAGCTTTATGTTTACTATTTAGTTACATCTTAGGACTATTTCGTAACAATATTTCGTAACTACTTTTTCGTTACGTACATTTATTTTGAGAAATACTCAAATAGTGACTTAGAAACTTTGTCAAAATGGCTCAAATTAAATAAATTGAAACTAAATGTAAATAAGACAAAATACATGCATGTAGGTAGAACAAATACGCATGATGAACCAAAGGTTTCTATAAATAGAGAAATCATAAAAAAAGTGGAAGAAATTAAATATCTTGGTGTCATCATAGACTCAAAATCGAACTTCTCAAAAAATGCAGATTACACAATAAAAAAAATCGCAAATAAATATCATTTCTTGGTAGAATCAGACACAAAGTAAATAAAGAAACATGTCAGATAATATATAATACAATTATATCACCACACCTTAATTACTGTTCAAGTATTCTTTTTCTCTGCAATGAATAGAAAATGAAAAAAATGCAAATACTGTAAAATAAAGCGATGCGAATAATACTTAAGCGCAACGTATACGAGACATGCTAAAAGAACTAAATATGTTGACGGTGAAGCAAACTGTGTATTTGAATGTACTTATTTTTTTAATATAAAATTAACATGGTGTGGGGAACGATATCCAACAAAGGAAAAAAGTTTTTACGCTGGCAACTCAGCTGACGTCACTTAGTGCCACTTAGTGAATGATGTCTAAGGAACTAAAAAGAAAAATACATTATAATAACGAAACACACGGACACGGGACAAGAAATTCAAAGCAAATTAGACGGCCGACAAGAAAAAAATCAAGCACCCAGAAATCTCTGATGTACCAGGCCGTCCAACTGTATAACAACATCCCGAAAGAAATTACTGAGATAGAAAATATAAATAAGTTTAAAAAAGAATTACGAAAGTATGTCTACCTCAATTATTAATGTCTTTATTTATGTGTAATATTTAAAGAATGATTATGTTTGCCAACCAATGTAAATGTTTATATCTTTATAAAATATTAGCACACACAAAGATGTGAGCTACTGTAAGATTAATAAATAAATAAAAAAAACACTTGAAGTTTTATCAGCCATTCATTCACATATTTACAACTTGTTATTTCAATTAACACTGGGTAACATTTTTACCCCCACAAACGACTTACAGTCAACCTTTTAACGAGAAATACGAAGAAAAGAAGAGAAGGATATTTTAGGTGGTGATATTTTATACCCAAACAAACAATTAGCAGGCATATAACAAATATTATAATCAATAATTATCAGCCTGAAACACTCATCTACATTGAAAAAATCTTCCGAGAAAAGATACTGGCCGCCAACGGGAATTGAACCCGTGACCTTCTGATTGCCGGTCAGGTGCTCTTGACCACTGAGCTATGGCGGCTTATCTAATACCCGCCAAATAATTCAATATATACTAGTGTTTCATTCGACAATTACTCATTATTACATTTTTCCAACTGAAAACAACCAACTTTATTTTTGTGAGAGAGGTATTGTTAATACTAAATCTGTTATATACCCTTTGTGCTATGCATAAAAATCTTGTTTAAACGTTAGTTTATCAATTAAAAATAATAATTAATATTTGACAAGTTAAAGTATTTCAGCAATAAATGCAGACATAATTAGTCTCGACGCCACCTAGCGGGAGATTTAGTATTAACAATACCTCTCTCACAAAAATAAAGTTGGTTGTTTTCAGTTGGAAAAATGTAATAATGAGTAATTGTAATTGTCGAATGAAACACTAGTATATATTGAATTATTTGGCGGGTATTAGATAAGCCGCCATAGCTCAGTGGTCAAGAGCACCTGACCGGCAATCAGAAGGTCACGTGTTCAATTCCCGTTGGCGGCCAGTATCTTTTCTCGGAAGATTTTTTCAATGTAGATGAGTGTTTCAGGCTGATAATTATTGATTATAATATTTGTTATATACCCTTTGTGCTATGCATAAAAATCTTGTTTAAACGTTAGTTTATCAATTAAAAATAATAATTAGCAGGCAGTTACCCTATTGGTCAGAAAAACATAGGTTAAGTCGATAAAAACAAACTCTTTAACTCTAGCGACTGATTCTAACATAAATTTACAATAGCTAATTTATAATAATTAATACGACAAGGTATGACAGATGGCGCTAATGCTGCAATTCTTAACACACCGCCCGGAGAGGGATTAATTTAGGAAAATTAAAAACATCTCTAAATCTAAAAAACAAAACTCACTCAATAAACAAATGTACATATATGACAAATTAACATATCGCAATGAGAGCTAAATATCCGGGTAAGTATTGAATTAATCTAGTACTAATAAATTTTATTCTAATGAGAAATAAAAGTTTAAAAAAGCAAGATAGATAAATTAATTAAATCTGTAAAAAAATAATTCTCAATGGACAGTATTATTTAGTTTGAATTGTGTAAACTTAAATTTTAATATTTCTAGACATAAAGAAAAAGACTGCACATTGCATAAATAGAAATTTCTTATCCTAAAAAGAAACCAATAAAATTTTCATAAATAAAAGCATAAATAAGTAACCTTCACCTATGACAACATCTTATAAATCAAAAAATAAATAATGTGAACTTAAAATCTAATAAATGGCATTAGAACAACACAAGAAAATACCCGACTTGAAACCAGGGGGGGGAGTCATCTTCTTGATCCTATTTGCGTAAGGGCAATCATCATAATAACTCATTTTCCATAACTCGTGAGAGGGTCATCAACTCATTCGACTGGCGCAGGCAGCGGCAGCAAAGCATGGTGCAGATTCCATAATGAAATTTATTTGTCTTTCAGTATTTTTTATTTTCCGGGGGTGGGGTCATCTTGTTCCAAATTGTCCTCTAAGGGCAATAAACAGGTTTTGGTTATAGGACGCATGCAAGTCCCTTGTGACGTCTTGAGAGTGACCACCCCCACAATTCCATCAGAACTAGGACGAGAGGATAGATATTATCCTAGTGACCAAGTCATCCTTCATTCAGTGACCACTGACTCCGGGTTGCCACTCGGTTCGTGACTGACTCCGAGATAATCCTTTTTTTTACCTGAACCAAAAAGGATTGAATTAGTTCTGCATATTTATTGATTCAGTCTAGTCCATAGTATCTCCCATTCCTCCTTTTTACGCAGACCAGCTAAGTGCCCAAGGAGAGGGTAAGGAATGAAAGGGTTAAAATTAGTATAATCATTGGATGCAAGTGTTAGGTGTTGAGAAAACAAACTTGATTTTTCATAATACATCCTACAAATTACACTTTATATAATAAAAATAATATAAGTCATAAAAATACACAAAATTTTCGAAATTTGTCATCATTATCTTTTCAAACTGCCATATAATTCCTTTAATTTGTTACAAGCCCCTTTGATATTAGAAGCATTATCAGAATATATTCTTTTTGGATGACCTCTACGAGCTATGAAACGCTTTAGACGATTTAAAAATTTATATAATGATATTCCGGTGTGTAAATTAATATAATGATAATGGTGTATTTTAATAATTCCGAGATAATCATTTTTTTTACCTGTACTAAAAAGGATTGAATTAGTTCTGCATATTTATTAATTCAGTCTAGTCTTCGACCAGGTATCTCCCATTCCTCCTTTTCACGCAGACCAGCTAAGTGCCCAAGGAGAGGGTAAGGAATGAAAGGGTTAAAATTAGTATAATCATTGGATACAAGTGAGGTGTTTTTTTTTTTTTTTTTTCTTCATTTTAAGCACCCGCTAAAATGCCAGAGCAGTTTGTCAGCAGGGGGCCTAGTCCCTATCTTTTACGTTTTACTAAGAGCATGTTAGCTTAACTTGGTGGTTTGAGCAAAGTTGTTGCAACTGGCTAAAAATGGAAGTCAATAATTTTTCTGTTTCTTTTCTGTCGGTCGCGACGATAAATTAACTAAACCTAAACAGAAAAGTTACTGACTACCATTTTTAGCCAGTTGCGACTTTGCTCAAACCACCAAGTTAAGCTAACAGGCTGTTAGTAAAACGTAAAAGATAGTGACTAGGCCCCCAGATCGATTTAACAATATTAATATAACACAGAAGAACAATTATAACAAGATACCACAATATAGAAAATAGAAACAGAAGAATAAATTTTAAGCAATTACTTGGATTGGTTGGGTATTGCATTCGCAGACTTGGTGGGTAGAAAATGTCAAATTCCTGATTTTATCCCACCTACCTAATATTCCTATCCCAAAATGTCACCTTGAAAAAGAGCAATTGTTGCAAGAAGAAGAGGTGACACTATTTCAAGCTCAGTACAAATTAATGTCTCAGACAGGGAGCACATATTGAGCATATACTGTTGCAAAAATAATATTGCAAGTTACTAAACATAGTGAAGTGCACCAAAACCTGGAGATCAGAGAGGACCCATCTGCAACTGGTGAGTCCTATTTTCCTTTTCCGTTCTGGGCTTATCTAATTGTCCAAAAGCCCAGATCTGAACATCGACTGACTATATACTACGCAACAAGAAAATATTGTGAAATGGTCTGGGGAGCTGTCTAATCCATTTTATTTGAAAAGTGGCGTAAGGCAAGGAGGAAGCATGTCTCCGGTTCTGTTTAATCTATATACCGATGATCTTATTAAAAAACTTAATGCCACGAAAATAGGATGCCATATACATGGAGTATGTGTAAACAACATTAATTACGCAGATGATATGGTTCTTCTTGCACCGTCACTAAGCGCATTACAGAAGTTACTAAGGATTTGTGAAAACTTTGCAAAAAACCATAACCTGTTATATAATACTACCAAATCAGTAGTCATGGTTTTTAAAAACAAAAACGAAACCATCCAAACACTCTCAGTATGGTTAGATGACAGGAAAATGAATGTTTATCACAGCGTTAAGTACCTGGGACACATCATCACAGACGACCTTAAGGATATCGAGGATATGGAAAGGCAGAGAAGAGCGATATCTGTTAGAGCGGGTATGCTGTCAAGACGTTTTTACCTATGCAGCCCAAAAGTAAAAAGAATATTGTTCAACGCTTTCTGTACCTCGCTGTACACATCAGAACTGTGGGTTGACTACACTGCATCCCAATGGAACAAGTTAAAGGTTGCTTACAACAACGCATACCGTCAACTTTTCCGCCTACCGAGATACTGCAGTGCTACGGAAATGTTCCTGGAGGGACGAGTGCACACTTTCCGAGCACTTCTCCGCCACCGCATGGGAAGTTTATGGCGCAGACTACGCCAATCGAAGAATGCAATCATCACCGCCATGACTACCTGGTTGGAGTCCCCCCTGATGGCCCTCTGGAGACGGGAGACTATGAAATACCCTCCGTAAACAGCTGCATGAATTAATTTTACTGTTTATTATTATTTTTCTCATGTTTTTCATGCTTATTCGCTTTTTTTTTTAAATTTATTTATATGTTGTTATTTACTTTATTTTTATTTTTAACACTAACCCATTTTTTGTTTCAAAATATGGAATGTATTGCATTGCACTACCCCTGCATACATTCTGGAATATTATTATTATTATTATTATTATTATCCATCAGGTTTTGCGAGTGCATGCTATCTAATCGTCCCATATAACATAGCGACCACGTAGTTATCGGGACTGGTCCTTTGAGGGTTGCGTCAGGGCTTCGCTCTGAAGCACAACCGCCAATTTTATAGTGGAGTCGCAGTTTCGCGACACCATTTTTGGTTCTTTCGAGCCTGATTACCAACGGCGTATTTAAAATTAATATATTTTACCTGCAAATTAATATATTTAACCTGCAAATTAATGTTATTTGCTTTTTATATTTTGTAAATTCGTTTATACCGACATACGTTTGTAATTATTGTTGCATTAAAATTCCTACATAGAATTAATCATGGCGACGAGTGATGGTACTCAGGATCTATTTAAAATCAAATTACCAGAATCTAAAATTAATTTATTGCATAATCGTCTCAATGAGTTGTATGAGAAAGCAAAAATTATCGCTGATAGAGAGACAAGGAGTTCGGATGAATTCGTTAAACAAACGGTTAATGTAGCTACATATTATTCACAATTTAACACGTATTGTGATGACTTTCTTTCGCTCCAATTAAAAAGGGATCCAAACTATAATATAAATTTCGATTTATGGAAAAAATTCGAAAATAAGTACTGCTTTGTAGTTAGTATACGCGAAAGTATTGTGGCGAAGCAAGATTTAGGTGGTACGCAGAAATTAAATAATTCGCAATTTATTAAGCTTCCAGCGATCGATATGCCATCAAATCAAGAGAATTGGTCAGTATTTTACGAAGCTTTTAAATTAAACATCCACTCTAATGAAAATTTCAATACTTCGCAAAAGATGCAATATTTGATAGGAAAACTCCAAGGAAAGGCGTTATCGGTTTTTGCTGGAGTACTTCCGAATGAAAAAAACTATTTTGTTATTTGGAATGCTCTCGAAAAGAAATATCAAGACAAGCGCGTGCTAGGTACCTTTTACCTGAACAATATATTGAATTTAAAATTATTGGCACCTTCTAACTCAAATGATTTAAATAATTTTATTGAACGATTTGCGTCTTCCATGTCTGCGCTCAAGGAATTAGGTATTGATGACCTAACAGACTTTATAATTCTACATATTGCACTGAAAAAATTAGATATACAATTGGTGCAAAATTTCGAAATGTCTATATGTCTATACGGGAGAAAGATATACCTACATATACCGATTTAATAGAATATATTCGTTCGCATGTTAAAATTCTTGAACGAACCGGAGTTAATAATAATAAAAATAAAGTTTCGCATTCTTTCGCTGTGGTTGAACCGAAGTCGTTTGATAATAATCGTACTAAAAGTAATAATAATAAGTGCCGGAAATGCAATTGAAGCGATCATGTTGAATTGCTTAAGTGTGAACAATTTAATGAATTGAGACCTAAGGCACGTTTTCAGTTTGTAAAATTAAATAACTTATGTGTAAATTGCTTAAGCGATAAACATAGGATGGTGAAATGTTCATCTAAATCGGATTGTAGAATTTGTAAAAAACGTCACCATACCGCATTGCATTTTGAGGGTACGGTGACAACGAAAGTAATTCAAAAAACGAAGCTGTTATATTAATAACAAGGAATAAACATCATAATGATTTTACTGCGGGTAATTTAGCTACGAATGTACTATTGTCAACCGCGCAGTTATTTGCTTACGACAATAAAAATAATCAAGTAACCGTCAGGTGTTTAATTGATTGCGCCTCGCAACAAAATTTAATTAGTTTAAATACTTGTAATGAATTGAATCTTAAAATAATTCCTTTAAATAATTCAGTTATTAAAAGTGTTGGTTCGGTAGAGACACCAATATTTGGGCATGTTGCATTGACAATTAAATCCCGTGTTTCAGAAGATAAATATAAAATAAGCCTATTAGTGGTCAACAAAATCACGGACAAGCTCCCTACACAATATGTTGACACAAAGTCATGTGAGCATTTACTTGGTTTAAACCTAGCGGATGAAAATTGGAACGTTCCATCTGATGTTGATATTTTATTAGGCGCTCAGTTATTTCCATATATTTTGCTGGGAAATAAGGTTTTATCTAAACATAATATGAATGCACCACCTGCTATACAAACGGTGTTCGGATATATTGTAATGGGTGAAATACCTAAGTGTACGCCGGATGTTTCGTGGACATTTGGCCCCATAACCAACGTGGACTTATACAATGCGTTATCCAAATTTTGAACCATTGAAGACATGCCTATTAAGTCATTGATGAGTGCTGAAGACGCGGAATGTGAGAAAATGTACGTCGAGTCCGTCCAACGGGATGACTCGGGAAGGTATATTGTATCTTTACCTTTTAAGATAGATCTTAATAATTTAGGAAATTCGCTCAGTGTCGCGCAACGCAGATATAAATATTTAGAACGGAAATTTAATACGTCGCCAGAATTGCATCGGAGTTATAATGAAGTAATTTCTGAATATCTGGAAAAGGGATATATAAGGTATGAAGTTCCGTCTTCATCTAATATTGATGAGGGATATTTCATTCCTCATCACGCAGTAATTTGTAAAGATAAATCAACAACTAAAACTCGTGTTGTATTAGACGCCAGTACAAAGACCAGTTCAGGGTTGTCACTTAATAATATTTTGTAAACTGGTCCAAACTTGCAATCTAATTTATTTACACTTTTAATTAAATTTCGCTTATTCGCTATAGCATTGACCGCAGATGTTAAGTAAATGTATTTATGTATAATGGTAACGGAAAGCCATCGTAAATATCAAAAAATTCTTTATAGATTTCACGAAGATGAAGAAATTGGAGTTTATCAATTTAATTCGCTCGCCTTTAGATTAAATTGTTCACCGTTCTTTGCGATGCGAACTTTAAGACAGCTAGCGAGCGATGAAAGAAATCGTCACCCGAAAGCCGCAGAAGTTGCAATTAATGATTTATATATGGACGATTTTGTATATTCTGTAAATACTATAAGTGAAGCCGTCACTTTGTCTACAGAATTAATGGCAATGTTCAAGTCTGGAGGATTTGAATTAGTTAAATGGTCGAGTAATTCTGCTCATTTGCTCGCTCAATTACCAGAATCGCACCGCGCAACGATGGATTTCTCGGATAATTGTAGCATTTTAGGACTAAAATGGGATCCGGTATCTGATTGTTTTCGTTTTATAATATGTCCCATGGAGGAGAAAACTATATGTAAAATATCAATTCTTTCCACAATAGCACGTTTATTCGATGTATTAGGTTTGGTTGCTCCGGTAAATTTATATGCCAAATTACTTTTACAAGAGCTGTGGTTAGAGAAAGTGGGATGGGATGAAGAACTACCCCAAAGTATTGTTAATCGATATGTCAAATTCAAGGAAGAATTACCGATGCTTTCTAATTTAAATTTACCTCGATATTTGGGAGTAAAAGAGGACTGCACGATAAATATTATCGCTTTTGCAGATGCGAGTACGAAAACATACGGGTACGTAGTATATCTTCATGTCACAGATAAGGGTGGCAACGCTACTATGAATTTGATATGTTCGAAATCCAAGGTAGCCCCATTAAAAATAATTTCGCTCGCTCGATTGGAATTATGCGCAGCGCTTATTTTATCTAGACTTGTTAGATCTATTGTAGATACTTATAAGAATCGCGTTTCGATAAACGATATATTTGCTTTTTCAGATTCAAAAATAGCACTTTCTTGGATTAACTCATCCCCGCACAGATGGCAAACTTTTGTAGCTAATCGAGTTAGTGAAATTCAGGAAAATTTACCCGCGAAACATTTTTATCATATAGATGGAGTTACCAATCCTAGTGATTGTTTATCACGTGGACTATTGCCCGCTCAGCTTATTGATCATTCTCTTTGGTGGCACGGTCCATCCTGGGCTGCGAACCCAGTGTCCGAGTGGCCTGTCAAAAGCTTTTCTCCCTCAGCGCAGGAGGAGAATACTTTCAAATCCATTAAATCACATCTGTATAGGGTTGTGGGTACCCAACTTTTATGTTATGAAGAACTTCTCACAGTTCTGACACAAATAGAGGCTTTACTTAATTTACGTCCGTTATGTTTATTAAGTAGTTGTCATTATCCAGAAGCTCTTACTCCGGCTCATTTTCTAATGTCTACTCCGATTCAGCATTTGCCCGCTTATGATATGACTAATGAACGCATTAGTCTGCTGAAAAGGAAAGAACTTTTGGACCACCTCGTTCAATCTTATTTGAAGAAATGGCATATAGAGTATCTTCACTCTCTGCAGATGAGACAAAAATGGAATAGTCCCGCGAGTAACATTCTAGTAGGTACTATAGTATTGGTGCATCAAGAAGATGCGAGTCCACTTTATTGGCCGGTGGGTGTTGTTGAGGAAATATTCCCGGGCAAAGACGGAGTGGTTCGTGTGGCACTCGTAAGAACCCCTTCTGGAAACTTTAAACGAACGACCAGTTGTGAAATTATGTCCTCTGCCTACACAATAATTATTATTTTTCTTTCTCTCTATTTTTTTTATTTTTTGTTCTTAACTACGTAATATCAATCGTGGATATATAAGATTATTACATTTTCTTTTTTTTTTCACTATAATTCTTTACTTTATTTTGAAAGTACCTTCAGTTTCGGTAGGTACTTCCAAGGCCGGGAGAATGTTTGCGCATTATTATATGGGATTGGTTGGGTATTGCATTCGCAGACTTGGTGGGTAGAATATGTCAAATTCCTGATTTTATCCCACCTACCTAATATTCCTATCCCAAAATGTCACCTTGAAAAAGAGCAATTGTTGCAAGAAGAAGAGGTGACACTATTTCAAGCTCAGTACAAATTAATGTCTCAGACAGGGAGCACATATTGAGCATATACTGTTGCAAAAATAATATTGCAAGTTACTAAACATAGTGAAGTGCACCAAAACCTGGAGATCAGAGAGGCCCCATCTGCAACTGGTGAGTCCTATTTTCCTTTTCCGTTCTGGGCTTATCTAATTGTCCAAAAGCCCAGATCTGAACATCGACTGACTATACATCAGGTTTTGCGAGTGCATGCTATCTAATCGTCCCATATAACATAGCGACCACGTAGTTATCGGGACTGGTCCTTTGAGGGTTGCGTCAGGGCTTCGCTCTGAAGCACAACCGCCAATTTTATAGTGGAGTCGCAGTTTCGCGACACCAACAAGATTAAAGCAAAATTCAATGTAAATAGTCTTGATCTATTAGCCATTTTTTTTTTTTGAGATCGGTGGTGCAATTAGATTCGTTTTTTACGTTCATTGGCATCTTATTAAATACTAGCTGGGTCACCCGGCTTCGCTCAGGACAATAAGATAGTGTTCTGGAATGTTGAACAATGATGTTCCTGATTTCCTATTCCTGATCATTCCACGACATACTCCGCCACTCCTTCCACAACTTTCTACATCTCTATGTAACCTTCTAGAACTTTCCGGAAGACTGTTCTAGAAATTTCAAGAGGGCGAAATTTTCAGCCCTTATATCTTTAAAAGCACGCCCTTTAGGTAAAAACGGATACCCTTATTCCCTAAAAGGGATAGAGATCTACCACACCATATAACTTTCTTGATCGAACCGGGGCTCGTTTCTGAGTTTTTGCGAGCCGCACGTTTTTTTGGACTTTCTTTTATAATATATGCCAAATTCATTAATAAATAAAATGTTACTCCTTACATGTCCTTTCCCGTGCGTTCCCCTCCAGCGTTCCACTTCCACCTTCCCCGCCACCGCTCACCCGCTCCCCCGTCCCGCCAACCCCCCAGGCACTGCATTTCTTGACTCCTCTCCCGCCCGGCCCGTAGCCGAAACTTTTTTCTAATACTAACAATTTTAAACTCGTGATATCTTTCCAATTAAATATCCGAATTGATAAATTCAAAAAGTTAAATAAAGGTATTAAAGTTGTCTTGAATATGAAGTAATTTATTTTGATAAGGATTAAAACCAAGATACAAATAAAGAGCCTTTTCAAGCGGCGACATTGAAATTAAATTTTAAAAATAAAATAATACTTATTGTGGCATAACCATAAAAGTTATACATATGCTGTCGCGACCTTTTTTGTAAATAATGATGTGTTCTATAAAGTCGTAGTACATTATTTAATTCTATCATCAATGGTTTTCGCAGCGCACGCGATTTAAAGAATATTTTAGGTAATTTTTTTACACCCTGGGTTACATTATTGAAGTTTTAGTAAGGATGCCTATTTTTTTTTTAAATATAATATAGCCTATGTCACCCAGGGATAGTGTAGCTTCCCAACAGCGAAAGAATTTTTCAAATCGGTTCAGTAGTTTCGGAGCCTATTCGATGCAAACAAACACACAAACAAACAAACAAACAAACAAATATTACCTCTTTATATAGTTTATAGTAGATGGTAGGGACAAGATTAGCGAATTTCCGTTGTCCGTATTTATTTATACTTTTCGGAATGGACAACCCCTCATTTTTAATTAATCTAGTGCCATATGCGTGATCTACTTTTTCCTTGTATATTGAATCCGACAATATGTTTTGGCATACAATTTTAAACCATAATATCCCTCGCACAAGTAATATACCAACTGACTCATATAATAATTTTATGTTTCTTCTTTGTGCATAAATGATTTTGCTTACCATGAGCTTAGTCATAGAGTTCTGAATTGTTTGAATGTAATCTAATGTAATTCTGTTCTAAATAAATATTAATGATAATACAAAAAATATTAATTGTCAAAACGAATATCTAGATTGTTTATCAATTTATGGATACCTTTCGTATATTAACTCACCAACAAGAGTAACCTTAATAAACTCCGCGTGTTTAGACCACATCTTTGTCAAGACACACAAAGATGTTAATATTATCTCCTCAATTCTAGAAACAAACATCACTGATCATTTTCCAACACTATATGGGCATAATTTCAAAAATTCATCTATAAAACAAAATTGTGAAACTCTTGAAAAAATAGACATTAATTATCATACATTAAATTCATTACTTCATTTAGAAAGTTGGGAAAATGTTCTATCTTTAGTAAATCCACATTCCGCATTAGAAAATTTCTATAAAACTCTACAAGATAATATTCGAAAACATGAAAGTAAAATTGTTGTAACAAACAGAAAATATAAAAAAATCAAACCATGGATTACTGTTGGCTTAACTGTCTCAATTAAGCAAAGAGACAAATTATACAGAGAAATGTTAAAATATCAAATAGCTTGCCAAAATAATAATGTCAGAATAATTTCTTTTATGAAAACAAAATATTTAATGTACCGAAACTTACTCAATAGGCTGATTCGAAATTGTAAAAAGAAATACTACTGTGAACAAATTGAAAACGCTAAAAATGATAGTAAAAAAACATGGAATATTATAAATGAAATTATGAACAAAAAAAATATTTCTTCAAGTGTTGTAAATGAGGTTAAAATCAATAACAAATTAATAACTGACAAATCTACCATTGCCGAAAACTTCAATTACTTCTTTACGAATATAGTAGATGAGGTACTTAAATCATCCAGTTTGAATGATAATAATACTTTCATAGAGACATCTTCGCAATCGATTGCAGATAATGAATCAATCAACCCTATAGAATATGTTTCACCTATCACAATAAATGAAATTGAAAAATATATAGATAGCCTAAAACCATCTAATTCTAAGGGAACTGATGGATTATCTAGTAATACATTAAAAAAAATTAAAAAACATATTTTAACTCCTCTGAAACATATTTTCAATATGTGCCTTAAAGAGGGTCATTTTCCAAAACAGTTTAAAATCTCCACCATAATACCAATTCATAAATCTGGTGAAGCCCATAAATTAGATAATTATAGACCAATCTCACTTGTTTCAAACCTATCAAAAATATTAGAAAAATGCATCAAAAATAGAATCATAGAATCACTTAGAAAAATATAATATTCTATCGCAAAACCAATATGGTTTTCGTAAAGATCTAAGCACTGAAGATGCAATATATGATTTAACAAAAAAATTATACACATCTATCGATAAAAATAAGAAATGTCTTGCTATATTCTTAGATTTAAGAAAAACTTTCGATACTGTAAATCATAAATTACTAATTAAAAAAATAACTCAACTAGGTTTCAAAAAAAACACATTAAAAATACTGACAAACTATCTTACAGACAGAACACAAAAAACAAAAATTGGGAATTTTTATAGTTCAGAAGCACATATAAAAAATGGAGTTCCGCAAGGAACTGTCCTTGGGCCGATTCTATTTTTGATGTATATAAATGATTTATGTAATTTTGTGATCCCAGGAAAAATTATTTCTTACGCCGATGACACGGCAATAGTAGTAAACGGAAATTCTTGGATTGAAACTTTTTCTAAGGCAAACGAATGTATTGCACTTGTTTCAACATGGCTAAAATGTAACAAACTCATTCTAAACTACAGAAAAACATTTTATTTAACTTTTTATAAAAGCATTAAAAACAAACCTCATGATAACCTTAAAATTAGAATCCACAATACGAGTTGCAATCAAGAAACATGTTCACTGTGCAATGAACTTGTCAATGTTGAAAATATTAAATATTTAGGTATATCTATTGATAGACATCTAAATTGGAAATCTCAAATTGATAAAACCACATCGAAATTAAGATATCTTACTTACACATTTTATAGACTTAAGGAAGTACTCAATCTCGACAAATTAAAAATGATCTACTTTTCCTTGGTTCAATCTTCAATAATCTACGGCATAATAGGATGGGGTGGTGCGCTTGATGCATTTATTAAGCCTTTACAAACCACTCAAAAGCGCATTATCAAAGTTATGTATAATAGAAAAAAAACATTCTCAACAGAGTTATTATTCAAAGAGACAAAAATATTCAATATCCGTAAATTATTTATATTGCAGACTATGAAATATATATATAACAATAAAAATTGCTTCGTAAAAAATGAAAATAGAATTAGCAAAAGAACTAATAATATGTTTTACTCCCCCCAAACCAATACTAAATTAATGCAAACACATAGCAGCTTTATTGGTCCTCGTACTTTTAATCTTCTACCAAAACACATTCAAATGGCAGATAAAATATCACTTTACGTAAAAGAATTAAAATTATGGTTGAATGATGCAGATGTTGGAACATTTTTTCTATAAATTATTTGAAAACCTTCATGTTTCACTTTTCAATACAATTCTAACTTTATTTACTTTCTTTACTCAAACAAAAAATCAACAAAATTTATGTTTCACTATTTTATTTTATTTTACTATAATGTTTTCACAGATTACTATATTTCTAAACCTTTAGTTTAAAATTTACATTTTTTACATATACTTATTGATGTATATATAGCAATCTTGTTTATATTACCCACACACAGGCAGTGCCTTAGTGGGTTCCCATTACCTACTCTTTTCTATTATATATTTTACTTATTGCTAACTAACTAACTAACTAACCATCACGCCGTTTCCCCGCAGGGGTAGGCAGAGAGGACGGACCGCCAAACAACTCGGTCTTGGCACACAGTCTTTGCTTCACTCACATTCATACATCGTCTCATACATACTCTTCTATTATTCCGACTTTTGACATGGCCCGACTCAAGTATCTGATTCACTTGATCGTGCCATGTCTTCCTCGGGCGTCCCCTACTTCTTCTTCCATTCACATTTGCGTCATATATTCTTCTCACATTTTTACTTATTGCTAACTTTTACATTACTTGTACCTTATATTTACTCTTACTGTATTTAGAAATTATGTAAAATTGTAATTAGTATTTAGAAATTATGTAAAATTACTTTTGTATGTATGTAGATACAATGGGAAAAAATAAAGAAAAAAAAAAAAAAAAAAAAAAAATCTATATTTGTCTTCTACGAGTTTCCCCAAGAAGTTATTCCGTATCTGATAGTAGATTCCGCTAGTGACAAATAGATTATATTCAATGTACTTATGGGCATAAAATATTTAATTTTGTAAATTCGTCCCGCAATAGCTCGCAGGCGTTTGCAGATGTTGCTTATGTGAATATCCCATTTCATATGCGTATCTACTGTTATCCCCAAATATACATACGTTTGCACAAGTTCAATTGTTTCGCATTTGCACGACTGTGAAGAATTGTGTTTACACAAAATTTATATAATGATATTCCGGTGTGTAAATTAATATAATGACTAGGTTTTGCCCGTTGCAAAGGCAACTAATGGGTTAAAACACAACGCGATTTCATGTGTGAACGTGGATGAAGCGAAGAGCGGGTGTTTAATTAAATATATGAAAAAAACGATGTTTGAATGCGGATAAAGCGAGTGTGCGCATATAAAGGGGCGCTCAATTTTGTACACCCGCTCTCAGACCGCTTTGGTCGCCCGGTTCAAGGCGTTAAGTATGGGCCTTCTTTCGCAAAAGAGGTCCGAGGAGTTTCCTGCTCAATTTTTTATTGCGCCATTGGGGTTCTGTAAGTCGAGATCTCAGGGTAAGTCGAGATCTCAGGGTAGGTCGAGATGCGTAATTTGATATTCATCTCGAGTAATATTAGGTTCCATTAATTTAATATTTATGGAAACATGGTTCCTACTTTCAGTTATTTTAAAATACTAAACCCTTGGATTCATATATTACGTATATATGTACCTTAAATTTAAAAAACAATTTTTTTTTTTATCGTCAATCTTTATTACCATGTTTCTATGGTTTAACATGTCAAAATATTTTGATTATGACAACAGACAGCAACAAACAAAATTTATGCAATCATAATATAAGTGAACATAAATGAATGTTTTTCTCTACAGGTCGGTTCCATGCCAACTCAGAATGAAACCAACTCGGAAACACCTCAGAAAGGTCAAAAAGCTATGAAAAAATAATTTCGAAATAGCCGGTAACCCTAATCAGTGCTGTGGATATTCGTCGACATCACCTATTCCATAGATATTAATCAGCAGTTTGAGCTGTAGATATTCGTCCTCATAGATATTAGTCCTATTTGTTCAGTTTTTGCAATTCCTGTAGACATTAGTAGACGCCTCCCTCTGGCCACCATATTTGAGATCCATTCTTGAGAATGCTACACACTAAGCTAAAGTAAAACAGCCTTATAACTGCACGATTAGTCAATTCCTTTGTATTATGTGTGACAAAATCCAACATCTTTGTGTTTTTTTACAGATCTTTTCAATATGAGCATAATGTTAAGCGAGCGTCTTGCACAATTCCTAAGTTCTTGTAAGTCACCATGTGTTTCAACGTATAATTAACACAAAATTACACAATATATAATAACTAAGTGACCTTGTAGAGATGTGCAGAGAGGATGTACCGCCGAATAACAAAAGAATAAATATATTTTCATATGTATAGTGAAATAAAAAAGTAAACTTACTCTCCTTCCTTTCCCTATAAACACCCTCTGCACAGTATCCCTAGATGATAGAACCTAAGGGAAATAATTTTTCTCATAATCTTCTGTGTGGAGATAATGTAAAAGAAAATATGATTTCTTTTTACAGAAAGATATTGAAATATAGGAGATATGCTATGATGGTTGCACGACTGTCGGCGGACTACTGTCTGATAGTCCTAGTTTGAATATGAAATTTAGTTGTTTTTTTTAAAGTGTGTAGTAGTATTGGTTAACAATATCAGTGACACCAAGAAGCAGTCTTTAAAAACTGTTGATAGCACATCTCTTATATTTAAATATCTTTTTGTACAACATGCATTGCATTCATGTTCTTGTTTGTGTGATGGAATAAAAAACGTTTTATTTCATGAAAGCTTTTATTTTTTATTATGCTGGGTTAATGTGTCTTTTTGTCAGAAAAACCCAGTAAAAAAACTGACCACATTTTGTTAATTACGACATTTTTCATTTATGTAACATTCAATATACTTAATGTAAAAGTAAGTTAAAGAAGTGTACCTATACAATTCCATCCAATATATATATACAATGTAAAATGTTGTTTAGAAATAATATACAAAACATGGTATTACATACAAATCAGACTATTGCAGTCAGTGGATACATTTTCGCATATTTTATGGCAACATAAATCAATAATCATCAAGATGCAAGTGAGGTACCGAAAAGACAATTTCTTGGCTTCAATCCGAATGAAGCGAAACTTAAATCAGCAATGGACATTTTCGCTTTCAAAAACTTTAACTGAATTGATGAATACATTACACAAAAGTATGCACCACGCTTAAACGATTGAAAATCGATCCTGTTTTCAAATACACATGTTGTGCAAATTGAATGTATAAACCATAAATAGAAAATTGTTTTTTTTTACATAAAATGTATCAATTCAACATTTTATGTAAAAAAAAAATTTTGAAATTTCTCACAGTGAAATACTGTATGGTTAAACCCAACATTCTCAGTGAAATATTGTGTGTATGTATGTCATGATATGAGCATGAAAAGTCACCTTACTATCAAATATAATACCAAGATCTTATTAATGAGTTTTCAAAGGAGATGTTGGGTTGATTTCATTCTAAGTAAGTTGTCCATTGTGACAAACGATTAATATTTTTGACAAACACTGGTTTTGTGAAAAATAACCACAAAGGCACTGTGAGTATGATTTTTTTTATACATCAACTATGCACAGGAGGCCCTGAGGAAAATAATTTCCCATGGGGCGGGCCTATGTCATCTTTGAAAAAGCTTTGTGGGGGATATTCTAGGGAAAGGAAGGAGAGGAAGTTCTGGGAAGGAAAAAGTATGAGGGGTGGGTAGGAATCTGGGGGTTAGTGTGTCTAAGAGTGATGGACCCATAAATCCATTCCTCCCACTGCGTTGCAAGGTAATGAATCGAGAGTCCGACTGGAGACGTCAAAAGATCTCCCTCAGCCAGTCTTTCCCGATCTGGTCTACTACGCAGTAGGTGGGCAGACACATCCGCCACCAAGATCTAGACAAACCTCAACCCATGAATCCAGACATCCCTGCAAAGGTGTGGGTTATCTAATAAGTGATAACTGGGGCGGCAGTACCCATGCCCACCAGACGCGGTCCCTCCATACATACTGTGGATGTACTGTGGATGCTGCGCTTTCCTTCCGTTTTAGGAAATAAATACAATAATAATTGTTATTTATTTATTCTGAATTAAAAAGAGCTTTGGCTTTATTTTTTTCTAGCAGTAAACAGCAATAGATACTGTAATTAATGACACCATCCCAACCTCAAAGGCCAAAAACAAAACGCAACCTGCGAATCGGGCCGAGACACATATAAAGTTAAAACTTAGATAACACCATTCTCAATGCTCGCGTAAACACACCAGTAACAGTGGATTCTCTGCTTCATTCCGTATCCATGGTGTTAGAAAGAGTATGATATTTGCACATGCGCATTTAGTTCTGCCTGCCTAGTTTTGTCTGAAGCCGAATACTCATTTGATGGGAACATCCAATGCGCAGAAAATGACTTTTATGCGCATAGACATAGTGCAAATATCATAACCAACAGCGTGTATTAATTCAATACGTATTAGAAATTTGTTCGTGTGACAATTTTGACAGTTTGCCTTGAATAACTGAAGCAGATTGATACTTGAATATCTTTCGAATGGTTCCATGCCAACTCAGAATGTGAAACCAACTCAGAAAGGTCATTAAAAGCTATGAAAAAATAATTTTAAAATAGCTGGTAACCCTAACCTATTTAACCAATTTTTTTATCATCACTCTTAATGACCTTTTTGAGGTGCTTCTGAGTGGAGGCTTCTACTAATATCTACAGGAATTCCAAAAACTGAAAAAAAAGGACTAATATCTATGAGACCCAAAGTGAGGATGAATATCTACAGCTCAAACTGCTGACTAATATTTATGAGAACCAAAGTGAGTACGAATATCTACAGCTCAAACTGCTGACTAATATCTATGAGAACCAAAGTGAGGACGAATATCTACAGCTCAGTCTCCTATCAGGCCCTTGGCGACCCTATCTATCTAGGTTATATATAACGCAATTTTATGTTATACCAATATGCTCTACATAATTGCAAATCCAACCTCTGCCAGTGCTGTAGATATTCGTCGACATCACCTGTTTCACAGATATTAGTCAGCAGTTTGAGTTGTAGATATTCGTCCTCACTTTGGTTCTCATAGATATTAGTCAACCCTAGTTTGAACTCTAGATATTCGTCCTCACTTTGGTTCTCATAGATATTAGTCAGCAGTTTGAGCTGTGGATATTCGTCTGACATAGAGGCTGTAGATATTAGTATCTGGAGTCCTTCTGAGTTGGTTTCATTCTGAGCTGGCCGGTCACCCTTTAGCATATCTATTTAATTAATTTAATTTAGAACTGTAATAATTGATGTGAAGTATAAAGGATTTAAATAGGTAATTTAACATACCATTTTTATAAGTAATCGCATCTTGTTCGTGGGCTAGAATTACAGATTTTTATATTTGATATTCGGTACATACTTCAGCATCCCTTATATAAAAAGTATTATTTATACTTTAAACCGCTTACTCGTTAATACGGACTATTTTTTATTCAAACAGTTAGATTTAGTTTTAAAAAGTTAGTATTTATGTAGGGGGAGACAAAAAAAATACATGCAAAAAATATGCATTTAACATTTTAATTTTGTTTAAATTAATTCGCTTACGCGGTAATGCAATTTTATATTTACCGTTTTTATTTCTTAGTATCACAAATTACACAAACCTTGCATTGCCAAACAAACCATTCAAAACATGGGATGTTTTTTAAATTATGATGACATGTAGCTTTCGTAGTTTAACCTCAACCTAAAAAAGGAATATTCCGTATTATCCGTGCATCAAACTTTGACAACATGATCGTTCCGTATTATGGACTTAATGCATATTTACCCAAGAAGTTACCGACCGAAAAGTCGCTTTATGTAAATATATGTTCTGAGAGAAAAATACCAAATCTGAGAAAATCGTTTAAAAATGTAAAGATAAAATTAATTATCAATCAAGTATACTAATTCATAAGCGCGGCCTCCCCCAGCGTTGGAAGCATTTGTGTCATTCTGGAGAAATTGAGTAAATTATTAGGTATTCGTAGGGTTTGAAGGAGATGCAATTGTGCGTGTCAACGGGTCACTTAATTTTTTTTTGAATTGTGCTTCAGATTTTATGTCCGGGTTAAATCTTTCCCAAGTGAAAAACTAAACCCTTCCACACACTTTTCCACAAATGATTATCTCGTAAATCCACGCAATGTAAGTGCACTATATAAGTATAATAAATACAAAACAATACAAAAACAATACGTTAATCCACCAGAAACATAATGGGAAAATAATTCACCGACTCCAGATATTTTCATATCAGAGGGTTCGGCTCTGATGAACTCCTAACCTGGACCGATAAATCCTACTGATCCCTTAATATAAATATTTTAAAAATCTTTTGTAATCTTACGTGTATTTAAAATAACTGACTATTGCATTTTTATATATAAATTCTTTGACAAATCTAATAAGCCTAAATTTTGAATGAGAGAGCTAGGTATAATGCCAGTAGCCGATATAACAAATGGTAATATTTTTAATTCTAAGAATGCCTAATTTTTTTAATCTAATTCCCTAAATCTGTATATTTTCTTATTTTTTCAGAAAAAGTTTTTTGAATATTACAGGAATTTAGAATAGCGAAATCAATGATTTTGTCATGAAAAACTATATCGGGTCTATTATGACTAATTGTTCTGTCCGTAAGTATAGTTTTATCATAATAAATTTATTATTATTATACTCGTGCGTTATTATTATGAAGGCATTATATTAAGTGAACCTATTTTATCATTATTAGTTATTTTTTAACAGCAGTGATCTATTGGATGCGTTTCTTATTTGCAAACTACAAACACATGTAAGGTAAATAGTTTATTATATTAAAAAATAATAAAATAATTAGTTTCAACCGCTTTTATTGTTTAAAAATCAACATGTTTCATAAGCTACGCTTACTTCATCAGGGTTGACTTAAAAGTTTTAAATTCAACTTTTAAGTTTTTTTGTTTGCACTGGGCAAATAGTTACGTCGATTTTAGGTAATACTTATTTTAGAAGAGGTGAGAATATAAGAATTATACTTTCGGGGAAGCAACTGTCCGAGGATCAATATTGTCTTATCATTACTGGTTTAGGTAGATTTTAACCGGCTAGTTTAACTACGTTATTAATTTGGCAATTATACATAGAGATGGTTTATTTTTAAGTTTGCGCACTTTACTTTTATAAGAATAAAATTGCTAATACCTAATCTAAAATCTCTCTATAAACTATATTTTGGGTTGTAGATCCGCTTGCATTTGCTCCCTGACGTGTTCCTGGAACTATTTGAATTTTTAAAGAATTTTCTGATTTCACCCTAGAGCAAGCTACATACAATTGACCATGTGTGAAAACAGGTTCTGGAAGAAAAACGCCAATCTGATTAAATGTTTGACCTTGTGATTTGTTTATGGTCATACCGTATGCAAGCTGAACTGGGAACTGGTGCCTGTAAAGATTAAAGGGAACCGTTACGTCTGCAGAAGTATCCAGCGTAATCCTAGGCAAAAAATGAACGCTTCCTCTTCTATCTCCTGTGATTATTTCAACTTGCAATAGATTATCTGTAAAACCTCGAAGAATCATTCGCGTGCCGTTGCATAAGTTATTCGCGATGGACATATTACGTAACAACATAAGAATCGAACCAATTTTTAAATTCAAGACATGAGGTGGTAATCCTGGCGGATTGAAAGAGTTTAAAAATTCTAAAGGGAATCTCACCTGTTCCTCAGGATCTGGATTTCCTCTCTGGTCTCTCGCCGAATCGATACTGTAAAATGTCTTCAAGGGACCTTCTAATTTTTCTAAAACTTTTTCATTGATTTTTCGAGCATCGACATTTTTGGGACATAATATTGCCCTGTCGCAGAATAAATTTGCATCGGCTACCGAATGTGAGTCTCCGTAAATTGCGCTAACAATATCCTGGCAAATGCTACTCGACGGTAAAACAACAGAAGACGCTACACAACCTTGAGAACATGGAAGAGTTCCGTTACCTAGTTCCAACAACCATTCGGCAAACGCAGTTTGGTCACTTGAAGCCCGCATATTAGCCTTAAGGTGGACCACCTTAAATAACCTCCAAAGCCCACTTTTTTTGATGGACGATGCAACAATTTTCCCGCGAGCCGCTCTGCGACAAACAGGTAAAACTTGTCTAAAATCCCCACCAAGAACGACAACTTTACCCCCAAAGGGCAATTCATTTTTCATTACATCCCGTATGGCACGTTCAATCATTTCGAAAGCTGTTATTGGGGCCATCGGAGCTTCGTCCCATACTATTAAATCTGCATTTTTAATTATAATTTTATTTTTTCTTGAAATTTTACATGTTGCAGAGGTATTTAAATCGAAAGGTAAATTAAATGCATTATGGCATGTTCTGCCCCTGGGAAGTAAAATTGCCGCTATTCCAGTCCAAGCCACGCTTAAAACGTTTTTTCCCTGCGATTGCAACGAATGAATTAAAGTTCTATACAAAAACGTTTTCCCTGTACCTCCTGGTCCATCTACGAAAAAGCATCTCGGAGAATTTTCATCTGACCTACCTGAGAGAACTTGAAGGATAGAATCAAACACTTCTCGTTGTTCGATGTTCAACAATGACTGCATCTCCGCTCCCAGGTTTTCTTCAATCACAACATCTGCAGGTCCTATATCCATATTTATTGTTCGATCAGGTTCCGGCAGACCTTGTGCAGTGCAAGAAGAACCTTCGTTCAGAAGGGCGTCACTTATTTCGAGAAGTGCAAGATTTATAGCCAAGTCTGCGCTCTCAACATTTCGAAGAAAATCCTCCGACATGGGCGTTTTGAAAGAATTCCATATTTGCAATGGATCTGAAGGAAGACAATGAACCAATATAACTACAAAAAGGTTTCGAAGTGCCTTTGGCATCATGAAGACAACCCCTTCTTCTAAACACTTAACCCATTCGTTGATGTTGTCTGTCAGGCCTAATTCACGCGCCGCATCACTGAAAGTAGGAAGAATAACCCCGTCGACTGTTCGGAGATGTTCGTACGAAGTTGCACCTTTAACTTTCAATAATGAAATCCTAAGGTGGTATAGTTCTCTATGACGTGGAGACACTGACACTATCCTACCAATGACTCTATCTCCGCCTTGCTTACGTCGTTTCCAAATTTTATTTCTGTTAAAAACGAAGAAGTTCGGAATATCCTGATAAAAATGGGAATGAGCAGAATCATCTAATCGATTTAAATTGAACCAACCTGTTAATGTAGTGATGTGGGATAGTGCTAATGCTTCTTCCTCGTTACCGTCTCTGAAATATACCTGTTCTCCGCCTGGCAAATGTACACTCAGTAAAACTGTCGTGTGCGACTGACCATGAATTGGATTTTCAAGAATACGCCAAGCAGCTTCTGGAGCGCTGATGAACCGACAGTCTAGAAACTGACTAATTTCATCATGGACGATTGTACTGTCTGTTGCTTCCTGAAGAAGTCGTATTTCCATGCGAGCACAGTCGTGACCCTTGGCGAGATACTTGTGGATATATTTAATGGCGATAACGGAGGAACAAATTTCGGCATTAATATGTGCGTTGAATTTCCTAGTCAAATATGGATTGTACGGGACGACAAATTTATTATCAATTTTAAACCCTCTACATATGTGATCTTCTGAACTATTGTCTCGTCGTTTGTACACCGGATAGCCGTTTACATCTGCTTCGGTTTCATCTCGAAATGCTTTAGGAAACTTCTTAGAACACTTTCCTTCAACCATACAAATTGCTTCAGGATTGACGGTACCACATGGGCCATGAATATTATGTTTTATAACCGCACTATACAAATCCTGGTCCCTCTCTCTGTCAGGTAATTCTGCGCTGATGACATTGTCTATATCTGGAGGCAAATGTAACTTGTCTAAATCACCAAGAGTGAACAGACCGTGAAGATGCGGCAAACCTCTCTTTTGTTCCTCAATTACGTAAACGTAAGCTAAAACCTTACCGAACACCTCTTTTTTTACTATATCACCGATAAATTCATCAACCTTCAGCTGGAACACTCGTGCAACTAAATCTGGCCTATCAGAGGCAGTTTGCCATGGATGGAGTTCATTTGTTATTTCACGCCATTTAGGATTGCAGGTGAATGTGATAAACAGGTCTGGGCGACCGTATTTCCTAACAACAGCCATTGAATCCTGATACATCTTAGTCATGTACCTCGGGCTACCAGTGAACGTGGAAGGTAAAATGACGATGTTTCCTGCACGGATATCATGGTCTACATGTCTGTTGTTTAAATGATCCAACAATCCCTGATAACACTCCACCCGCAACTCCTTTTGGTGTAACCTCAAATATGTAAGCCTGCTGGACTCGCAACGAACATACGAATTGACGATATATTGCTGAAACAGCTTCCCTGAAGAATGAATGGGATTGAAAACCAAGCGCCTTACAGCAATTTTATGCGAATAAAATTGCAACAAAGTGACATTATTTCGAACTCGAGTTGCAAAATCTGAATGATGCCGGAGGTCTGTCGACCAACCTAACTCGCCTGCTGGAAATAAAATTGGAAAGACCATTGAATCCAAATGTGGAGATAAAATGCTGATGCGTTGCGTATTATGCGACCTATTTGGATAAACAGCTATGTCGACGTCGGCTGGCAAATTCCCTTCGTGGTCTGCGACGAAGACCATACCGACATCATTAGTAGATGTTGGAGCATTGTATCTCCTCTGATCATCGGATGAAGAACGCGAAAACAACAAACTAACAAAACGCTGCGGATCACCGGTTTCTCTGCTCCGCGCCTCTTCTTCCTGAACAGCAGTTCGAAGATTCCGGTAACTACCTGCATAAGGACTTATTTGACGAATTGTCCTATCCACAACCGACATGATTTCCTGAAAACAATTAACGTTGGCCGGATGATTCATGCGTAGATTCACAGCTGCATCAGTGTCGTAAACGTATAGCTGCGCATAGCACGGCACCTCGTTCTCTCCAGCTTCCAGCATTGTGGATGTAAGATGACATATCTCTCCTGAAATCTTCAAACAAAAAGGACCCCTGCCCGGAATGTCAACGACTTTAGCACCAAAGCTAGCAAAAGCGCTCGCATTATTATATTGCCTAATAAACGATCTGAAATTCTTGGCGTCCTCACTGTTACCTAACAAAAGATCTTTGAACTGGGCTGGATACTCAGGCTGTGGATTTAGAAACACTTTTCCATTATGACAGCAACTGTGCCTCAATGGACTGCTCTCAGCTGCAAAATGAACCGCCCGGCAATGTTCAATAGGACATTCGCAATCTAAAAGACCTAAATAATGGACAGATGGAGTAACTGCATTCAAAGTTCCTGCAATGGCACATCTGAATGTAGCTCGAGAAAGTCTATTTCTATTGGGGGTGATGTCTATACTGGGCACAGAAACCGTTTCAACATTCAAAATCTCCTCTGTCACGGATCCTATCACATCTCTCGCTGGTACTGGAACTGGAACTCTTTCATCGGGTGCTATAACCTCGTCCACATTCAATTTTTCATCAATTACGGCGTCATTCACAGAATCTTCCACTACTCTCGTAGATGCTGATGAACTTCTAAGCGTCATTTGACCTATAAGTTTACGCTTGACTCGTCTTTGACGATCGTACTCTTTTTTGTTTAATTTTTCTTTTGCTTTCAAATCAACTTTACTTTTTTCATATGTTATTTTGTTCTGTAATGCCTTAGTGTTTTTACGTTCCTGAGTTTGTACTTTCAATCTCATCTCCACGCTTTCAGCCTTTTTACGTTCATATTCTGCCCTTTTCAATTTTGCAATCTCTCGTTTGTTTTCTTCTTTTGCACTTTCAGCTCGCCTTTTACGGTAATATTCTGCATTATATTCCAATTTTTTCGATCTTTTAAGCTCATCATTTCGTTCTTCTTTGTTTTGTTTAACATTCTTACGGTTGTTTCCAGACGTAGATGCATTTATCATCAACCTTTCATTCTCAACTGTCATTTTTTCGATTTCCCGCGTATTTTGCATCACTCCACTGGACCCAGCGACACATTCATTCAAGTGATCAAAAGCTAATTCTCGCCTTTCTCTCATCTCAAAATCTCCTAGCACAACATTCAAATCAGCAATCTCTCTTCCAGACGATTTTTCATAAGTTTTCATACGTTTTTTATTCGATCGCTTACCAGATTCGTTTTCCCCGTCCATATTTCGCCGATCAAATTGAACACTCGTATCACTCTATTATTCTCAAGTACAAATTTTAGATTCGAAACAATATTTTGAACACTTTCAGATATCATAAAACGTAAAAAAACTAATATAATTTCGAGACAATATAAAAACCGTCGTCCCAATCTCCAATTTTCAAAGCAAAAGAACCATAGATAGACGAACTTCAGAGTTAATAAGGATGTTAAATACATTTGTTAAATTGTTTCGGTGACTTCGTCGTCACTGTGACAAAATGAACGAAAACATCTATTTTTGATGAAAATAATGTTACAAAAAATAAATTTCAATAAGAGAAATAAAAAAAATATTTCTCAAATTTATTAAGAAATAAATAAAACGATAAATAATCGAACAAAATATTTGTTGCATTATTAAAAAGTGTTCAAATCGGTTGCTTTGTCGCAGTGTGACACATATAAATGAAGATAAATAAATCAGTACCTAAATAACTTTGTGAAATGTCTCTGCATTGATTCCATGCCAACTCAGAATCAATTTTTTTTTAAGTGTAATATTTGGCAGCTTTTCCTGAAACATTTCGTGTGAATTGAGTATGTAATATTAGTACCAAAAGTTGCGCAATCCTATGCTCTAAAATATTTTTAAAAAACATCTAAGCCGGGAACGATTTTTCGGTCACAATGCCGTTTCCCGTAAAAGACGACGGAAAACTCTGAAAAATCTGTTTTATTTAGGCTAAAATTTGACATCTCAGAGATCCTGACCTAGTTCAACAATCATAGATTTGAATTGAAACTAATGGCCAAAAAGATGACTTTTGTTTTTTATGCGAACCTGTCGGCGGGAAATATAATCTAGCCGAACTGAGTACTTTTATTTGAGGTTCCAGTTTTCGCCGCTGATTCGCTTCAGTTTTCTGTGAATAAAGCGCTAGCAAAAATGTAGGTAAAAAAATGCTTAATTTTTCAAAGTACTGAAACTTGGCTGAATTGAAATCAAGCTAAAACGAACCTCGAGGTTGGTGAAACTTAAGGGGTGGTGCGGTCGATTTTGGCGTGCCAGAAAAAGTGAGCTTTTCTCGAAACCAGACATTAATATATATATAATGGTGTATTTTATTAATTCTGTTAGTTTGAAATGTTAGATGCGTAGAGTGGGATAATCTACCCCCTACACATAACAAGTCCTCATGTAGGAACGGGTTAAGAGATTTTAGCGAACTGTTTTTATTAATATTTTTATTTTTTAGTAAGGCTTCCCTTTCTCCCGAAAAACAGTATTTTTGTGCTAATTCGATTAACCGTTTTGAGGCAAATTTTAATTCTTCTTCCTTCAAATTACCTGCTCTTTTAATATTCAATTTACTACAGTTGTGTATAAATCTAAGTAGGTAAGCTGTTATATGTTATAGCAGTTATACGTTTTAGCTTAGTTAAAGACAAAAAAATTTCAAATATATCCTGTTAAATTTTGTATGGCATGATCGGGATAGTGGACTTCTTTTCAATCCAAAACACTTGGAGATTTTTATAGAGCCATTTATTCACACATTATTACAACTTGTTATTTAACGTTAAACTGGGTAACATTTTACCCCCACAAATGACTTATAGTCAACATTTTATGCTGACAAAATACTAAGAAAAAAGGACAGTTTTTTCAAGGTGGTGACATTTTTTATACAAAAAAAAATCAACAAAAAACAAGCTCTGTAACCCTAGCAACTGATTATTACATAAATTGCCAGCAGCTGATTTATGATAATTTATAAGACAAGATGGCGCTAATGATGCAATTCTTAACATATCTCAATCCTTGCGCGTATATTTTAATAGCATTTGTTTTTTTATAATATTTTAAAAATAACCTAAATTTAAATATCAGTTAGTAAAAAACATTTTAACTAAATTTAATTGATTTGAAATTTAAATAATTTAAATTAAGTTGAAAATTAAAAATAGAACTTGAAATAAATTTCTAATAAACTTTCAATAAGTTAAAAATTAATTTTCAATAATTTTTCAATAAAATTTCAATACTTTTACAATAAACTTTCAATAAAATTTCAATAACTTTTCAATAGACTTTTAATAAATTGAAAACTAATCCTATTTCTACTAGTGCGACATAGGTTTATATTTAAAATAACGAAATTATTTTTTTAACTTTATACCTTGCCGGCCGACATTGCATATTCAAGTGTTCTAGCTCAGCTATACCTAACGAGTTATTATTAGGTATTTTCAAACACTTGTTTTTGCGGACAGCAATATTATTTTTTGAAAGTGTCGATACACCTTTCAATTTTATTTTCCAACCTTTTTCATGAGTATTAGCATTATTTTTTATGCACAGAACACTGCATTCAGCGATTGTGTACAAAAATTATGACAGAATATTAGCGACAACGTGGGTGGGTGGGTGTTTTGGTATATTTATGGCAAAAACAATACTGAAGTAAGTTCACCACAAAATTACTTAACTAGCGACTTGGCAATGCGACGTTTGCCGAAAATAATCTAAAAAAGAGGAATATAAACGCTAAAAATATTTTGAATCTCACGTCTTTAAAATTTAAAATCGACCTTATTTATTGTACGAGGCAAGTAAGCGCCAAAGTGTTTTTTTTTTTAATTTTATTTTGTGCATAATTTTATAAGATTGAAAAAAAGTTAGATCCTACAAAACGTCAAAAATAGTCTAAGCCATAAAGAGGTATTTAAAAAAAAACTCATATTTCTTCATAGTTACTTAAGTCATGAAAAACATTGTTTGAGTAGTTTACGCTTATATTTTTGTAAATAATAATTTTATTTTAATTCCAATCTATTCAAAAGTGTGATGATACCTCCCTAGTACATTTTACTTTTCTAAGCTTCTAACCTCGTAGCTCCAATCTCGTAGTTATATTTATAATTCTACCCTTATGCCTGTTATGTAACACGGTTAGGTGCATAGTAGTTACCGGGAGGAATTGTTTTTGGAATGGCCACACTGCAAGTTTGCTTCGATTGGTGCTTACCAATCGCTTGACCCCAACGGCGGGCACCCCTTCCCCGCTTCCCGCCTTTCCGCCCTCGGTCCGGAGAGAGACCCCGCGCCCAGAAAGCATCGAGCGGCCGAACCAAACTGACCTACGCTTCACGTTCGGTCCGTTGGCCATTTTTAACCAAACATGTAGATTTACGTACGCCTAATCTATGGACGGGGAGGAATTTGTGTTGGTCCCCCGTTCCGGCAGTGGTTTTCTACGTCGGTGGATTTCAAACTAACGTACGCTGCGTTCTCGGGCATCCCTTTGGAATTCGGTATGTTTTTTCCTCGCTTATGGAGCACGTGACGGCTGAGAAGAAACGCCGTCCGCCCGACAAACACCGTGAGTTGCCTCATTTTCCTATTTAATTGTGTCCATGTAAATTGCCTTGCACCTGCGCGATAAACCCAGACTTGGAGAGAGAGTTTGGTTCCGGTTAGCCAATTTTTACCTGTTTTATAAACCATGTACGATGTAACCAACTATAGAATACAATACACTGCTTTCGTTACCCTGAAGCATTCTTTGATTTGAGACAGATCATGTGTGGAGTTTCCCCCCCAAATTAACCTTTTTTTGCTGCCAACCCGCGCCCTGGATGAAGAGAGCCTGCTTAAGCCGGAACGACTGAGCTAGTTGCCGGAGACAGGTTTGCCATAGCCTGGCGTCAACATGGTTCTTGGTAGAATGCACGCCATTAGTTGACACTGGCTTTCCCACGTGGGGGCTTTTTTGTTTAGTTAACACTGGCGACCTTTTTAGTTAACATGTCCTACTGATCACACCCCTAAGTGTGATGTCCTGATTTTAAACCTTCCCGGGTTATTTGTACCTCAGGGCTGTGGTTTTATTTTTAATGAACCGTAGGTTCTTTTATTTTCTAGCTAAATCTACCCTAATTTTCTCAAACCCCTGTAATTTTATCACAGTAAACATGATTTAAGATTTTAGTTCACATTATTTTCTTTATTCTGCGTTGTGTATTTTTTTTCTTTAGAACTTACATTTGTATGCATATTTTATATGCACACACATGTAGAGAAGATAATGTATTGCGTGTGGTAACTCCTAGGTTCTTTTAGAGAAAGTGTGAGAATTTTCCAATCTATTTAATTATTTTTATTTGCCTATCCTTGACCGCATTTGATAAACTAACCCCGTCCTAACCTCGTCAGTATTCGATTTCACCCTTTTTCTCGTTTTGTTTATTACTATTTTTCCCATATTATCACGGCTTTAGTGATAAATACAATGCAAGGAAGATAACAGTCTATAGTTGTGACATTTCAAGAAAGAACTTTACTTTACCTATGTAATATGAGATCATTCCAGGACCCTGTTTTTTTTATTGAAGTCCTTTGTCCGCATCCTTCACCTAACATTAATTATTAGTGTTTTTATGGTTAGTATACACTAAGTTGGTGGGAAAAGGGGAGGGAATGGATGGATGTGGGGGTAAAATGTGTGATATTCGCGGATTACTTCAAATTGGTTTATAACCAAACGTGTCCCAAATTAAATGCGGAAAGTCTCCGGCAAGAGGTGCCTAAATTTATAGATTTAATCTCCCTTGATATATTTAAGCCTGAGGAAGTAAAAATTTGCATTCAGAACCAAAAGCCCGATAAGGCCACGGGACCGGATGGAATTCCGCCACATGTTATCATCATGTTAGGAGAATACTTATATAAACCCTTGTGCCATGTAATAAACCTCAGTATTGCTACTTCCACCTTTCCCCAATCTTGAAAACTCACCAAGGTGAGCCCAATATATAAGTCGGGTTGCAAAACAGAGGCACACAATTATAGACCGGTAGCTGTCTTATCATCTTTTTCGAAAATTTTTGAAATACTTATTTGTGAAAAACTAACAAATAAATTAAAACCGCTTCTTGGGGGAAATCAGCACGGTTTTTTGTCAAAAAATTGACTGTATACAATCTCCTTGAACTTTCACATAAAGTAGCAAGAGGATTAGACGCGCTATATCAAACAGACGCTATTTACACTGACTTTGCAAAAGCCTTCGACCGTGTAGATCATGACGTACTTTTAAGAAAGCAACATAAAATAGGCTTTGACCAACCACTGATAGAGTTTATTGTGACATATTTAAAAAATAGAACACAGTATGTATGCATCGGTAGACAAGAGTCCAGGAAATTCCCTGCATTTTCAGGAATACCTCAGGGGTCAAACTTGGGACTTCTACTATTCTTGATATTAATCGATGATATTCAAGAATGCATCCAGAGTACTACTTGCTTGCTTTTTGCTGACGATCTCAAACTGCTCAGGATGATACGCGACATTCAAGATTGTTTTAAGTTACAACTTGATTTAGACGCAATATCTTCGTGGGCAAATGAGAATAAACTTATCTTTAATGTAAAAAAATGTGTCACTATGACCTATACGCGTTCCAAAAACCCGATTAAATTTGATTATAAATTAAATAATGAAATATTGTCATCAGTAAAATCCATCAAGGACCTCGGGGTTACATTTGATCCCAAACTTACTTTTTCAGATCATATAGTGGAGTTGACATCACCGTGTTACAAACTTCTTGGATTTGTGATAAGAATAAGTAAACAATTTTCCAAGCCCGAAGCAATGACATCGATGTTTAACTGCATTATATGATCAAAATAAGAATACGCTTTTTCTGTTTGGGCCCCATACCAGCAAAAATACATAGATTTATAAGGTAAGCAAGACTAGTGGACGACAATTCTAACCAGAATTCTCTCACTACGCTTGCTAGGATTATCTTCGAGACCAGCTTTTACCCTCTTGGGTGGGCGTTCCTTGCTTCAAAAAGGTCCCTTCACGCCAGATGGGAGAATATCTAGTCTTCATGACGATTCCTGCAATGCTCCGAATTCCTTCTACCTCCAGAATGAATTTAACTCGACTGAGTCTAAAAGGGGTATGTCATATCTTTCCTTATCATGTCTTTGCCGAATCGAATATGGGACGCGGCTGTTTTAGGTGGACCCATCTACCTCGTGGCCTGCCTTAGCCGGGGTTCCTCCATCTCTGAATCGTAATCGTAAAACTCGCCTCACGAGGTCTTACGTTTGCTTTCAGGTCGACAAGACTTACGATATGCAATTAACCTAATGTTTTAAATCCCGCACCAGCGTATTACCCACATAGGTATTCTTTTTCCCTCTGCATGTCCCCATCTTGGCAACTTCACTAATACTAATAATTTAATTTTACTGGATAATTTTACTTTTCTCCATACAAAATTTTCGTGGTTTTATGGGTAATTTGTCAAACTTAGGTTCGGCCATAACTTTGGCATTATGGCACAAAATGGACTGAAATTTCGGATTCTTCCTAAGAATCATGGTCTGTACCCGAATCAATCAAAAAATTTGCCAAAATAATATTTTGAAAAAAATATCATCGTTTTCACACTTGGGTTCGCTCGTTTAAGTACTTGGGGTCGGTGTTTTTAATACTTGGGTTCGGTCATATTTTTGGCCCTATGGCATCAAATTGACAGAAATTTTGGATTCTTACTAAGAATCATGGTCTGTACCCGAATCAAACATAAAATCAGTCGAAAGGATAATTTTAATTTTCTCCATACAAAATTTTCGTGGTTTTATGGGCACTTTGTCAAACTTAGGTTCGGCCATAATTTTGGCATTATGGCACAAAATGGACTGAAATTTTGGATTCTTACTAAGAATAATGGTCTGTACCCGAATCAATAATAAAATCAATAATGTAATCGTAAAACTCGCCTCACGAGGTCTTACGTTTGCTTTCAGGTCGACAAGACTTACGATATGCAATTAACCTAATGTTTTAAATCCCGCACCAGCGTATTACCCATATAGGTATTCTTTCTCCCTCCGCATGTCCCCATCTTGGCAACTTCACTAATACTAATAATTTAATTTTACTGGATAATTTTACTTTTCTCCATACAAAATTTTCGTGGTTTTATGGGTAATTTGTCAAACTTAGGTTCGGCCATAACTTTGGCATTATGGCACAAAATGGACTGAAATTTCGGATTCTTACTAAGAATCATGGTCTGTACCCGAATCAATCAAAAAATTTGCCAAAATAATATTTTGAAAAAAATATCATCGTTTTCACACTTGGGTTCGCTCGTTTAAGTACTTGGGGTCGGTGTTTTTAATACTTGGGTTCGGTGATATTTTTGGCCCTATGGCATCAAATTGACAGAAATTTTGGATTCTTACTAAGAATCATGGTCTGTACCCGAATCAATAAAAAAATTTGACGAAAGAAGATTTAAAAAAAAAAATCATCGTTTTCACACTTGGGTTCGTTCGTTAAAGTACTTGGGGTCGGTATTTTTAATACTTGGGGACGGTCATATTTTTGGCTCTATGGCATCAAATTGACTGAAATTTTGGATTCTTACTAAGAATCATGGTCTGTACCCGAATCAAACATAAAATCAGTCGAAAGGATAATTTTAATTTTCTCCATACAAAATTTTCGTGGTTTTATGGGCACTTTGTCAAACTTAGGTTCGGCCATAATTTTGGCATTATGGCACAAAATGGACTGAAATTTTGGATTCTTACTAAGAATAATGGTCTGTACCCGAATCAAACATAAAATCAGTCGAAAGGATAATTTTAATTTTCTCCATACAAAATTTTCGTGGTTTTATGGGCACTTTGTCAAACTTAGGTTCGGCCATAATTTTGGCATTATGGCACAAAATGGACTGAAATTTTGGATTCTTACTAAGAATCATGGTCTGTACCCGAATCAAACATAAAATCAGTCGAAAGGATAATTTTAATTTTCTCCATACAAAATTTTCGTGGTTTTATGGGCACTTTGTCAAACTTAGGTTCGGCCATAATTTTGGCATTATGGCACAAAATGGACTGAAATTTTGGATTCTTACTAAGAATAATGGTCTGTACCCGAATCAATCAATAAATTTGCCAAAATAATATTTTGAAAAAAATATCATCGTTTTCACACTTGGGTTCACTCGTTTAAGTACTTGGGGTCATTATTTTTAATTTTTTTTTTTTTACAGTGAATACCGCACAAGAATCTCAACTGCTCCCGTCTGGAGCCAGTGAGACTAAGGCATCCCCAATTGGGGTATGTTGTGAGGCTGAAAGTGGTGGGGAGGGGAAGGAGGTGGGGAAGAGGAAGGTTGGGAATTATCTGGCTATTCAGATCTGGTCACTAAACACGGCTAAAGCCATTTTCAAGCAACGTTTCAATTCTGAAGTGGTGGTATCTTCCACTCTGGAACGTGCTGCAAATATACTATATATTATTTTAAATGAATTAATTGTGAAATAACACAAATTAATCAAATAAAATTTATTTGCGCACGCCGGGTACGAACCCGCGACCTCCGGCTTGTGAGTCAAGAGTCTTAGCCACTGGACTACGGAGGTCGTCATATTTTACTTGGGTTCGGTCATATTTTTGGCCCTATGGCATCAAATTGACAGAAATTTTGGATTCTTACTAAGAATCATGGTCTGTACCCGAATAAATAATAAAATCAGTCAAAAGGATAATTTTAATTTTCTCCAGACAAAATTTTCGTGGTTTTATGGGCACTTTGTCAAACTTAGGTTCGGCCATAATTTTGGCATTATGGCACAAAATGGACTGAAATTTTGCCATATTTTTGGCCTTATGGTACCGAATTTACTAAAATTTTCGATTTCTACTAAGTGTCATGGTCTGTTCCGCATCAATAAAAAAATTTGCCAAAAGAAGATTTTGAAAAAAATATCATCGTTTTCACACATGGGTTCGTTCGTTGAAGTACTTGGGGTCGGTATTTTTAAAACTTGGGTTCGGTCATATTTTTGGCCCTTTGGCATATAATTGACAGAAATTTTGGATTCTTACTAAGAATCATGGTCTGTACCCGAATCCATCAGAAAAACTGCCAAGAGAAGAATTTAAATTTTCTCCATACAAAATTTTCGTGGTTTTATGGGCACTTTGTCAAACTTAGGTTCGGCCATAACTTTGGCACTATGGCACCAAATGGACTGAAATTTTGGATTCTTACTAAGAATCATGGTCTGTACCCGAATTAATCATAAAATCAGTCGAAAGAATAATTTTACTTTTCTCCATACAAAATTTTCGTGGTTTTATGGGCACTTTGTCAAACTTAGGTTCGGTCATATTTTTGGCCCTATGGCATCAAATTGACTGAACTTTTGGATATTTACTAAGAATCATGGTCTGTACCCAAAATAATATTTTGAATAAAATATCACTTGCGTTCGCTCGTTTAAGTACTTGGGTTCGGTGTTTTTAGTACTTGGGTTCGGTCATATTTTTGGCCTTATGGCACCGAATTTACTGAAATTTTAGATTCCTACTTAGAACCATGGTCTTTACACGAATCCATCAGAAAAACTGCCAAGAGAAGAATTTAAATTTTCTCCATACAAAATTTTCGTGGTTTTATGGGCACTTTGTCAAACTTAGGTTCGGCCATAACTTTGGCACTATGGCACCAAATGGACTGAAATTTTAAATTCTTACTAAGAATCATGGTCTGTACCCGAATCAATCATAAAATCAGTCGAAAGAATAGTTTTACTTTTCTCCATACAAAATTTTCGTGGTTTTATGGGCACTTTGTCAAACTTAGGTTCGGTCATATTTTTGGCCCTATGGCATCAAATTGACTGAACTTTTGGATATTTACTAAGAATCATGGTCTGTACCCAAAATAATATTTTGAATAAAATATCATCGTTTTCACACTTGGAATCGCTCGTTTAAGTACTTGGGGTCGGTGTTTTTAATACTTGGGTTCGTTCATATTTTTGGCCTTATGGTACCGAATTTACTGAAATTTTCGATTTCTACTAAGAATCATGGTCTGTCCCGAATCAATAAAAAAATTTGCCAAAAGAAGATTTTGAAAAAAATATCATCGTTTTCACACTTGGGTTCGCTAGTTTAAGTACTTGGGGTCGGTGCTTTTAATACTTGGGTTCGGTCATATTTTTGGCCTTATGGCATCAAATTGACTGAAATTTTGGATTCTTACTAAGAATCATGGTCTGTAACCGAATCATTCGTAAAATCAGTCGAAAGTATAATTTTAATTTTCTCCATACAAAATTTTTATGGTTTTCTTTCACTTTGTCAAACTTAGGTTCGGCCATAACTTTGGCACTATGGCACCATATGGAGTGAAATTTTGGATTCTTACTAAGAATCATGGTCTGTACCTGAATCAATCATAAAATCAGTCGAAAGAATAATTTTACTTTTCTCCATACAAAATTTTCGTGGTTTTATGGGCACTTTGTCAAACTTAGGTTCGGTCATATTTTTGGCCCTATGGCATCAAATTGACTGAACTTTTGGATATTTACTAAGAATCATGGTCTGTACCCGAATCAATCAAAAAATCAGCCGAAAGGAGAATTTTAATTTTCTCCATACAAAATTTTCCTGGTTTTATGGGCACTTTGTCAAACTTGGGTTCGGCCATAACTTTGGCATTATGGCACAAAATAGACTGAAATTTCGGATTCTTACTATGAATCATGGTCTGTACTCGAATCAATCAAAAAATTTGCCAAAAGAAGATTTTGAAAAAAAAAAAATCGTTTTCACACTTGGGTTCGCTCGTTTAAGTACTTGGGGTCGGTGCTTTTAATGCTTGGGTTCGGTCATATTTTTGGCCCTATGGCATCAAATTGACTGAAATTTTGGATTCGTACTAAGAATCATGGTCTGTACCCAAATCAATCATAAAATCAGTCGAAAGAATAATTTTACTTTTCTCCATACAAAATTTTCGTGGTTTTATGGGCACTTTGTCAAACTTAGGTTCGGTCATATTTTTGGCCCTATGGCATCAAATTGACTGAACTTTTGGATATTTACTAAGAATCATGGTCTGTACCCAAAAGAAAATTTTGAAAAAAATATCATCGTTTTCACACTTGCGTTCGCTCGTTTAAGTACTTGGGTTCGGTCATATTTTTGGCCTTATGGCACCGAATTTGTGAAATTTTGGATTCCTACTTAGAACCATAGTCTTTACACGAATCCATCATAAAAACTGCCAAGAGAAGAATTTAAAATTTCTCCATACAAAATTTTCCTGGTTTTATGGGCACTTTGTCAAACTTGGGTTCAGCCATAACTTTGGCATTATGGCACAAAATAGACTGAAATTTCGGATTCTTACTATGAATCATGGTCTGTACTCGAATCAATCAAAAAATTTGCCAAAAGAAGATTTTGAAAAAAATATCATCGTTTTCACACTTGGGTTCGCTCGTTTAAGTACTTGGGGTCGGTGCTTTTAATACTTGGGTTCGGTCATATTTTTGGCCCTATGGCATCAAATTGACTGAAATTTTGGATTCTTACTAAGAATCATGGTCTGTACCCAAATCAATCATAAAATCAGTCGAAAGAATAATTTTACTTTTCTCCATACAAAATTTTCGTGGTTTTATGGGCACTTTGTCAAACTTAGGTTCGGTCATATTTTTGGCCCTATGGCATCAAATTGACTGAACTTTTGGATATTTACTAAGAATCATGGTCTGTACCCAAAAGAAAATTTTGAAAAAAATATCATCGTTTTCACACTTGCGTTCGCTCGTTTAAGTACTTGGGTTCGGTGTTTTTAGTACTTGGGTTCGGTCATATTTTTGGCCTTATGGCACCGAATTTGTGAAATTTTGGATTCCTACTTAGAACCATAGTCTTTACACGAATCCATCAGAAAAACTGCCAAGAGAAGAATTTAAAATTTCTCCATACAAATTTTTCGAGGTTGTATGGGTACTTTGTCAAACTTAGGTTCGGCCATAACTTTGGCACTATGGCACCAAATGGACTGAAATTTTGGATTCTTACTAAGAATAATGGTCTGTACCCGAATCAATAATAAAATCAGTCGAAAGGATAATTTTAATTTTCTACATACAAAATTTTCGTGGTTTAATGGGCACTTTGTCAAACTTAGGTTCGGCCATAATTTTGGCATTATGGCACAAAATGGACTAATATTTTGCATTCTTACTAAGAATAATGGTCTGTACCCGAATCAATCAAAAAATTTGCCAAAATAATATTTTGAAAAAAATATCATTATTTTCACACTTGGGTTCGCTCGTTTAAGTACTTGGGGTCGGTGTTATTAATACTTGGGTTCGGTCATATTTTTGGCCTTATGGCACCAAATTGACTGAAATTTTAGATTCTTACTAAGAATCATGGTCTGTACCCGAATCAATCAAAAAATCAGTCGAAAGGATAATTTTAATTTTCTCCATACAAAATTTTCGTGGTTTTATGGGCACTTTGTCAAACTTAGGTTCGGCCAAAATTTTGGCATTATGGCACAAAATGGACTGAAATTTTGGATTCTTACTAAGAATAATGGTCTGTACCCGAATCAATAATAAAATCAGTCGAAAGGATAATTTTAATTTTGAAAAAAATATCATCGTTTTCACACTTGGGTTCGCTCGTTTAAGTACTTGGGGTCGGTGTTATTAATACTTGGATTCGGTCATATTTTTGGCCTTATGGCACCAAATTGACTGAAATTTTAGATTCTTACTAAGAATCATGGTCTGTACCCGAATCAATCAAAAAATCAGTCGAAAGGATAATTTTAATTTTCTCCATACAAAATTTTCGTGGTTTTATGGGCACTTTGTCAAACTTAGGTTCGGCCAAAATTTTGGCATTATGGCACAAAATGGACTGAAATTTTGGATTCTTACTAAGAGTAATGGTCTGTACCCGAATCAATAATAAAATCAGTCGAAAGGATAATTTTAATTTTCTCCATACAAAATTTTCGTGGTTTTCTGGGCACTTTGTCAAACTTAGGTTCGCCCATAATTTTGGCATTATGGCACAAAATGGACTGATATTTTGCATTCTTACAAAGAATAATGGTCTGTACCCGAATCAATCAAAAGATTTGACAAAAGAAGATTTTGAAAAAAAAATCATCGTTTTCACTCTTGGGTTCGTTCGTTAAAGTACTTGGGGTCGGTGTTTTTAATACTTGGGTTCGGACATATTTTTGGCCTTATGGCACCGAATTTACTGAAATTTTGGATTCCTACTTAGAATATTGGTCTGTCCCGAATCAAAAAATAAATTTGCCAAAAGAAGATTTTGAAAAAAATATCATCGTTTTCACACTTGAGTTCGCTCGTTTAAGTACTTGGGGTCGGTGTTAATAATACTTGGGTTCGGTCATATTTTTGGCCTTATGGCACCGAATTTACTGAAATTTTGGATTCCTACTAAGAATCATGGTCTGTACCCGAATCAATCATAAAATCAGTCGAAAGGATAATTTTAATTTTTTCCATACAAAATTTTCGTGGTTTAATGGGCACATTGTCAAACTTAGGTTCGGCCATAATTTTGGCATTATGGCACAAAATGGACTGAAATTTCGGATTCTTACTAAGAATAATGGTCTGTACCCGAATCAATCAAAAGATTTGACAAAAGAAGATTTTGAAAAAAAAATCATCGTTTTCACACTTGGGTTCGTTCGTTAAAGTACTTGGGGTCGGTATTTTAATACTTGGGTTCGGTCATATTTTTGGCCCTTTGGCATCAAATTGATTGAAATTTTGGATTCTTACTAAGAATCATGGTCTGTACCCGAATCAATAATAAAATCAGTCGAAAGGATAATTTTAATTTTCTCCATACAAAATTTTCGTGGTTTTATAGGCACTTTGTCAAACTAAGGTTCGGCCAAAATTTTGGCATTATGGCACAAAATGGACTGAAATTTTGGATTCTTACTAAGAATGATGGTCTGTACCCGAATCAATAATAAAATCAGTCGAAAGGATAATTTTAATTTTCTCCAAACAAAATTTTCGTGGTTTTATGGGCACTTTGTCAAACTTAGGTTCGGCCATAATTTTGGCATTATGGCAAAAAATGGACTGAAATTTCGGATTCTTACTAAGAATAATGGTCTGTACCCGAATCAATCAAAAGATTTGACAAAAGAAGATTTTGAAAAAAAAATCATCGTTTTCACTCTTGGGTTCGTTCGTTAAAGTACTTGGGGTCGGTGTTTTTAATACTTGGGTTCGGTCATATTTTTGGCCTTATGGCACCGAATTTACTGAAATTTTGGATTCCTACTTAGAATATTGGTCTGTCCCGAATCAAAAAAAAATTTTGCCAAAAGAAGATTTTGAAAAAAATATCATCGTTTTCACACATGGGTTCGTTCGTTGAAGTACTTGGGTTCGGTATTTTTAATACTTGGGTTCGGTCATATTTTTGGCCCTTTGGCATATAATTGACTGAAATTTTGGATTCTTACTATGAATCATAGTCTGTACCCGAATCCATCAGAAAAACTGCCAAAGGAAGAATTTAAATTTTCTCCATACAAAATTTTCGTGGTTTTATGGGCACTTTGTCAAACTTAGGTTCGGCCATAACTTTGGCACTATGGCACCAAATTGACTGAACTTTTGGATATTTACTAAGAATCATGGTCTGTACCCAAAATAATATTTTGAATAAAATATCACTTGCGTTCGCTCGTTTAAGTACTTGGGTTCGGTGTTTTTAGTACTTGGGTTCGGTCATATTTTTGGCCTTATGGCCTCGAATTTACTGAAATATTGGATTCCTACTTAGAACCATGGTCTTTACACGAATCCATCAGAAAAACTGCCAAGAGAAGAATTTAAATTTTCTCCATACAAAATTTTCGTGGTTTTATGGGCACTTTGTCAAACTTAGGTTCGGCCATAACTTTGGCACTATGGCACCAAATGGACTGAAATTTTGGATTCTTACTAAGAATCATGGTCTGTACCCGAATCAATCATAAAATCAGTCGAAAGAATAATTTTACTTTTCTCCATACAAAATTTTCGTGGTTTTATGGGCACTTTGTCAAACTTAGGTTCGGTCAAATTTTTGGCCCTATGGCATCAAATTGACTGAACTTTTGAATATTTACTAAGAATCATGGTCTGTACCCAAAATAATATTTTGAATAAAATATCATCGTTTTCACATTTTCGCTCGTTTAAGTACTTGGGGTCGGTGTTTTTAATACTTGGGTTCGTTCATATTTTTGGCCTTATGGTACCGAATTTACTGAAATTTTCGATTTCTACTAAGAATCATGGTCTGTCCCGAATCAATAAAAAAATTTGCCAAAAGAAGATTTTGAAAAAAATATCATCGTTTTCACACTTGGGTTCGCTCGTTTAAGTACTTGGGGTCGGTGCTTTTAATACTTGGGTTCGGTCATATTTTTGGCCCTATGGCATCAAATTGACTGAAATTTTGGATTCTTACTAAGAATTATGGTCTGTAACCGAATCAATCGTAAAATAAGTCGAAAGTATAATTTTTATTTTCTCCATATAAAATTTTTATGGTTTTCTGTCACTTTGTCAAACTTAGGTTCGGCCATAACTTTGGCACTATGGCACCAAATGGAGTGAAATTTTGGATTCTTACTAAGAATCATGGTCTGTACCTGAATCAATCATAAAATCAGTCGAAAGAATAATTTTACTTTTCTCCATACAAAATTTTCGTGGTTTTATGGGCACTTTGTCAAACTTAGGTTCGGTCATATTTTTGGCCCTATGGCATCAAATTGACTGAACTTTTCGATATTTACTAAGAATTATGGCCTGTACCCGAATCAATCAAAAAATCAGCCGAAAGGAGAATTTTAATTTTCTCCATACAAAATTTTCCTGGTTTTATGGGCACTTTGTCAAACTTGGGTTCGGCCATAACTTTGGCATTATGGCACAAAATAGACTGAAATTTCGGATTCTTACTATGTATCATGGTCTGTACTCGAATCAATCAAAAAATTTGCCAAAAGAAGATTTTGAAAAAAATATCATCGTTTTCACACTTGGGTTCGCTCGTTTAAGTACTTGCGGTCGGTGCTTTTAATACTTGGGTTCGGTCATATTTTTGGCCTTATGGCACCGAATTTACTGAAATTTTGGATTCCTACTTAGAACCATGATCTTTACACGAATCCATCAGAAAAACTGCCAAGAGAAGAATTTAAAATTTCTCCATACAAAATTTTCGTGGTTTTATGGGCACTTTGTCAAACTTAGGTTCGGCCATAACTTTGGCACTATGGCACCAAATGGACTGAAATTTTGGATTCTTACTAAGAATAATTGTCTGTACCCGAATCAATAATAAAATCAGTCGAAAGGATAATTTTAATTTTCTACATACAAAATTTTCGTGGTTTAATGGGCACTTGGGGTCGGTGCTTTTAATACTTGGGTTCGGCCATAACTTTGGCACTATGGCATCAAATTGACTGAAATTTTGGATTCTTACTAAGAATCATGGTCTGTACCCAATCAATCATTTTTTTTTTTTTTTTTTTTTTTTTTAACTTTATTTATTCTCATTTCTTTTTACATATAATGTATAATAGAAAATTAATAGTATATTATAACATAAAACATAATAACGTATAGTATAAACAAGAAATGAAAACCCACTAAGGCACTGCCTGAGTGTGGGTAATATTAAAAACAAAATACTATATTTCTAAGTACACAAAGTATAAAATAGACTTTAAAAAAAAAAAAAAAAAAACCTATAAAATATAAAGTTAGTATTTCATAGTTAGAGAAAATGAAAAAGGTTTTATTCGACTATTATATATGTAAAATAAAAATATGGATAAAAACATACTGATTTTAAATATTTTTTTTAATATTTTTTTTTTTTTTTTAGTTATTAAAAAAAATAAAATAAACAGAAAACATATTATAAACGTCGGCTATAGTAGGAGGTAGCGCAACACGGCATAACACCCCAAAAACTAACAACGAAAAAGAAAACATATTGTACTGAAAAAGGTTTTTTTCGACTATTATATAAGTAAAATAAAAATATGGATAAAAAAATACTGATTTTAATTTTTTTTTTAAATATATATTTTTTTTTGTTATTAAAAAAAAAAAAAAATAATAAAAATAAACATAAAACATATTGTACTACAGTTTCGAGAGTTACAGAAAGTGAGTTGTATGAAGATGGATAAATTTATAGAAAAAGCGTTTCAATATCAACATTATTCAACCATAATTTTACCTCTTTTATATATTTTATCATTTTATTTATCATTTGAGTTTGTAGTGGTAGAAGGTTAAATGTACGAGGACCAATGAAACTGCTATGTGTCTGTAATAATTTAGTATTGGTTTGTGGGGTGTAAAATATATTGTTTGTTCTTTTGCTCATTCTGTTTTCATTTATTTCGAAATTATATTTGTTTTTAAATAAATATTTCAAAGTTTGTAATATAAATAATTTACGTATATAAAATATTTTAGTTTCTTTGTATAATAAGTTTGTCGAGAATGTTTTATTTTTGTTAAATATGACTTTAATAATGTGTTTTTGAACTATTTGTAGAGGCTTAATAAATGTATCAAGTGCACCACCCCATCCTATAATGCCATAAGTGATTGAAGATTGCACTAGGGAAAAGTAGATCATTTTCAATTTCTCAATGTTTAGAACTTCCTTAAGTCTATAAAATATGTAGGTCAGATATCTCAATTTAGAAGTGATTTGATTAATATGTGATTTCCAATTAAGATTTATATCTATTGATACTCCTAAATATTTTATATTTTCGACATAAGTGAGTTCGTTGCACATGAAGCACATTTCTTGATTGCAACTAGTATTATGGATTCTAATTTTAAGGTTGTCTTTAGGTTTATTTTTAATGTTTTTATAAAAAGGTAAGTAATATGTTTTGCTATAGTTTAAAACGAGTTTGTTGTATTTTAGCCATGTTGAAACCAGTGAAATACAATCAGTTGCTTTCGAAAAAGTTTCTTTCCAATGATAACCATCCACTATTATTGCCGTGTCGTCTGCGTATGAAACAATTTTACTAGGGATTACAAAATTACATAAATCATTAATATAAATTAAGAATAAAATCGGGCCAAGCACAGTTCCCTGTGGAACTCCATTTTTTATCTTTGACTCTGAACTATAATCATTCCCAATTTTTGTTTTTTGTATTCTGTCTTTAAGATAGTTAGAGAGTAGTTTTAGTGTGTCTTTTTTGAAGCCTAGTTGATTTATTTTTGTAATGAGTATATCATGATTTACGGTGTCGAAAGCTTTTCTTAAATCTAGGAATATGGCGAGACATTTCTTTTTTTTATCGATAGATGAGTATATCTTTTTTGTCAATTCATATATCGCATCCTCGGTGCTTAAGTCTTTACGAAAGCCATATTGGTTTTTCGATAGAATTTTATATTTTTCTAAGTGTTCAATGACTCTAAACTTGATGCATTTTTCGAATATTTTCGAGAGGTTTGAAACAAGAGATATTGGTCTATAATTGTCTAATTTATTCTTATCTCCAGATTTATGAATAGGTATTATAGTGGAGATTTTAAATTGCTCTGGAAAATGACCATTTTTGAGGCATGTATTAAAAATATGTTGCAATGGAATTAGGACATGTTGTTTTATTTTTTTTAACGTATCACAAGATAATCCATCATTACCCTTAGAGTTGGATGGTTTTAGAGTATCAATATATTTTTCAATTTCTTTAAATGTAATAGGAGAAAAATATTCTATAGAGTTAATTGAATCATTATTTGAATCTAATTGAGGAGAAGTCTCCATATGAGCATCATTAATATTAATGCCAGATGATTCAAGTACTACGTCTACTACATTTGTAAAATAGTTATTAAAGCTTTCTGCAATGGTCGATTTTTTAGTTATTATTTCATTATTTATTATAACCTCATTTACAATATTTGAAGACATACTTTTTTTGTTGGCAATTTCATTTATAATATTCCAAGTTTTTTTAGTATTATTTTTAGCATTTTCAATTTGTATACTATAGTATTTCTTTTTACAGTTTCGTATCAGCCTATTAAGTAAGTTACGATACATTAGATATTTTGTTTTCAGATAAGGCATTGTTCTGAGATTATTCTTTTGACAATCTATTTGATATTTAAACATTTCTCTATATAATTTATCTCTTTGTTTAATTGATATAATTAATCCAACTGTTATCCAAGGCTTAATTTTTTTAAATTTATTGTTAGTGACAACTATTTTACTTTCACTTTTAAGAGTATGATCTCTCAGAGTTTTATAGAAATTCTCTAGTGCGAGATGTGGATTTTCTATTGATATCACATTTTCCCAGTTTTCTGACTGAAGTAAAGAGTTTAGAGTTACATAATCAATGTCTACTTTTTCTAGATTTTCAGAATTTTGGTTTAGAGGAGTATTTTTGAAATGGTGTCCATAAAAGGTCGGGTAATGATCTGTGATATTTGTTTCGAGAATTGAAGAGATAATATTAACCGCCTTGTGCGACTTGACAAATATTATAATTAAAATTAAATTAAATATTATACATTAAATCAGTCGAAAGAATAATTTTACTTTTCTCCATACAAAATTTTCGTGGTTTTATGGGCACTTTGTCAAACTTAGGTTCGGTCAAATTTTTGGCCCTATGGCATCAAATTGACAGAACTTTTGGATATTTACTAAGAATCATGGTCTGTACCCAAAATAATATTTTGAATAAAATATCATCGTTTTCACACTTGGGTTCGCTCGTTTAAGTACTTGGGGTCGGTGTTTTTAATACTTGGGTTCGTTCATATTTTTGGCCTTATGGTACCGAATTTACTGAAATTTTCGATTTCTACTAAGAATCATGGTCTGTCCCGAATCAATAAAAAAATTTGCCAAAAGAAGATTTTGAAAAAAATATCATCGTTTTCACACTTGGGTTCGCTCGTTTAAGTACTTGGGGTCGGTGCTTTTAATACTTGGGTTCGGTCATATTTTTGGCCCTATGGCATCAAATTGACTGAAATTTTGGATTCTTTCTAAGAATCATGGTCTGTAACCGAATCAATCGTAAAATCAGTCGAAAGTATAATTTTAATTTTCTCCATACAAAATTTTTATGGTTTTCTTTCAATTGTCAAACTTAGGTTCGGCCATAACTTTGGCACTATGGCACCAAATGGAGTGAAATTTTGGATTCTTACTAAGAATCATGGTTTGTACCTGAATCAATCATAAAATCAGTCGAAAGAATAATTTTACTTTTCTCCATACAAAATTTTCGTGGTTTTATGGGCACTTTGTCAAACTTAGGTTCGGTCATATTTTTGGCCCTATGGCATCAAATTGACTGAACTTTTGGATATTTACTAAGAATCATGGCCTGTACCCGAATCAATCAAAAAATCAGCCGAAAGGAGAATTTTAATTTTCTCCATACAAAATTTTCCTGGTTTTATGGGCACTTTGTCAAACTTGGGTTCGGCCATAACTTTGGCATTATGGCACAAAAAAGACTGAAATTTCGGATTCTTACTATGAATCATGGTCTGTACTCGAATCAATCAAAAAATTTGCCAAAAGAAGATTTTGAAAAAAATATCATCGTTTTCACACTTGGGTTCGCTCGTTTAAGTACTTGGGGTCGGTGCTTTTAATACTTGGGTTCGGTCATATTTTTGGCCTTATGGCACCGAATTTACTGAAATTTTGGATTCCTACTTAGAACCATGGTCTTTACACGAATCCATCGGAAAAACTGCCAAGAGAAGAATTTAAAATTTCTCCATACAAAATTTTCGTGGTTTTATGGGCACTTTGTCAAACTTAGGTTCGGCCATAACTTTGGCACTATGGCACCAAATGGACTGAAATTTTGGATTCTTACTAAGAATAATGGTCTGTACCCAATCAATAATTAAATCAGTCGAAAGAATAATTTTACTTTTCTCCATACAAAATTTTCGTGGTTTTATGGGCACTTTGTCAAACTTAGGTTCGGTCAAATTTTTGGCCCTATGGCATCAAATTGACTGAACTTTTGAATATTTACTAAGAATCATGGTCTGTACCCAAAATAATATTTTGAATAAAATATCATCGTTTTCACATTTTCGCTCGTTTAAGTACTTGGGGTCGGTGTTTTTAATACTTGGGTTCGTTCATATTTTTGGCCTTATGGCACCGAATTTACTGAAATTTTCGATTTCTACTCTGGTTTAATGGGCACTTGGGGTCGGTGCTTTTAATACTTGGGTTCGGCCATAACTTTGGCACTATGGCATCAAATTGACTGAAATTTTGGATTCTTACTAAGAATCATGGTCTGTACCCAATCAATAATTAAATCAGTCGAAAGAATAATTTTACTTTTCTCCATACAAAATTTTCGTGGTTTTATGGGCACTTTGTCAAACTTAGGTTCGGTCAAATTTTTGGCCCTATGGCATCAAATTGACTGAACTTTTGAATATTTACTAAGAATCATGGTCTGTACCCAAAATAATATTTTGAATAAAATATCATCGTTTTCACATTTTCGCTCGTTTAAGTACTTGGGGTCGGTGTTTTTAATACTTGGGTTCGTTCATATTTTTGGCCTTATGGCACCGAATTTACTGAAATTTTCGATTTCTACTCTGGTTTAATGGGCACTTGGGGTCGGTGCTTTTAATACTTGGGTTCGGCCATAACTTTGGCACTATGGCATCAAATTGACTGAAATTTTGGATTCTTACTAAGAATCATGGTCTGTACCCAATCAATAATTAAATCAGTCGAAAGAATAATTTTACTTTTCTCCATACAAAATTTTCGTGGTTTTATGGGCACTTTGTCAAACTTAGGTTCGGTCAAATTTTTGGCCCTATGGCATCAAATTTACTGAACTTTTGGATATTTACTAAGAATCATGGTCTGTACCCAAAATAATATTTTGAATAAAATATCACTTGCGTTCGCTCGTTTAAGTACTTGGGTTCGGTGTTTTTAGTACTTGGGTTCGGTCATATTTTTGGCCTTATGGCACCGAATTTACTGAAATTTTGGATTCCTACTTAGAACCATGGTCTTTACACGAATCCATCAGAAAAACTGCCAAGAGAAGAATTTAAATTTTCTCCATACAAAATTTTCGTGGTTTTATGGGCACTTTGTCAAACTTAGGTTCGGCCATAACTTTGGCACTATGGCACCAAATGGACTGAAATTTTGGATTCTTACTAAGAATCATGGTCTGTACCCGAATCAATAATAAAATCAGTCGAAAGGATAATTTTAATTTTCTCCATACAAAATTTTCGTGGTTTTATGGGCACATTGTCAAACTTAGGTTCGGCCATAATTTTGGCATTATGGCACAAAATGGACTGAAATTTCGGATTCTAACTAAGAATAATGGTCTCTACCCGAATCAATCAAAAGATTTGACAAAAGAAGATTTTGAAAAAAAAATCATCGTTTTCACTCTTGGGTTCGTTCGTTAAAGTACTTGGGGTCGGTATTTTAATATTTGGGTTCGGTCATATTTTTGGCCATATGGCATCAAATTGATTGAAATTTTGGATTCTTACTAAGAATCATGGTCTGTACCCGAATCAATAATAAAATCAGTTGAAAGGATAATTTTAATTTTCTCCATACAAAATTTTCGTGGTTTTATGGGAACTTTGTCAAACTTAGGTTCGGCCATAATTTTGGCATTATGGCACAAAATGGACTGAAATTTTGGATTCTTATTCAGAATAATGGTCTGTACCCGAATCAATAATAAAATCAGTCGAATGGATAATTTTAATTTTCTCCATACAAAATTTTCGTGGTTTTATGGGCACTTTGTCAAACTTAGTTTCGGCCATAATTTTGGCATTATGGCAAAAAATGGACTGAAATTTTGGATTCTTACTAAGAATAATGGTCTGTACCCGAATCAATCAAAAAATTTGCCAAAATAATATTTTGAAAAAAAAATCATCGTTTTCACACTTGGGTTCGCTCGTTTAAGTACTTGGGGTCGGTGTTTTTAATACTTGGGTTCGGTCATATTTTTGGCCTTATGGTACCGAATTTACTGAAATTTTGGATTTCTACTAAGAATCATGGTCTGTCCCGAATCAATAAAAAAAATTGCCAAAAGAAGATTTTGAAAAAAATATCATCGTTTTACACTTGGGTTCGCTCGTTTCAGTACTTCGGGTCGGTGTTTTTAATACTTGCGTTCGCTAAGAATCGTGGTCTGTACCCGAATCAATCAAAAAATTTGCCAAAATAATATTTTTAAAAAAATATCATCGGTTTCACACTTGGGTTCGCTCGTTTAAGTACTTGGTGTCGGTGTTTTTTATACTTGGGTTCAGTAATATTTTTGGCCTTATTGCTCCGAATTTACTGAAATTTAGGATTCCTACTAAGAATCATGGTCTGTCCCGAATCAATAAAAAAATTTGCAAAAAGAAGATTTTGAAAAAAATATCATCGTTTTCACACTTGGGTTCGTTCGTTAAAGTACTTGGGGTCGGTGTTTTTAATACTTGGGTTCGCTAAGAATCATGGTCTGTACCCGAATCAATCAAAAAATTTGACAAAAGCAGATTTTGAAAAAAATATTGTAATGGGAAGAACATTGTGGTGCCTATGGCAGCACTAGTGTAAATAAATAGATCACCAAGGAAACTATAAATAAAGATATCACCATGGAAACGAAAAATAACAAGGAGTACAAATAAAATCTGGGTATAGTTAGATGACTGTAAAAATAAATAAAGCTGTATTAATGTAAATGGAATGCAAATAAATAGTGTGACTGACAATCGTGTTGTTTTTATTAGTTTGTGAACCCAGAACGTTATTAAAAACGTAACAATTGGTGTCAGATGTGGGGTTTAAAAAAAAAACAAACAAACTACAACAGTGAGAGTTCGGTTCGGGATAATAAATTGTTTAACATTATACGGTGACAAGAAAAATGGCGACAAAGAAAAACAGATTGATGGATTTAAAGGTAGTGGAATTAAACGGGGACGAAGAGTGCACTGCAACAACGGCTACGAGTGGCTCTCGCGAACACTGGTGAAGATCCAGAGAGTTTTTCTTTCGAAACGACTGGCGGAATTGATGACCTCTGTCGACATATCGACACCAAACTGGAAGCAACCTCCCAAAGCATCAGTGACATGAGGACGCAGCTGGAAGGGAAGCTAGACAACATTTCTCGCTGCTTCAACGACAAAATAGTCGACATGGAAGAACGCATCCGGAGAATAGAGGAGCGACTCCATGCGACTGGTGGTGAGAGCACAGTCATGGATGTGAAGAATCTATCAAGGCCCCCAAACGCTAATGTCGACCAAACGCTAATGACCCAGTTGAGAAACGACCTACCCACCTTCGACGGAAAATCTTCCTGGGAGGAATATTTGACGCTCTTTGAGACCGCGGCCATGATAAATGAATGGCCAGGTATCAAGAAGGCGTCGATGCTGTGCCTGTCGCTGCGGGGAGATGCAGTAAGGGTATTGCAAACTATTCCGCTGACAGAGCGCCAGGACTATGAGCAGTTGACGCAACGTCTGGAAATGCGGTTTGGTCATCGTCACATGGAGCAGATCTACCGCTCGCAACTGAAGAACCGCTTCCAAAAGCCGAACGAGACGTTGCAAGAATTCGAAGCTGACATCGTCCGCCTGGTTAGAGGCGCCTACCCAACAGTGACTGACGATGTCTACGAGAGTCTGGCCATCGACAGATTCTTGGACGGACTGCAGGAGGGTGAAACGCAGCAGGCCGTCAAGTTGGCACGTCCGAAGATGCTGAGTGAGGCGTTGACGCAAGCTCTGGAGTTCGAGGCCGTGAAGCAGTCCGTGAGAAGCCAAGCTCGGGTACGTGCTCTGGAGACCACGGGGGAAGAATCGCAACCATCCATGGAGGAATTAGTGAAGCGTGTCCTGGAGGCTTTGAAGGTACAGAAAAGGGAGATACGCTGCTGGAACTGCGGTCAGACAGGACACCTTCGTAATAAATGCCCAAAACCAAAGAGACAAACCTCGAAAAAAAGGGTTGATGGAAAGGGGCAATCATCGATCCGTACTACCGAGGCTCCTGAAACATCTGTAACTATGGCGACACTTGGAGGGGGATCTAGCGGTATTTACATAGAGGGTCTGGTGGATGGAAAAAGTCGCAAACTGTTGTTGGACACGGGAGCAACTGCGTCGATCATAAGACCAGATATTGCTGCCTCCGAGGCAAGGATCGTGTCGTCACGATGGAAACTACGTACGGCAACAGGGGAGTTGGCGTGCGTGCACGGGGAGACAGCCGCCCTTTTCAAAATCGGCAACACCACCTTCAAGCATCAGGTTCTAGTTGCTGACATAGAGGAAGAAGTGATCTTCGGGATGGACCTGCTATCGAAATTGGGCTGTAAGCTGGACCTGAGAGAGGGAGTCATATGGATCGACAACGAGGAAGTGGTACTGCAGAAGGGGGGTGGCGAAATGGTGTGTGTGATCCTTAGTGCGGATACTCTGCTACCCCAGTGCAGTGAGACACTGATTACCGCGTGTCTAGATACGTGGAGTCCACCGGGGCAAACTGTTATCTTGGAACCCGAGAGGGACGGTGCGGGACTCGGACAAGGAATTTTGGTCGGTAAGGCGCTAATCCGCACCCGTGAGGAAATACCCGTCAGGGTAATGAATGTCAATGACTACCCGGTAACCCTGAAGAAAGGCACTCGGTTAGGACATGGTTCACCTGTTTTGGCGGTTGTTCGGCAAGTTAACAACATGACCGTGACATCGAATAAGCTTCCAGACCAGCTAAAAGATCTCGTTGAACGAGCCAGTAGGGGACTTCCTGCCAGACAACGGAACGCTGTCGAAACGCTGATCAGCAGATATCAGAATGTCTTCGAAGGCTCGAACGGGTTGTTAGGAAGGACCGACGTCGTACAGCATCGCATAAGAACAGGGAACGCGGACCCTATCCGACAAGTCCCTAGGCGATTACCATTTGCGAGACGTGACGAAGCTGAACAGATAATCCGGGACATGGAGAAAGGGAAGATAATTGAGCCATCAAACAGCCCATGGGTTTCACCAGTGGTACTGGTGAGGAAGAAGGATGGGACCACACGTTTTTGTGTGGATTACCGACGACTCAATGATGTGACCAAGAAGGATAGCTACCCTTTACCTCGGATCGATGACACGTTGGACACCTTGGGAGGCTGTCAAGTCTTTTCTACTCTGGACTTGAAGAGCGGATATTGGCAAGTGGAGTTGGACCCAAGAGACAAAGAGAAGACGGCTTTTTCTACCGGGACGGGACTCTGGCAATTCACAGTGATGCCATTTGGACTTTGTAATGCTCCTGCTACGTTTGAGCGGCTGATGGAACATGTACTAAGAGGGCTATCCTGGGAAACATGCCTGGTCTATCTGGATGACATCATCATCCTCGGCAAAACCTTTGAGGAACACCTGAAGAACTTGGAACAGGTGTTCCTGCGTTTGCAGGGCGCCCACTTGAGACTTAATCCCAAGAAGTGCAACCTTTTTCAAGAACAAGTCAATTATCTCGGTCACGTGGTATCCGAAAGGGGGGTCTCAGTCGACCCAGAAAAAATCCGTGCCGTCAATGAATGGCCAGTACCGAAGGATAAGCACGAGTTGAGAAGCTTCCTTGGCCTCTGCACTTACTACCGACGGTTCGTCTATGGGCTTGCAGATATTTCCAAACCATTGACAAGGCTCACCGAAGAGAAAAATTGTTTTGCCTGGGACTCTCACTGCCAACAGGCGTTCGAAAACTTGAAGCAGAAGTTAACCGATGCCCCTATCTTGAGCTATCCCAAACCAGAAGGGAAGTTTATACTGGATACAGACGCCAGCAACGTGGGTATGGGAAGCGTTCTGTCGCAAGTCCAGGAAGGGGAGGAGAAAGTTATCGGGTACTTCAGCAAGGTACTGTCTAGACCTGAGCGCAACTATTGCGTGACGCGAAGGGAATTACTGGCAGTTGTCAAGTCGGTGGAGCATTTTCACAAGTACCTTTACGGGAGGAATTTCCTGCTGAGGACGGATCATGCGGCGCTCAAATGGCTCTTGCACTTCAAAAATCCCGAGGGACAGGTGGCGAGATGGATTGAACGGTTGCAGGAATATGATTATGAATCCGAACATCGAGCTGGAGTTCTCCACCGGAACGCAGACGCTCTATCCAGGAGACCTTGCGCGGAGGATTGCATCCACTGCGGGCGGATGGAGGAGAAGTCAGCAGTAGTGTGTAGAACAGGAGTCATGGATGAGGATTGGGAACCTGCAGAAATCGGGAAGGACCAAGAGGCTGACCCCGAACTGAAATACCTGGTGGAGTGGAAGAAGGCGATACAGCGGCCAACTTGGGAGAACGTCGCTTCTTCTTCTCCAAACGCCAAATCATACTGGGCTCAGTGGGATTCCATTGAATTGGAAAATGGGGTTCTTAGAAGGGCATTGGAAACGCCGGATGGAGAACCACGTAAGTTACAGATGCTGGTTCCAAGGAAACGCATTCCCGAAATCCTTCGGTTGTTGCACGATGGAACCTCCGGTGGGCATTTGGGAGTCAAGAAGACCCTAGAAAAGTTCCGGGAACGCTTCTACTGGGTGAACTGCAAAAGAGATGTCAAGGATTGGTGCAGAAAGTGCGTGACTTGCGCCACGGCCAATGGACCGTACAAGAGGAAAAGAGCACCGATGCGACAGTACAACGTAGGTAGCCCGTTCGAGAGAATCGCTGTGGATATAGCTGGACCGTTCCCTACAACCGAAAACCGGAACAAGTATATCCTGGTCGCTATCGACTATTTCAGCAAGTGGGTTGAAGCCTATGCACTGCCCAACCAGGAAGCAGTTACCGTAGCGGAGGCATTGGTCACGGAGCTAGTCAGTCGATTTGGTGTGCCTCTGGAGCTACATTCGGACCAAGGACGTAATTTCGAATCTGCAGTGTTCCAGAAAATGTGCGAGATCCTGGGAATTAGGAAGACGAGGACTACAGCACTGCACCCGCAGTCTGATGGAATGGTTGAAAGAATGAACCGTACAATCGGCAGACATCTGGCGAAGGTTGTCTCGGATCACCAAAGAGACTGGGACCGACACCTGCCCTTGTTCCTGTTGGCTTACCGATCGGCGGTTCATGAAACTACGGGGCAGACGCCTGGAAGTGTGCTCTTTGGACGAGAGTTACGACTACCCTGTGACCTGAAGTTCGGATGTAAACCGAAAGAAGACGTAGCTGGTGAGGACTACGTGTCAGACCTTCGTAGGCGTCTGGATGATGCCCACGACCGGGTCCGTGTGAATATCGAGGCTGCTAGTGACCGGATGAAGGAACATTATGACGTCAAGGCAGAGAAGGGGGGCTATCAATCTGGTGAACTAGTCTGGCTCTTCGACCCCCGTAGGCGCCAAGGTTTCTCCCCAAAACTCCAACGGTCTTGGGATGGCCCCTACGAGGTGCTGAAGCGGATCAACGATGTGGTCTACAGGATAAGGAAGAGGCCCAACGGGAAACCACGGATCGTTCACTTCAACCGGCTTGCTCCCTTCCTGGGTGACAATCAGGATGATCCGGAACAGCATGTCCGAGTCTGCAAGGTCCCTGAGGAGGAAATAACCTTCGAACAATTCATGTCCCAGGCTAGCGAGGGGCACAAGACCCGACATGGAGTGACACAAGAAATAGCGCAGGACCTGTTCGGGCTTTCAAAGGAGCATGCTCTGGCCTTCTGCGTGACACACGACTTCGACATGTCACGGGGAATTTCGAGGGTTTTGCAGCATAAGTTTATTTTGAAACAGGAGTTGGAGCGGCAAGCACCAGCTATCGGAGAGGTGGCGCAACTCAACAGGGAAGGACCACCAATCTTCTGCTTGGTGACCAGGGAGACAACCCAAGTTACGCCGGAGTACCGAACCATTTGGGACTGTCTGATGGTTTTGAGGGACCGCTTGTTGCAGTCTGATATCAACCGGATAGGGATCCCGAAGCTCGGTGGCCATGGGATTGGGCTGGACTGGAGGATCTTGCGGAGCATGTTCGAAGAGATCTTCCGATACACTGGCATATTGGTTCTGGTATGCTGTTACCACAAAGGGTCAGAAGCAAGTGATGGTAAAACTGTAGCTTGTCATTTCTTTGCGTCGGCTCGATGCAATCGAGGACTAGATTGCCGATACCTTCATGAAGAGAATTCGGGGCCTGTTCCGGGACGAAACAGCCCTAAGGAGGGGGCAATGTAATGGGAAGAACATTGTGGTGCCTATGGCAGCACTAGTGTAAATAAATAGATCACCAAGGAAACTATAAATAAAGATATCACCATGGAAACGAAAAATAACAAGGAGTACAAATAAAATCTGGGTATAGTTAGATGACTGTAAAAATAAATAAAGCTGTATTAATGTAAATGGAATGCAAATAAATAGTGTGACTGACAATCGTGTTGTTTTTATTAGTTTGTGAACCCAGAACGTTATTAAAAACGTAACAATATAATCGTTTTCACACATGGGTTCGCTCGTTTAAGTACTTGGGGTCGGTGTTTTTAATACTTGGGTTCGGTCATATTTTTGGCCTTATGGTACCGAATTTACTGAAATTTTGGATTTCTACTAAGAATCATGGTCTGTCCCGAATCAATAAAAAAAATTGCCAAAAGAAGATTTTGAAAAAAATATCATCGTTTTACACTTGGGTTCGCTCGTTTCAGTACTTCGGGTCGGTGTTTTTAATACTTGGGTTCGCTAAGAATCATGGTCTGTACCCGAATCAATCAAAAAATTTGACAAAAGAAGATTTTGAAAAAAAAATCATTGTTTTCAGACTTGGGTTCGTTCGTTAAAGTACTTGGGGTCGGTATTTTTAATACTTGGGTTCGGTCATATTTTTGGCCTTATGGCACCGAATTTACTGAAATTTTGGATTCCTACTTAGAACCATGGTCTTTACACGAATCCATCAGAAAATCTGCCAAGAGAAGAATTTTAATTTTCTCCATACAAAATTTTCGTGGTTTTATGGGCACTTTGTCAAACTTAGGTTCGACCATAACTTTGGCATTATGGCACAAAATAGACTGAAATTTCGGATTCTTACTAAGAATCATGGTCTGTACCCGAATCAATCAAAAAATTTGCCAAAAGAAGATTTTGAAAAAAATATCATCGTTTTCACACTTGGGTTCGCTCGTTTAAGTACTTGGGGTCGGTGCTTTTAATACTTGGGTTCGGTCATATTTTTGGCCCTATGGCATTAAATTGACTGAAATTTTGGATACTTACTAAGAATCATGGTCTGTACCCGATCAATCATAAAATCAGTCGAAAGGATAATTTTACTTTTCTCCATACAAAATTTTCGTGGTTTTATGGGCACTTTGTCAAACTTAGGTTCGGTCATATTTTTGGCCCTATGGAATCAAATTGACTGAACTTTTGGATATTTACTAAGAATCATGGTCTGTACCCGAATCAATCAAAAAATTTGCAAATAGAAGATTTTGAAAAAAATATCATCGTTTTCACACTTGAGTTCGCTCGTTTAAGTACTTGGGGTCGGTGCTTTTAATACTTGGGTTCGGTCATATTTTTGGCCCTATGGCATCAAATTGACTGAAATTTTGGATTCTTACATAGAATCATGGTCTGTACCCGAATCAATCATAAAATCAGTCGGAAGGATAATTTTACTTTTCTCCATACAAAATTTTCGTGGTTTTATGGGCACTTTGTCAAACTTAGGTTCGGCTATAACTTTGGCATTATGGCACAAAAAAGACTGAAATTTTGGATTCTTACTAAGAATCATGGTCTGTAACCGAATCAATCATAAAATCAGTCGAAAGGATAATTTTAATTTTATCCATACAAAATTTTTATTGTTTTCTGGCACTTTGTCAAACTTAGGTTCGGCCATAACTTTGGCACTATGGCATCAAATTGACTGAACTTTTGGATATTTACTAAGAATCATGGCCTGTACCCGAATCAATCAAAAAATCAGCCGAAATGAGAATTATAATTTTTTCCATACAAAATTTTCCAGGTTTTATGGGCACTTTGTCAAACTTGGGTTCGGCCATAACTTTGGCATTATGGCACAAAATAGACTGAAATTTCGGATTCTTATTATGAATCATGGTCTGTACTCGAATCAATCAAAAAATTTGCCAAAAGAAGATTTTGAAAAAAATATCATCGTTTTCACACTTATGTTCGCTCGTTTAGGTACTTGGGGTCGGTGCTTTTAATACTTGGGTTCGGTCATATTTTTGGCCCTATGGCATCAAATTGACTGAACTTTTGGATATATACTAAGAATCATGGTCTGTACCCAAAAGAAGATTTTGAAAAAAATATCATCGTTTTCACACTTGGGTTCGCTCGTTAAAGTACTTGGGTTCGGTGTTTTTAGTTCTTGGGTTCGGTCATATTTTTGGCCTTATGGCACCGAATTTACTGAAATTTTGGATTCCTACTTAGAACCATGGTCTTTACACGAATCCATCAGAAAATCTGCAAAGAGAAGAATTTTAATTTTCTCCATACAAAATTTTCCTGGTTTTATGGGCACTTTGTCAAACTTAGGTTCGGCCATTACTTTGGCATTATGGCACAAAATAGACTGAAATTTCGGATTCTTACTAAGAATCATGGTCTGTACCCGAATCAATCAAAAAATTTGCCAAAAGAAGATTTTGAAAAAAATATCATCGTTTTCACACTTGGGTTCGCTCGTTTAAGTACTTGGGGTCGGTGCTTTTAATACTTGGGTTCAGTCATATTCTTGGCCCTATGGCATCAAATTGACTGAAATTTTTGATTCTTACTAAGAATCATGGTCTGTACCCAAATCAATCATAAAATCAGTCGAAAGAATAATTTTACTTTTCTCCATACAAAATTTTCGTGGTTTTATGGGCACTTTGTCAAACTTAGGTTCGGTCATATTTTTGGCCTTGTGGCATCAAATTGACTGAACTTTTGGATATTTACTAAGAATCATGGTCTGTACCCAAAAGAAGATTTTGAAAAAAATATCATCGTTTTCACACTTGGGTTCGCTCGTTAAAGTACTTGGGTTCGGTGTTTTTAGTTCTTGGGTTCGGTCATATTTTTGGCCCCTTGGCACCGAATTTACTGAAATTTTGGATTCCTACTTAGAACCATGGTCTTAACACGAATCCATCAGAAAATCTGCAAAGAGAAGAATTTTAATTTTCTCCATACAAAATTTTCCTGGTTTTATGGGCACTTTGTCAAACTTAGGTTCGGCCATAACTTTGGCATTATGGCACAAAATAGACTGAAATTTCGGATTCTTACTAAGAATCATGGTCTGTACCCGAATCAATCAAAAAATTTGCCAAAAGAAGATTTTGAAAAAAATATCATCGTTTTCACACTTGGGTTCGCTCGTTTAAGTACTTGGGGTCGGTGCTTTTAATACTTGGGTTCGGTCATATTTTTGGCCCTATGGCATCAAATTGACTGAAATTTTGGATTCTTACTAAGAATCATGGTATGTACCCGATCAATCATAAAATCAGTCGAAAGGATAATTTTACTTTTCTCCATACAAAATTTTCGTGGTTTTATGGGCACTTTGTCAAACTTAGGTTCGGTCATATTTTTGGCCCTATGGAATCAAATTGACTGAACTTTTGGATATTTACTAAGAATCATGGTCTGTACCCGAATCAATCAAAAAATTTGCCAAAATAATATTTTGAAAAAAATATCATCGTTTTCACACTTGGGTTCGCTCGTTTAAGTACTTGGGGTCGGTGTTTTTAATACTTGGGTTCGGTCATATTTTTGGCCTTATGGCACCGAATTTACTGAAATTTTGGATTCCTACTTCGAACCATGGTCTTTACACGAATCCATCAGAAAATCTGCCAAGAGAAGAATTTTATTTTTCTCCATACAAAATTTTCGTGGTTTTATGGGCACTTTTTCAAACTTAGGTTCGGCCATAACTTTGGCACTATGGCACGAAATAGACTGAAATTTTGGATTCTTACTGAGAATCATGGTCTGTACCCGAATCAATCGAAAAATTTGCCAAAAGAAGATTTTGAAAAAAATATCATACTTTTCACACTTGGGTTCGCTCGTTTAAGTACTTGGGGTCGGTGCTTTTAATACTTGGGTTCGGTCATATTTTTTCCCTATGGCATCAAATTGACTGAAATTTTGGATTCTTACTAAGAATCATGGTCTGTAACCGAATCAATCGTAAAATCAGTCGAAAGTATAATTTTAATTTTCTCCATACAAAATTTTTATGGTTTTCTTTCACTTTGTCAAACTTAGGTTCGGCCATAATTTTGGCACTATGGCACCAAATGGAGTGAAATTTTGGATTCTTACTAAGAATCATGGTCTGTACCTGAATCAATCATAAAATCAGCCGAAAGAATAATTTTTACTTTTCTCCATACAAAATTTTCGTGGTTTTATGGGCACTTTGTCAAACTTAGGTTCGGTCATATTTTTCGCCCTATGGCATCAAATTGACTGAACTTTTGGATATTTACTAAGAATCATGGCCTGTACCCGAATCAATCAAAAAATCAGCCGAAAGGAGAATTATAATTTTTTCCATACAAAATTTTCCGGGTTTTATGGGCACTTTGTCAAACTTGGGTTCGGCCATAACTTTGGCATTATGGCACAAAATAGACTGAAATTTCGGATTCTTACTATGAATCATGGTCTGTACTCGAATCAATCAAAAAATTTGCCAAAAGAAGATTTTGAAAAAAATATCATCGTTTTCACACTTGGGTTCGCTCGTTTATGTACTTGGGTTCGGTGTTTTTAATACTTGGGTTCGGTCATATTTTTGGCCCTATGGCATCAAATTGACTGAAATTTTGGATTCTTACTAAGAATCATGGTCTGTAACCGAATCAATCATAAAATCAGTCGAAAGGATAATTTTAATTTTCTCCATACAAAATTTTCGTGGTTTTATGGGCACTTTGTCAAACTTACGTTCGGCCATAACTTTGGCACTATGGCACGAAATGGACTGAAATTTCGGATTCTTACTGAGAATCATGGTCTGTACCCGAATCAATCAAAAAATTTGCCAAAAGAAGATTTTGAAAAAAATATCATCGTTTTCACACTTGGGTTCGCTCGTTAAAGTACTTGGGTTCGGTGTTTTTAGTTCTTGGGTTCGGTCATATTTTTGGCCCCTTGGCACCGAATTTACTGAAATTTTGGATTCCTACTTAGAACCATGGTCTTTACACGAATCCATCAGAAAATCTGCAAAGAGAAGAATTTTAATTTTCTCCATACAAAATTTTCCTGGTTTTATGGGCACTTTGTCAAACTTAGGTTTTGCCAAAACTTTGGCATTATGGCACAAAATAGACTGAAATTTCGGATTCTTACTATGAATCATGGTCTGTACTCGAATCAATCAAAAAAATTGCCAAAAGAAGATTTTGAAAAAAATATCATCGTTTTCACACTTGGGTTCGCTCGTTTTTAATCCATCAGAAAATCTGCCAAGAGAAGAATTTTAATTTTCTCCATACAAAATTTTCGTGGTTTTATGGGCACTTTGTCAAACTTAGGTTCGGCCATAACTTTGGCACTATGGCACGAAATGGACTGAAATTTCGGATTCTTACTGAGAATCATGGTCTGTACCCGAATCAATCAAAAAATTTGCCAAAAGAAGATTTTGAAAAAAATATCATACTTTTCACACTTGGGTTCGCTCGTTTAAGTACTTGGGGTCGGTGCTTTTAATACTTGGGTTCGGTCATATTTTTTCCCTATGGCATCAAATTGACTGAAATTTTGGATTCTTACTAAGAATCATGGTCTGTACCTGAATCAATCATAAAATCAGCCGAAAGAATAATTTTTACTTTTCTCCATACAAAATTTTCGTGGTTTTATGGGCACTTTGTCAAACTTAGGTTCGGTCATATTTTTCGCCCTATGGCATCAAATTGACTGAACTTTTGGATATTTACTAAGAATCATGGCCTGTACCCGAATCAATCAAAAAATCAGCCGAAAGGAGAATTATAATTTTTTCCATACAAAATTTTCCGGGTTTTATGGGCACTTTGTCAAACTTGGGTTCGGCCATAACTTTGGCATTATGGCACAAAATAGACTGAAATTTCGGATTCTTACTATGAATCATGGTCTGTACTCGAATCAATCAAAAAATTTGCCAAAAGAAGATTTTGAAAAAAATATCATCGTTTTCACACTTGGGTTCGCTCGTTAAAGTACTTGGGTTCGGTGTTTTTAGTTCTTGGGTTCGGTCATATTTTTGGCCCCTTGGCACCGAATTTACTGAAATTTTGGATTCCTACTTAGAACCATGGTCTTTACACGAATCCATCAGAAAATCTGCAAAGAGAAGAATTTTAATTTTCTCCATACAAAATTTTCCTGGTTTTATGGGCACTTTGTCAAACTTAGGTTTTGCCATAACTTTGGCATTATGGCACAAAATAGACTGAAATTTCGGATTCTTACTATGAATCATGGTCTGTACTCGAATCAATCAAAAAAATTGCCAAAAGAAGATTTTGAAAAAAATATCATCGTTTTCACACTTGGGTTCGCTCGTTTATGTACTTGGGTTCGGTGTTTTTAATACTTGGGTTCGGTCATATTTTTGGCCCTATGGCATCAAATTGACTGAAATTTTGGATTCTTACTAAGAATCATGGCCTGTACCCGAATCAATCAAAAAATCAGCCGAAAGGAGAATTATAATTTTTTCCATACAAAATTTTCCGGGTTTTATGGGCACTTTGTCAAACTTGGGTTCGGCCATAACTTTGGCATTATGGCACAAAATAGACTGAAATATCGGATTCTTACTATGAATCATGGTCTGTACTCGAATCAATCAAAAAATTTGCCAAAAGAAGATTTTGAAAAAAATATCATCGTTTTCACACTTGGGTTCGCTCGTTTATGTACTTGGGTTCGGTGTTTTTAGTACTTGGGTTCGGTCATATTTTTGGCTTAATGGCACCAAATTTACTGAAATTTTGGATTCCTACTTAGAACCATGGTCTTTACACGAATCCATCAGAAAATCTGCCAAGAGAAGAATTTTAATTTTCTCCATACAAAATTTTCGTGGTTTTATGGGCACTTTGTCAAACTTAGGTTCGGCCATAACTTTGGCACTATGGCACGAAATGGACTGAAATTTCGGATTCTTACTGAGAATCATGGTCTGTACCCGAATCAATCAAAAAATTTGCCAAAAGAAGATTTTGAAAAAAATATCATACTTTTCACACTTGGGTTCGCTCGTTTAAGTACTTGGGGTCGGTGCTTTTAATACTTGGGTTCGGTCATATTTTTTCCCTATGGCATCAAATTGACTGAAATTTTGGATTCTTACTAAGAATCATGGTCTGTACCTGAATCAATCATAAAATCAGCCGAAAGAATAATTTTTACTTTTCTCCATACAAAATTTTCGTGGTTTTATGGGCACTTTGTCAAACTTAGGTTCGGTCATATTTTTCGCCCTATGGCATCAAATTGACTGAACTTTTGGATATTTACTAAGAATCATGGCCTGTACCCGAATCAATCAAAAAATCAGCCGAAAGGAGAATTATAATTTTTTCCATACAAAATTTTCCGGGTTTTATGGGCACTTTGTCAAACTTGGGTTCGGCCATAACTTTGGCATTATGGCACAAAATAGACTGAAATTTCGGATTCTTACTATGAATCATGGTCTGTACTCGAATCAATCAAAAAATTTGCCAAAAGAAGATTTTGAAAAAAATATCATCGTTTTCACACTTGGGTTCGCTCGTTTATGTACTTGGGTTTGGTGTTTTTAATACTTGGGTTCGGTCATATTTTTGGCCCTATGGCATCAAATTGACTGAAATTTTGGATTCTTACTAAGAATCATGGCCTGTACCCGAATCAATCAAAAAATCAGCCGAAAGGAGAATTATAATTTTTTCCATACAAAATTTTCCGGGTTTTATGGGCACTTTGTCAAACTTGGGTTCGGCCATAACTTTGGCATTATGGCACAAAATAGACTGAAATTTCGGATTCTTACTATGAATCATGGTCTGTACTCGAATCAATCAAAAAATTTGCCAAAAGAAGATTTTGAAAAAAATATCATCGTTTTCACACTTGGGTTCGCTCGTTTATGTACTTGGGTTCGGTGTTTTTAGTACTTGGGTTCGGTCATATTTTTGGCTTAATGGCACCAAATTTACTGAAATTTTGGATTCCTACTTAGAACCATGGTCTTTACACGAATCCATCAGAAAATCTGCCAAGAGAAGAATTTTAATTTTCTCCATACAAAATTTTCGTGGTTTTATGGGCACTTTGTCAAACTTAGGTTCGGCCATAACTTTGGCACTATGGCACGAAATGGACTGAAATTTTGGATTCTTACTGAGAATCATAGTCTGTACCCGAATAAATCAAAAAATTTGCCAAAAGAAGATTTTGAAAAAAATATCATACTTTTCACACTTGGGTTCGCTCGTTTAAGTACTTGGGGTCGGTGCTTTTAATACTTGGGTTCGGTCATATTTTTTCCCTATGGCATCAAATTGACTAAAATTTTGGATTCTTACTAAGAATCATGGTCTGTAACCGAATCAATCGTAAAATCAGTCGAAAGTATAATTTTAATTTTCTCCATACAAATTTTTTATGGTTTTCTTTCACTTTGTCAAAGTTAGGTTCGGCCATAACTTTGGCACTTTGGCACCAAATGGAGTGAAATTTTGGATTCTTACTAAGAATCATGGTCTGTACCTGAATCAATCATAAAATCAGCCGAAAGAATAATTTTTACTTTTCTTCATACAAAATTTTCGTGGTTTTATGGGCACTTTGTCAAACTTAGGTTCGGTCATATTTTTCGCCCTATGGCATCAAATTGACTGAACTTTTGGATATTTACTAAGAATCATGGCCTGTACCCGAATCAATCAAAAAATCAGCCGAAAGGAGAATTATAATTTTTTCCATACAAAATTTTCCGGGTTTTATGGGCACTTTGTCAAACTTGGGTTCGGCCATAACTTTGGCATTATGGCACAAAATAGACTGAAATTTCGGATTCTTACTATGAATCATGGTCTGTACTCGAATCAATCAAAAAATTTGCCAAAAGAAGATTTTGAAAAAAATATCATCGTTTTCACACTTGGGTTCGCTCGTTTATGTACTTGGGTTCGGTGTTTTTAATACTTGGGTTCGGTCATATTTTTGGCCCTATGGCATCAAATTGACTGAAATTTTGGATTCTTACTAAGAATCATGGCCTGTACCCGAATCAATCAAAAAATCAGCCGAAAGGAGAATTATAATTTTTTCCATACAAAATTTTCCGGGTTTTATGGGCACTTTGTAAAACTTGGGTTCGGCCATAACTTTGGCATTATGGCACAAAATAGACTGAAATTTCGGATTCTTACTATGAATCATGGTCTGTACTCGAATCAATCAAAAAATTTGCCAAAAGAAGATTTTGAAAAAAATATCATCGTTTTCACACTTGGGTTCGCTCGTTTATGTACTTGGGTTCGGTGTTTTTAGTACTTGGGTTCGGTCATATTTTTGGCTTAATGGCACCAAATTTACTGAAATTTTGGATTCCTACTTAGAACCATGGTCTTTACACGAATCCATCAGAAAATCTGCCAAGAGAAGAATTTTAATTTTCTCCATACAAAATTTTCGTGGTTTTATGGGCACTTTGTCAAACTTAGGTTCGGCCATAACTTTGGAACTATGGCACGAAATGGACTGAAATTTCGGATTCTTACTGAGAATCATGGTCTGTACCCGAATCAATCAAAAAATTTGCCAAAAGAAGATTTTGAAAAAAATATCATACTTTTCACACTTGGGTTCGCTCGTTTAAGTACTTGGGGTCGGTGCTTTTAATACTTGGGTTCGGTCATATTTTTTCCCTATGGCATCAAATTGACTGAAATTTTGGATTCTTACTAAGAATCATGGTCTGTAACCGAATCAATCGTAAAATCAGTCGAAAGTATAATTTTAATTTTCTCCATACAAATTTTTTATGGTTTTCTTTCACTTTGTCAAACTTAGGTTCGGCCATAACTTTGGCACTATGGCACCAAATGGAGTGAAATTTTGGATTCTTACTAAGAATCATGGTCTGTACCTGAATCAATCATAAAATCAGCCGAAAGAATAATTTTTACTTTTCTCCATACAAAATTTTCGTGGTTTTATGGGCACTTTGTCAAACTTAGGTTCGGTCATATTTTTCGCCCTATGGCATCAAATTGACTGAACTTTTGGATATATACTAAGAATCATGGCCTGTACCCGAATCAATCAAAAAATCAGCCGAAAGGAGAATTATAATTTTTTCCATACAAAATTTTCCGGGTTTTATGGGCACTTTGTCAAACTTGGGTTCGGCCATAACTTTGGCATTATGGCACAAAATAGACTGAAATTTCGGATTCTTACTATGAATCATGGTCTGTACTCGAATCAATCAAAAAATTTGCCAAAAGAAGATTTTGAAAAAAATATCATCGTTTTCACACTTGGGTTCGCTCGTTTATGTACTTGGGTTCGGTGTTTTTAATACTTGGGTTCGGTCATATTTTTGGCCCTATGGCATCAAATTGACTGAAATTTTGGATTCTTACTAAGAATCATGGCCTGTACCCGAATCAATCAAAAAATCAGCCGAAAGGAGAATTATAATTTTTTCCATACAAAATTTTCCGGGTTTTATGGGCACTTTGTCAAACTTGGGTTCGGCCATAACTTTGGCATTATGGCACAAAATAGACTGAAATTTCGGATTCTTACTATGAATCATGGTCTGTACTCGAATCAATCAAAAAATTTGCCAAAAGAAGATTTTGAAAAAAATATCATCGTTTTCACACTTGGGTTCGCTCGTTTATGTACTTGGGTTCGGTGTTTTTAGTACTTGGGTTCGGTCATATTTTTGGCTTAATGGCACCAAATTTACTGAAATTTTGGATTCCTACTTAGAACCATGGTCTTTACACGAATCCATCAGAAAATCTGCCAAGAGAAGAATTTTAATTTTCTCCATACAAAATTTTCGTGGTTTTATGGGCACTTTGTCAAACTTAGGTTCGGCCATAACTTTGGCACTATGGCACGAAATGGACTGAAATTTCGGATTCTTACTGAGAATCATGGTCTGTACCCGAATCAATCAAAAAATTAGCCAAAAGAAGATTTTGAAAAAAATATCATCGTTTTGACACTTGGGTTCGCTCGTTTAAGTACTTGGGGTCGGTGCTTTTAATACTTGGGTTCGGTCATATGTTTGGCCCTATGGCATCAAATTGACTGAAATTTTGGATTCTTACTAAGAATCATGGTCTGTAACCGAATCAATCATAAAATCAGTCGAAAGTATAATTTTAATTTTCTCCATACAAATTTTTTATGGTTTTCTTTCACTTTGTCAAACTTAGGTTCGGCCATAACTTTGGCACTATGGCACCAAATGGAGTGAAATTTTGGATTCTTACTAAGAATCATGGTCTGTACCTGAATCAATCATAAAATCAGCCGAAAGAATAATTTTTACTTTTCTCCATACAAAATTTTCGTGGTTTTATGGGCACTTTGTCAAACTTAGGTTCGGTCATATTTTTCGCCCTATGGCATCAAATTGACTGAACTTTTGGATATTTACTAAGAATCATGGCCTGTACCCGAATCAATCAAAAAATCAGCCGAAAGGAGAATTATAATTTTTTCCATACAAAATTTTCCGGGTTTTATGGGCACTTTGTCAAACTTGGGTTCGGCCATAACTTTGGCATTATGGCACAAAATAGACTGAAATTTCGGATTCTTACTAAGAATCATGGTCTGTACCCAAATCAATCATAAAATCAGTCGAAAGAATAATTTTACTTTTCTCCATACAAAATTTTCGTGGTTTTATGGGCACTTTTTCAAACTAAGGTTCGGTCATATTTTTGGCCCTGTGGCATCAAATTGACTGAACTTTTGGATATTTACTAAGAATCATGGTCTGTACCCAAAAGAAGATTTTGAAAAAAATATCATCGTTTTCACACTTGGGTTCGCTCGTTAAAGTACTTGGGTTCGGTGTTTTTAGTACTTGGGTTCGGTCATATTTTTGGCCTTATGGCACCGAATATACTGAAATTTTGGATTCCTACTTAGAACCATGGTCTTTACACGAATCCATCAGAAAATCTGCCAAGAGAAGAATTTTAATTTTCTCCATACAAAATTTTCGTGGTTTATGGGCACTTTGTCAAACTTAGGTTCGGTCATATTTTTGGCCCTATGGCATCAAATTGACTGAACTTTTGGATATATACTAAGAATCATGGTCTGTACCCAAAAGAAGATTTTGAAAAAAATATCATCGTTTTCACACTTGGGTTCGCTCGTTAAAGTACTTGGATTCGGTGTTTTTAGTTCTTGGGTTCGGTCATATTTTTGGCCTTATGGCACCGAATTTACTGAAATTTTGGATTCCTACTTAGAACCATGGTCTTTACACGAATCCATAAGAAAATATGCAAAGAGAAGAATTTTAATTTTCTCCATACAAAATTTTCCTGGTTTTATGGGCACTTTGTCAAACTTAGGTTCGGCCATAACTTTGGCATTATGGCACAAAATAGACTGAAATTTTGGATTCTTACTAAGAATCATGGTCTGTACCCGAATCAATCAAAAAATTTGCCAAAAGAAGATTTTGAAAAAAATATCATCGTTTTGACACTTGGGTTCGCTCGTTTAAGTTCTTGGGGTCGGTGCTTTTAGTACTTGGGTTCGGTCATATTTTTGGCCCTATGGCATCAAATTGACTGAAATTTTGGATTCTTACTAAGAATCATGGTCTGTAACCGAATCAATCATAAAATCAGTCGAAAGGATAATTTTAATTTTATCCATACAAAATTTTTATGGTTTTCTGGCACTTTGTCAAACTTAGGTTCGGCCATAACTTTGGCACTATGGCACGAAATGGACTGAAATTTCGGATTCTTACTGAGAATCATGGTCTGTACCCGAATCAATCAAAAAATTTGCCAAAAGAAGATTTTGAAAAAAATATCATCGTTTTGACACTTGGGTTCGCTCGTTTAAGTACTTGGGGTCGGTGCTTTTAATACTTGGGTTCGGTCATATGTTTGGCCCTATGGCATCAAATTGACTGAAATTTTGGATTCTTACTAAGAATCATGGTCTGTAACCGAATCAATCATAAAATCAGTCGAAAGGATAATTTTAATTTTATCCATACAAAATTTTTATGGTTTTCTGGCACTTTGTCAAACTTAGGTTCAGCCATAACTTTGGCACTATGGCACGAAATTGACTGAAATTTCGGATTCTTACTGAGAATCATGGTCTGTACCGAATCAATCAAAAAATTTGCCAAAAGAAGATTTTGAAAAAAATATCATCGTTTTCACACTTGGGTTCGCTCGTTTATGTACTTGGGTTCGGTGTTTTTAGTACTTGGGTTCGGTCATATTTTTGGCCTTATGGCACCAAATTTACTGAAATTTTGGATTCCTACTTAGAACCATGGTCTTTACACGAATCCATCAGAAAATCTGCGAAGATAAGAATTTTAATTTTCTCCATACAAAATTTTCGTGGTTTTATGGGCACTTTGTCAAATTAGGTTCGGCCATAATTTTGGCATTATGGCACAAAATGGACTGAAATTTTTGGATTCTTACTAAGAATAATGGTCTGTACCCAAATCAATCAAAAAATTTGCCAAAATAATATTTTGAAAAAAATATCATCGTTTTCACACTTGGGTTCGCTCGTTTAAGTACTTGGGGTCAATGTTTTTAATACTTGGGTTCGGTCATATTTTTGGCCTTATGGCACCAAATTTAATGAAATTTTGGATTCCTACTTAGAACCATGGTCTTTACACGAATCCATCAGAAAATCTGCCAAGAGAAGAATTTTATTTTTCTCCATACAAAATTTTCGTTGTTTTATGGGCACTTTGTTAAACTTAGGTTCGGTCATATTTTTGGCCCTTTGGCATCAAATGGACTGAACTTTTGGATATTTACTAAGAATCATGGCCTGTACCCGAATCAATCATAAAATCAGTCGAAAGGATAATTTTAATTTTATCCATACAAAATTTTTATGGTTTTCTGGCACTTTGTCAAACTTAGGTTCGGCCATAACTTTTTCACTATGGCACAAAATGGACTGAAATTTCGGATTCTCACTGAGAATCATGGTTTGTACCCGAATCAATCAAAAAATTTGCCAAAAGAAGATTTTGAAAAAAATATCATCGTTTTCACACTTGGGTTCGCTCGTTTATGTACTTGGGTTCGGACTTTTTAGTACTTGGGTTCGGTCATATTTTTGGCCTTATGGCACCAAATTTACTGAAATTTTTTTATTCCTACTTAGAACCATGGTCTTTACACGAATCCATCAGAAAATCTGCCAAGATAAGAATTTTAATTTTCTCCATACAAAATTTTCGTGGTTTTATGGGCACTTTGTCAAACTTAGGTTCGGCCATAACTTTGGCACTATGGCACGAAATGGACTGAAATTTTGGATTCTTACTGAGAATCATGGTCTGTACCCGAATCAATCAAAAAATCAGTCGAAAGAATAATTTTACTTTTCTCCATACAAAATTTTCGTGGTTTTATGGGCACTTTGTCAAACTTAGGTTCGGTCATATTTTTGGCCCTTTGGCATCAAATTGACTGAACTTTTGGATATTTACTAAGAATCATGGTCTGTACCCAAAAGAAGATTTTGAAAAAAATATCATCGTTTTCACACTTGGGTTCGCTCGTTAAAGCACTTGGGTTCGGTGTTTTTAGTACTTGGGTTCGGTCATATTTTTGGCCTTATGGCACCGAATTTACTGAAATTTTGGATTCCTACTTAGAACCATGGTCTTTACACGAATCCATCAGAAAATCTGCCAAGAGAAGAATTTTAATTTTCTCCAAACAAAATTTTCGTGGTTTTATGGGCACTTTGTCAAACTTAGGTTCGGTCATATTTTTGGCCCTATGGCATCAAATTGACTGAACTTTTGGATATATACTAAGAATCATGGTCTGTACCCAAAAGAAGATTTTGAAAAAAATATCATCGTTTTCACACTTGGGTTCGCTCGTTAAAGTACTTGGGTTCGGTGTTTTTAGTTCTTGGGTTCGGTCATATTTTTGGCCTTATGGCACCGAATTTACTGAAATTTTGGATTCCTACTTAGAACCATGGTCTTTACACGAATCCATAAGAAAATATGCAAAGAGAAGAATTTTAATTTTCTCCATACAAAATTTTCCTGGTTTTATGGGCACTTTGTCAAACTTAGGTTCGGCCATAACTTTGGCATTATGGCACAAAATAGACTGAAATTTTGGATTCTTACTAAGAATCATGGTCTGTTCCCAAATCAATCAAAAAATTTGCCAAAAGAAGATTTTGAAAAAAATATCATCGTTTTGACACTTGGGTTCGCTCGTTTAAGTACTTGGGGTCGGTGCTTTTAATACTTGGGTTCGGTCATATGTTTGGCCCTATGGCATCAAATTGACTGAAATTTTGGATTCTTACTAAGAATCATGGTCTGTAACCGAATCAATCATAAAAATCAGTCGAAAGGATAATTTTAATTTTATCCATACAAAATTTTTATGGTTTTCTGGCGCTTTGTCAAACTTAGGTTCGGCCATAACTTTGGCACTATGGCACGAAATGGACTGAAATTTCGGATTCTTACTGAGAATCATGGTCTGTACCGAATCAATCAAAAAATTTGCCAAAAGAAGATTTTGAAAAAAATATCATCGTTTTCACACTTGGGTTCGCTCGTTTATGTACTTGGGTTCGGTGTTTTTAGTACTTGGGTTCGGTCATATTTTCGGCCTTATGGCAGCAAATTTACTGAAATTTTGGATTCCTACTTAGAACCATGGTCTTTACACGAATCCATCAGAAAATCTGCGAAGATAAGAATTTTAATTTTCTCCATACAAAATTTTCGTGGTTTTATGGGCACTTTGTCAAACTTAGGTTCGGCCATAATTTTGGCATTATGGCACAAAATGGACTGAAATTTTTGGATATTTACTAAGAATAATGGTCTGTACCCAAATCAATCAAAAAATTTGCCAAAATAATATTTTGAAAAAAATATCATCGTTTTCACACTTGGGTTCGCTCGTTTAAGTACTTGGGGTCAATGTTTTTAATACTTGGGTTCGGTCATATTTTTGGCCTTATGGCACCAAATTTACTGAAATTTTGGATTCCTACTTAGAACCATGGTCTTTACACGAATCCATCAGAAAATCTGCCAAGAGAAGAATTTTATTTTTCTCCATACAAAATTTTCGTTGTTTTATGGGCACTTTGTCAAAATTAGGTTCGGTCATATTTTTGGCCCTATGGCATCAAATGGACTGAACTTTTGGATATTTACTAAGAATCATGGCCTGTACCCGAATCAATCATAAAATCAGTCGAAAGGATAATTTTAATTTTATCCATACAAAATTTTTATGGTTTTCTGGCACTTTGTCAAACTTAGGTTCGGCCATAACTTTGGCACTATTGCACGAAATGGACTGAAATTTCGGATTCTCACTGAGAATCATGGTTTGTACCCGAATCAATCAAAAAATTTGCCAAAAGAAGATTTTGAAAAAAATATCATCGTTTTCACACTTGGGTTCGCTCGTTTATGTACTTGGGTTCGGACTTTTTAGTACTTGGGTTCGGTCATATTTTTGGCCTTATGGCACCAAATTTACTGAAATTTTGGATTCCTACTTAGAACCATGGTCTTTACACGAATCCATCAGAAAATCTGCCAAGATAAGAATTTTAATTTTCTCCATACAAAATTTTCGTGGTTTTATGGGCACTTTGTCAAACTTAGGTTCGGCCATAACTTTGGCACTATGGCACGAAATGGACTGAAATTTTGGATTCTTACTGAGAATCATGGTCTGTACCCGAATCAATCAAAAAATCAGTCGAAAGGATAATTTTACTTTTCTCCATACAAAATTTTCGTGGTTTTATGGGCACTTTGTCAAACTTAGGTTCGGTCATATTTTTGGCCCTATGGCATCAAATTGACTGAACTTTTGGATATATACTAAGAATCATGGTCTGTACCCAAAAGAAGATTTTGAAAAAAATATCATCGTTTTCACACTTGGGTTCGCTCGTTAAAGTACTTGGGTTCGGTGTTTTTAGTTCTTGGGTTCGGTCATATTTTTGGCCTTATGGTACCGAATTTACTGAAATTTTGGATTCCTACTTAGAACCATGGTTGGCGCTTTTTACGCTCTTGTTTGATTTCAGGTGGAGGTTTTCTGTGGTACTCACTTTTGTAAATCAAACGCTTGTTTTGTGTTTGTTTGCCTGGTCATAATTTATTATTCTTTTATTTACATAATCCTGATTTTTTATAAGATTTATATTGTGATCTGCTTGTTGGAACACATTTTTTTTACGTAAGAATGGAAGCTACCTTCCTTTGTTCTTCTATAGAACTATTTGAATAATAGAACAAAAAAGAAAATAATAAAATTAGGTAGGTACTTGCCTAGAAGTAATTGCCCATAGAACAAGTACCTACTCAATAAGCATCAATTTTAACCATAGCTCCCCGACAAAAAGGGCTGAAATTAAATGAAAGTTCTTTTTAGAACCCTATAATAGTTAAAATTGATTATTATTATTTGTGAGATAAATTATTTTTAAAAAATAAAAAAGAGAGGTGAAACTAGCTATTACACATATCGTAATCATCCATTGATTGTTGTAGTTAGTTTAGAAACAATAATATAATAAATTGAAGTAAATCATTAGAAGATATGCATAAGAAAAAAAAAATAACACTAAATTATAAAATGTTCATCTTCTTGATCCTCGATCGATAGCCTCTGCAGTTCTTGTCTTCAAGAAAGATGGCTTCTTTTTGATCCTTGGCCTTAGTAAAGATGACTTATTTTTTATACTGCTCTTCTTAGATGTTAGTAGTTTTTTTTGATCCAGTTCTTCTTAGATGTGATAGCATCGTCCATTGGTAGAAGACACAATTTGGTAATGGGCCTTTTCATAGACCTTTGCTGCGTCTTCAAGGTGACTATACGGGTTATCCCATCTTGTCCAGGGTGAGTGGCGATGACACGTCCCATCCTCCATAAATTTGGTGGTGCGTTGTCGTCTTTGATGATAACTAAGTCCCCAATCTTTAGTTGTCGCCGGTTCCCATCCGTCCATTTAGTCCTTTGCTGCAGCTCTCCCAGATATTCAATTCTCCATCTTGACCAGAAGCTCTGTCTTAGTTGGCTTAGTTTTTGGAAATTATTAAGCCTGTTTATGGGAATCTGTTGTAGGTCAGGTTCAGCTACAGCTGACAGGTTATCACCAATAAGAAAGTGACCTGGAGTAAGTGCGAAGAGGTCGAGGGGATCGTTGGATAGTGGAATTAAAGGCCTAGAATTTATGCAGGACTCTATTTGGTATAATAACGTACACATCTCTTCATATGTTAATGAAGAGACGTTTGCCACTCTTTTTACGTGATATTTCACACTTTTTATGTTAGATTCCCAAAGACCTCCATGATGAGGACCTTTAGGTGGGATAAAAACCCACTGAATAGACATATTAGTTAAGTAATTAGCTATTTCCTTTTGAGAGACATATAAATTATACATATTTTTCAATTCATTATTCGCTCCAACAAATGTAGTAGCATTATCAGAATACAATTTACTAGGTTTTCCACGTCTGGAAATGAAACGCTTTAAACAATTAAGAAATGCATCTGTAGTCAGAGCGGTGACCAGTTCTAAATGAACTGCCTTAGTAGAGAAGCATATAAATAAACAAATATAAGACTTGACTGAATTGGATCTCCTACTGATTCCAGACTTTATTAAGATTGGCCCTGCGTAATCTAGTCCTGTAACAGAGAACGGTCTACATGGTGACACTCTATCCTCTGGAAGGTCAGACATTATTTGATGACTTGTTTTTGGACTGCATTTAAAGCACACAATGCAATTTTTAAGTATTTTTTTAATAGCATTTTTTGCCATTATAGGCCAATATTTTAGTCTAATAAGTGCTAGTAACGTTTGAGTACCTACATGCAAATTTGTATAATGAAAATGTTTAATGATTAACTTTGTTAGAGGGTGATCGTGAGGTAGTAATATCGGATGTTTTTGTGCTTCATGTATTAGTTTTTCTCTGGACAATCTCCCACCTACATGCAATAAATCCATATGTATAAATGGGTTTAATGATTTGAGATGACTGGTTTTATCTAAGTTTTTTCCCGCCTTTAATGTTTTAATTTCTTTTGAAAATGAATAAGATTGAGTGACCGTTATTAATGAATGTAACGACTTGTTTCATTCTATTATTGAAAGTTGTCCGCTAAATGTATGTTTTTTTTTTTGTATTATTAATGAAACGTAGGATATAAGCAGTTACTCTTTGTAAACGCGTGAGAGAAGAAAAACGATAAAACAATTCCCAATCTTTATTCATACTGACGGTTAAATTTATTTTGCTTTTTAATTCCGGTGGATCGATGCAAATTTCCTTATAGTTCGGCCAAGTTACTTCATCTTGAGTTAACCAATTAGGACCTCTCCACCAGATTTCTGAAGAAAATAGACTTTTAGCACTGGTTCCTCTTGATAAAATATCCGCAGCATTATCTTCGGAGTTGACATGCTTCCATTGACTGGTTTCGCTTCTTTCCTGTATTTCTGCAACTCTGTTTGCAACAAATGTATTCCATCGCGCTGGTTGATTTCCTATCCAGCATAGAGTTATAGTGGAATCACACCAATAAAATGTTTTATCCAAAGATATACCTAGGGATTCCTTTACTTTTTCAACAACTTTTGTTAACAGAACAGCACCACATAATTCCAATTTAGGCAAAGAAATCGTTTTTAATGGAGCTACTCTTGATTTAGCTGTGATTAATTGAGAATGCCGTTTTCCTGATTGGTCTGTGGATAGCATATATACGCAAGCAGCGTATGCTTTTTGAGATGCGTCACAAAATCCGTGCAATTGTATATTTACGGTTTGATTACATATAATTTTTCTAGGTATTTGAAAAGAATTTACACCTTTTAAATCTTCTAAATATTTTTTCCAAAGCTTCAGAATTTCTATAGGTATTTCTTCATCCCAAGATATCTTTTCTTGCCATAATTTCTGCATAATAAGTTTAGCATTCACGGTTACTGGTCCAAGCAAACCTAATGGATCGAAAATACTAGCAATCAGTGACAAAATATTCCGTTTATTATAAATAGGATGTGACGGTAGTTCCACGTGATATAAAAAACTATCTTTTTCGCAATTCCAAGCTAAGCCTAGAATTTTCTCTCCTTCTGGTTTGTCCAAAATTACCATATCAGTGGCCTGATCGGCCTCCGATGACAAATCAGAAGAATTAGACCGCCATTTTCTTAAGTTCATACCGGCCGAATTCATTATGGAGATTAACTGTTCTTTTAACAAATTACAGGATTCCACATTGTCTGCACCTGTAATTAGATCATCTATGTAAAAATCTCTCTCTAAAATGAGACTAGTTTCAGGATATAACTGAGCGTTTTCCATACTCAGCTGCTTCAAGCAACGCGTGGCTAAGAAAGATGACGGTCCCATACCATAAGTTATCGTATTTAACTTGAAATGGCCCATTTCCTCTTCTGGAGATGCTCGCCAAAGTATTTTTTGGAAGACGCGGTCCTCCTCTCTAATGTTGACCTGCCTGTACATTTTCTCTATGTCAGCCGTCAATGCCACTTGATATTTTCTAAAATTTAACAAATGGGTATATAAATCATTTTGTATTATTGGACCAACCATTAACGCGTCGTTTATTGATATCCCGCTGGAGGTTTTTGCGGAGCCGTCGAACACCACTCTTAGTTTGGTAGTGCTGCTGGTTTACTTCTTGATTGCATGATGAGGTAAATAGTAAGATTTTTCTTCATTTGAAACTGGTTCAAATTTTGTCATATGACCTAAGTTTTCATATTCTTCCATGAATTTAATGTATTGAAGTTTCAAATCCATGTTAGAAGATAATTTCTTTTCCAAGTTTAAAAATCTTTTTTCTGCCATAGGCAAGGAAGTACCTATTTGATCTTCACAAGGTCGGAATGGTAAGCTTACTTCGAAACGCCCATTTTCATCCCTTTTTTGGGTTGACTTGAAGCTCTCTTCACAAGCCTTTTCTTCATAATTTTGGTGCTTGATGGACACCAATTCCTCTTGTTTCCAAAATCTTTCAATTTGATTGTGAATCATATTTAAAGATAAGTGACATGAGGATGATTCTTGCTCTTTTTTTGTAGTGCACGTTCTAATTGGCCCGGATAATATCCATCCAAGTTCAGTGCGTTGCAGCGTAGGTCCAGTTGTTCCTAATCTCAATTGATCAGTGGTCAGCATTTCCCAAAATAGTTCGGAGCCGAGTAATATATCCACATGACCGGAAGTGGAAAATTCAGGATCGGCCAATTTCAATCCTGGTGGTATGTTTGCCTCCCTTTTTGGAAAAGAGGTCTGCGGTAACTTGCTGGTGATTTCTTGTAATACCAAGCAAGTAACAAGTTTTTTGTAATTAGAGTTTATTGATGACAATTCAAACGAGAGGCTCTTCTTTACATTTGTTATATTATTATGTAACCCAGAGACCGGCATATTTAATGACTTGTACTTTATGTTTAATTTTTTAGCAAATCGTTCAGTTATGAAATTCACTTGAGAACCATTATCCAACAATACTCTCGCTGAATGAATAATTCCATTACTGTCCTTAACGTTCACCATTGCCGTTGATAACAAAATTGTTTTTTCTGCTTCTCCAAAAGTGGAATGGTTTGAGACTGGTACTTGATCTATGCCATTCTCAGTGTTTTGATCCTCTTTAGGGAAAATATGGAGTAATGTGTTGTGTCCTGCCTTATCGCAAGTTCTACAATTATTCTTACTCCTGCATTCTTTAGTTGAATGACCTACATTTAAACACTTGATGCAAGCTTGTAATTGCTTGATTTTCTCAAACCGTTCATGTTGGTTTAGTTTCAAAAACTGTTTACAGAAATAAATCTTATGATTTTCCTTACAAACAATGCATTTCAACCTTTGCGACAATAATGAAACTGAAGATTCCTTTTTGTAACTTGACGGTTTATGATGCGCGAATATTGGTTTGGCTGTGGAACATGTTGCTTCCGATGCTTCCAAGACTATCGCTCGATCTGTTAAACATTTTAAAAATTCTTGCAATGTCGGTATTTTTTCTTTAGTTGGATATTGTTCCCAATAGATCCGGGTATTGGAATCTAATTTGTTGGCCAAAATATAAATTATTATTACATCCCAATACTCCGTGGGTAGACCTATGTTTTTCAATGAATTCAAATGTAATTGTGTTTGATCTAATAAACTTCTCAAGGCGACGTGACTTTCTTGTTTTAATTCCTTGAGCTTAAACAATGAATTTAAATGTTGATTAGCTATTACACGCTTATTTTCAAATCTATTTGATAAAACCTGCCAAGCTATTTCGAAATTGTCTTGGGTAATTTGAAGTGCGTTTAATATTTGTGATGCCTTTCCTTTTCAACAATCACGCAAATAGTAATGTTTCTGAAAATTATTTAATGATTTATTATTACCCACTATCGTGACGAAAGCATCCTTAAAAGATAACCATTTCGAATAATCACCATTAAATTCTGGGAGCGAAAACGTAGGTAATTGGATCTTAATATTGTTAGTATCATCAATTTTTTCAATGCTTTTTATGGATTTTTTTGCTAACGTCACTACTTGATAATATTGCAATTCAAAACACTCAAGTGGGCTATCCTCTTCATCTGAGTTACTATCAAACTCTTCGATCTGAGATTGTATATTCTTAAAGCGATTTAACAGTGTGTTTACCTCCTCCAATCTTGTTTCCGTTTCTATTACATCAACTGAATCACTTAATAGGTAATTCTTAAATCGTGTTAATTGTGCCTTCAATTCACCGCGCTTCTTCACCAGTGATTTTAATGTTTGTGGCATAATGCAGAATTTTTTACACAAACATACACATTAAATTATTTAAAAATAAACTTTTGTTTGTTCCACCTTTGCGGGAGCGAATAATAAATAGATTACAATAAAATAAATTATATTATTTAATAATCAGTGGTAATCATAGAGTAAATTATTTGGAATCTACCTACTGGTTAAATTATATTAGGTTGACAATATTTTATCTTGTTGATTATAATATCACGCAAAAAGAGTGGCTCTTGGTGGCGAATTCTTCGCGTGATTTTACAAGTTATATTATAATGCCTTAATACCTTAGGATTATGTTATGATGAATAAGAATGATGTAGACCGGACGGCTGGCTGGATGGGCTGGTTTTCATCCGGCTCGAAGGACCATATGGCGCTTTTTACGCTCTTGTTTGATTTCAGGTGGAGGTTTTCTGTGGTACTCACTTTTGTAAATCAAACGCTTGTTTTGTGTTTGTTTGTCTGGTCATAATTTATTATTCTTTTATTTACATAATCCTGATTTTTTATAAGATTTATATTGTGATCTGCTTGTTGGAACACATTTTTTTTACGTAAGAATGGAAGCTACCTTCCTTTGTTCTTCTATAGAACTATTTGAATAATGGAACAAAAAAGAAAATAATAAAATTAGGTAGGTACTTGCCTAGAAGTAATTGCCCATAGAACAAGTACCTACTCAATAAGCATCAATTTTAACCATAGCTCCCCGACAAAAAGGGCTGAAATTAAATGAAAGTTCTTTTTAGAACCCTATAATAGTTAAAATTGATTATTATTATTTGTGAGGATATTTTTTTTTTAAATTAGAAAGAATAACTTATTTTTATAAAATAAAAAGAGAGTTGAAACTAGCTAATACACATATCGTAATCCATTGATTGTTGTAGTTAGTTTAGAAACAATAAAATAATAAATTGAAGTAAATCATTAGAAGATATGCATAAGAAAAAAAATAACACTAAATTATAAAATGTTCATCTTCTTGATCCTCGATCGATAGCCTCTGCAGTTCTTGTCTTCAAGAAAGATGGCTTCTTTTTGATCCTTGGCCTTAGTAAAGATGACTTATTTTTTATACTGCTCTTCTTAGATGTTAGTAGTTTATTTTGATCCAGTTCTTCTAAGATGTTATAGCATCGTCCATTGGTAGAAGACACAATTTGGTAATGGGCCTTTTCATAGACCCTTGCTGCGTCTTCAAGGTGACTATACGGGTTATCCCATCTTGTCCAGGGTGAGTGGCGATGACACGTCCCATCCTCCATAAATTTGGTGGTGCGTTGTCGTCTTTGATGATAACTAAGTCCCCAATCTTTAGTTGTCGCCGGTTCCCATCCGTCCATTTAGTCCTTTGCTGCAGCTCTCCCAGATATTCAATTCTCCATCTTGACCAGAAGCTCTGTCTTAGTTGGCTTAGTTTTTGGAAATTATTAAGCCTGTTTATGGGAATCTGTTGTAGGTCAGGTTCAGCTACAGCTGACAGGTTATCACCAATAAGAAAGTGACCTGGAGTAAGTGCGAAGAGGTCGAGGGGATCGTTGGATAGTGGAATTAAAGGCCTAGAATTTATGCAGGACTCTATTTGGTATAATAACGTACACATCTCTTCATATGTTAATGAAGAGACGTTTGCCACTCTTTTTACGTGATATTTCACACTTTTTATGTTAGATTCCCAAAGACCTCCATGATGAGGACCTTTAGGTGGGATAAAAACCCACTGAATAGACATATTAGTTAAGTAATTAGCTATTTCCTTTTGAGAGACATATAAATTATACATATTTTTCAATTCATTATTCGCTCCAACAAATGTAGTAGCATTATCAGAATACAATTTACTAGGTTTTCCACGTCTGGAAATGAAACGCTTTAAACAATTAAGAAATGCATCTGTAGTCAGAGCGGTGACCAGTTCTAAATGAACTGCCTTAGTAGAGAAGCATATAAATAAACAAATATAAGACTTGACTGAATTGGATCTCCTACTGATTACAGACTTTATTAAGATTGGCCCTGCGTAATCCAGTCCTGTAACAGAGAACGGTCTACATGGTGACACTCTATCCTCTGGAAGGTCAGACATTATTTGATGACTTGTTTTTGGACTGCATTTAAAGCACACAATGCAATTTTTAAGTATTTTTTTAATAGCATTTTTTGCCATTATAGGCCAATATTTTAGTCTAATAAGTGCTAGTAACGTTTGAGTACCTACATGCAAATTTGTATAATGAAAATGTTTAATGATTAACTTTGTTAGAGGGTGATCGTGAGGTAGTAATATCGGATGTTTTTGTGCTTCATGTATTAGTTTTCCTCTGGACAATCTCCCACCTACATGCAATAAATCCATATGTATAAATGGGTTTAATGATTTGAGATGACTGGTTTTATCTAAGTTTTTTCCCGCCTTTAATGTTTTAATTTCTTTTGAAAATGAATAAGATTGAGTGACCGTTATTAATGAATGTAACGACTTGTTTAATTCTATTATTGAAAGTTGTCCGCTAAATGTATGTTTTTTTCTTGTATTATTAATGAAACGTAGGATATAAGCAGTTACTCTTTGTAAACGCGTGAGAGAAGAAAAACGATAAAACAATTCCCAATCTTTATTCATACTGACGGTTAAATTTATTTTGCTTTTTAATTCCGGTGGATCGATGCAAATTTCCTTATAGTTCGGCCAAGTTACTTCATCTTGAGTTAACCAATTAGGACCTCTCCACCAGATTTCTGAAGAAAATAGACTTTTAGCACTGGTTCCTCTTGATAAAATATCCGCAGCATTATCTTCGGAGTTGACATGCTTCCATTGACTGGTTTCGCTTCTTTCCTGTATTTCTGCAACTCTGTTTGCAACAAATGTAATCCATCGCGCTGGTTGATTTCCTATCCAGCATAGAGTTATAGTGGAATCACACCAATAAAATGTTTTATCCAAAGGTATACCTAGGGATTCCTTTACTTTTTCAACAACTTTTGTTAACAGAACAGCACCACATAATTCCAATTTAGGCAAAGAAATCGTTTTTAATGGAGCTACTCTTGATTTAGCTGTGATTAATTGAGAATGCCGTTTTCCTGATTGGTCTGTGGATAGCATATATACGCAAGCAGCGTATGCTTTTTGAGATGCGTCACAAAATCCGTGCAATTGTATATTTACGGTTTGATTACATATAATTTTTCTAGGTATTTGAAAAGAATTTACACCTTTTAAATCTTCTAAATATTTTTTCCAAAGCTTCAGAATTTCTATAGGTATTTCTTCATCCCAAGATATCTTTTCTTGCCATAATTTCTGCATAATAAGTTTAGCATTCACGGTTACTGGTCCAAGCAAACCTAATGGATCGAAAATACTAGCAATCAGTGACAAAATATTCCGTTTATTATAAATAGGATGTGACGGTAGTTCCACGTGATATAAAAAACTATCTTTTTCGCAATTCCAAGCTAAGCCTAGAATTTTCTCTCCTTCTGGTTTGTCCAAAATTACCATATCAGTGGCCTGATCGGCCTCCGATGACAAATCAGAAGAATTAGACCGCCATTTTCTTAAGTTCATACCGGCCGAATTCATTATGGAGATTAACTGTTCTTTTAACAAATTACAGGATTCCACATTGTCTGCACCTGTAATTAGATCATCTATGTAAAAATCTCTCTCTAAAATGAGACTAGTTTCAGGATATAACTGAGCGTTTTCCATACTCAGCTGCTTCAAGCAACGCGTGGCTAAGAAAGATGACGGTCCCATACCATAAGTTATCGTATTTAACTTGAAATGGCCCATTTCCTCTTCTGGAGATGCTCGCCAAAGTATTTTTTGGAAGACGCGGTCCTCCTCTCTAATGTTGACCTGCCTGTACATTTTCTCTATGTCAGCCGTCAATGCCACTTGATATTTTCTAAAATTTAACAAATGGGTATATAAATCATTTTGTATTATTGGACCAACCATTAACGCGTCGTTTATTGATATCCCGCTGGAGGTTTTTGCGGAGCCGTCGAACACCACTCTTAGTTTGGTAGGCTGCTGGTTTCCTTCTTGATTGCATGATGAGGTAAATAGTAAGATTTTTCTTCATTTGAAACTGGTTCAAATTTTGTCATATGACCTAAGTTTTCATATTCTTCCATGAATTTAATGTATTGAAGTTTCAAATCCATGTTAGAAGATAATTTCTTTTCCAAGTTTAAAAATCTTTTTTCTGCCATAGGCAAGGAAGTACCTATTTGATCTATACAAGGTCGGAATGGTAATCTTACTTCGAAACGCCCATTTTCATCCCTTTTTTGGGTTGACTTGAAGCTCTCTTCACAAGCCTTTTCTTCATAATTTTGGTGCTTGATGGACACCAATTCCTCTTGTTTCCAAAATCTTTCAATTTGATTGTGAATCATATTTAAAGATAAGTGACACGAGGATGATTCTTGCTCTTTTTTTGTAGTGCACGTTCTAATTGGCCCGGATAATATCCATCCAAGTTCAGTGCGTTGCAGCGTAGGTCCAGTTATTCCTAATCTCAATTGATCAGTGGTCAGCATTTCCCAAAATAGTTCGGAGCCGAGTAATATATCCACATGACCGGAAGTGGAAAATTCAGGATCGGCCAATTTCAATCCTGGTGGTATGTTTGCCTCCCTTTTTGGAAAAGAGGTCTGCGGTAACTTGCTGGTGATTTCTTGTAATACCAAGCAAGTAACAAGTTTTTTGTAATTAGAGTTTATTGATGACAATTCAAACGAGAGGCTCTTCTTTACATTTGTTATATTATTATGTAACCCAGAGACCGGCATATTTAATGACTTGTATTTTATGTTTAATTTTTTAGCAAATCGTTCAGTTATGAAATTCACCTGAGAACCATTATCCAACAATACTCTCGCTGAATGAATAATTCCATTACTGTCCTTAACGTTCACCATTGCCGTTGATAACAAAATTGTTTTTTCTGCTTCTCCAAAAGTGGAATGGTTTGAGACTGGTACTTGATCTATGCCATTCTCAGTGTTTTGATCCTCTTTAGGGAAAATATGGAGTAATGTGTTGTGTCCTGCTTTATCGCAAGTTCTACAATTATTCTTACTCCTGCATTCTTTAGTTGAATGACCTACATTTAAACACTTGATGCAAGCTTGTAATTGCTTGATTTTCTCAAACCGTTCATGTTGGTTTAGTTTCAAAAACTGTTTACAGAAATAAATCTTATGATTTTCCTTACAAACAATGCATTTCAACCTTTGCGACAATAATGAAACTGAAGATTCCTTTTTGTAACTTGACGGTTTATGATGCGCGAATATTGGTTTGGCTGTGGAACATGTTGCTTCCGATGCTTCCAAGACTATCGCTCGATCTGTTAAACATTTTAAAAATTCTTGCAATGTCGGTATTTTTTCTTTAGTTGGATATTGTTCCCAATAGATCCGGGTATTGGAATCTAATTTGTTGGCCAAAATATAAATTATTATTACATCCCAATACTCCGTGGGTAGACCTATGTTTTTCAATGAATTCAAATGTAATTGTGTTTGATCTAATAAACTTCTCAAGGCGACGTGACTTTCTTGTTTTAATTCCTTGAGCTTAAACAATGAATTTAAATGTTGATTAGCTATTACACGCTTATTTTCAAATCTATTTGATAAAACCTGCCAAGCTATTTCGAAATTGTCTTGGGTAATTTCAAGTGCGTTTAATATTTGTGATGCCTTTCCTTTTAAACAATCACGCAAATAGTAATGTTTCTGAAAATTATTTAATGATTTATTATTACCCACTATCGTGACGAAAGCATCCTTAAAAGATAACCATTTCGAATAATCACCATTAAATTCTGGGAGCGAAAACGTAGGTAATTGGATCTTAATATTGTTAGTATCATCAATTTTTTCAATGCTTTTTATGGATTTTTTTGCTAACGTCACTACCTGATAATATTGCAATTCAAAACACTCAAGTGGGCTATCCTCTTCATCTGAGTTACTATCAAACTCTTCGATCTGAGATTGTATATTCTTAAAGCGATTTAACAGTGTGTTTACCTCCTCCAATCTTGTTTCCGTTTCTATTACATCAACTGAATCACTTAATAGGTAATTCTTAAATCTTGTTAATTGTGCCTTCAATTCACCGCGCTTCTTCACCAGTGATTTTAATGTTTGTGGCATAATGCAGAATTTTTTACACAAACATACACATTAAATTATTTAAAAATAAGCTTTTGTTTGTACCACCTTTGCGGGAGCGAATAATAAATAGATTACAATAAAATAAATTATATTATTTATAATAATCAGTGGTAATCGTAGAGTAAATTATTTGGAATCTACCTACTGGTTAAATTATATTAGGTTGACAATATTTTATCTTGTTGATTATAATATCACGCAAAAAGAGTGGCTCTTGGTGGCGAATTCTTCGCGTGATTTTACAAGTTATATTTTAATGCCTTAATACCTTAGGAATATGTAATGATGAATAAGAATGATGTAGACCGGACGGCTGGCTGGATGAGCTGGTTTTCATCTGGCTTCTCGAAGGACCATATGGCGTTTTTTACGCTCTTGTTTGATTTAAGGTGGAGGTTTTCTGTGGTACTCACTTTTGTAAATCAAACGCTTGTTTTGTGTTTGTTTGTCTGGTCATAATTTATTATTCTTTTAATTACATAATCCTGATTTTTTATAAGATTTATATTGTGATCTGCTTGTTGGAACACATTTTTTACGTAAGAATGGAAGCTACCTTCCTTTGTTCTTCTATAGAACTATTTGAATAATGGAACAAAAAAGAAAATAATAAAATTAGGTAGGTACTTGCCTAGAAGTAATTGCCCATAGAACAAGTACCTACTCAATAAGCATCAATTTTAACCACCATATTACCACCTCACTTTTTTCGTTTCATGTAAAATAATTTTTTTTAAATTCACAAAGTTTCATATTTTTTTTCAAATTGCGACTGGCAACTTTGGTTTCATAAAAGTGTACATTTTAACTATTTTGTGTTTAACTTTTAAATTTAAATATAAAGCAAGGTATTTTCTCTTTCCAACACCGTTTAGATCATATTTCTAATCATGATGGTAACGGAGACACAACGATTTTTAGGAGACCTGTATGAGTTGTTCCGAAAACTAAATAAATTAGCCTGAAGGGTTTTAAAGTACATAACTTGCAAAATGTCAGATTAAAGTTAACGTTAGTTTATCAATTAAAAATAATAGAACATATTCAAAACAAATTTATAAAATACCTTACCTTCAAATTCAACAATAACTTTACGCACAATTTCAAGATGTTCAATTTCAACAATATCCAGCAATAAAGAGTAGTATATCTGCAGGGTTCTTGTGGTTGCGTCACAATCACGCAGTTTGTAAGTATCTCCATGAACGGTGGGCCTAAGCTTGATATTATGGAACCCTGGCTGTAGGGAGATAGGAAAACATGGTAGTTCGTCCACAGTTGACAAGTTAATGTGCCATATCTCCCTCTGTTTCTGTTATTCTTTATCCCTTCATAGTTACAGGCAAAATAAGGTATATAAATTAAAAAAATAAAACAATGCATGTACGGAAAATTTATAAAAAAATTTATTGAGCACATCACTACATATAAATACAAATCTGATATAGAAATCAAATATAAAAAACAGACATTTGTAAAAAAATCGTTACTATTTGAAAAAGTTGAATCTACTTTTTCTGAAAATTTATTATTACTAAAGTACAACGAATTTGTACGACTTTTGAACGTTATTACAGCAAACCACGGAGAGTTACCTGCAAAATTAAAAAAAACGTATTAGTATATCAAATCTGTGGATTATTTATGTCAATAATATTATTTATCATAACCACTGGAGCGACAGTGCTATTTAAAACTTTTTTCTCTGATTGCTCGAGATTTTTCGGTGATCGTTTTGAATATTTTCCACCCACATTAAAAAAATCATGCCTCCGAATTTTAATATTGAGACATACAAACTGATTATAGTTCTATACAGCCAATGAATTCACCTATCTTTTGTCGATTACCACATATTCGTAGGATATATAAAAAAAATATTATAAAATCGCAAACTTCTACTTAATTACTCACAAATAAGGGAAAATTTGCCAAAATTGGCAGCAAAGCAATCGGAGGTATTTTAAATATTATGGCAAAAAGCGCTCCAGTGGTTAAAAGTTTTTGTGGGTTTGAACAAAACTAAAACCTTTTAATAAACCATTTAAAAAATATAATTTATTAATATTTTAAGGCGGCCATTTAAAAAAAAAAAATCTTATTATTTTTACATCCTTACAGTCAACATTCTGAGATCAGATGTTTTAAAAAATGTTTTGTTCTTAGTTTTTATATACAGGGTGTCTGGGGGTAAAGTGCATTAACTTCGGGAGGTGATTCTACGTGATATTATGAGTAAAAAAGAAAAATAACTTTTTTAGAAATTCCAACTTTTAAGGGTAGTTTTGTGGTCAAAAGATAAAATTAGACCGGTGTGTGCCGCTAGCTTTATTATTTTCCACTGTTACGATACGGGCCAAGCACAAACATGCACTGTTGCCACAATCGTGCCTGGCAGGCTCTCAGCAAGTAATATCGTACCTCACACTAAGGATTTTTAGTAGGTACGTCTTTATTGTATGGGAAAAAACATGTTGGAATTTCGGAAAAGTTATTAATCTTTTTTACTTCTACCATCATGTAGAATCACCTCCCGAAGTTAATGCACTTTACCCCCGGACACACTGTACTTTTTTTTTTCTTCTTTGTTTTACATTGTTTCAGAAAAAATGTGTCCTTTCTGGGGTACCCCGTTCTAAGGACACATTGCACAGGTTTTTTGTTTGAATATAAGTAAATACCTATGTTAAATTATTACAGACAAAAATTATAAAGTTGAATCTAAAAGAAAGTACAATACACGCATTTATCTTTGTTAGGTATTAATTAATTAAAGTACAAAACAAGCATTAATCTTTGTATATATCGACAGTCCTGAAGAACAATGTCCGATCTGCAAAAATTTGAAAATCGTTTCTTTAGCTTATTTGAATTTCCTTTTGATGATTTAAAAGTGTGTGTTTTCAGAATTTTGAATAAAATGCAAAATATCAAAACAACACTATATTGCTTGTTCTCAAAAACAGTAAAAAATGCAAAAACAAAACTTTTAAACAGCTCTACGCCAAAACTATAAAATCGCACATTGTTCTTCAGGCCCGTCGACATATATACATACAGATATTTATTTTTGGCACTTTTAAAAGCTGCACTGTCAAAATTAAAAAAAATTTAAAATTTTAATTTATAAAAACAATTCAATCAAAATATAATATTATTCATGCCTCATTCACAGTTATTAATTTTTAAATCATGCAGATTAGTAAAAAATATTTTAATAGCAAATTAATACATTCTGTATATGTTCCCTGTGACATTTCATGCAAAAGTGAACAGCAACCAAAAGCATTGACAAATATCTAGAAAAATATAGTTAGAAAATTAATTTGTTAATTACTTGCGTTGCGGAAACAAAAACCATATGTATAATATAGAATAAGTATGTATAAGCAGCGCATCGTACCAGTCACGACGGTGACATGACGGCTGACTCTACACAATTAGTATTATACCATCGCTGGAGCTGGGCGCAAGATAATTTAGTGAACGAGTAGGTATAGTACAATCTCACTAATCCGGCACTTCAATAGATTGATACGTCCAATAATCCCTCCGCCCGCGCCTAATGAAGATATCTGTTCGTAATAAATTCATAAAAATACGATATATTTCGCGTAAATCGAATTTTCGTGGCCGAATCACGTCGCGGCCGGCCCTATTTCAGATACCTATTCGAAATAAATTCGTAAAAATAATAATCTGGACCAGGAAAGTTTTATTTATAATGGTTTTTTCTCTATAATTCAGTAATCCGAACATTCCGATAATCCGGCACCCTCTGGTTTTTAATAGTGCCGGATTAGTGAGATTGTACTGTATTTCTAAAATGCTTCAAAATAGTGATTATAAATTATTTGAAACTAGTCTGTAAGGATAATATGAATAAATAATTGGGATTTCTATGGTTTAAAATAAGACAGAAAAATTCATGGGGTGGTCGGCCAACCTACATGGTTACGGACGTTATATTTGGCATCTTGGCCTGTCGAGAGTTAAAATAACATATATAATGAAGTAAATTACTGCCAAATATTTGGCTTTGTCAAAAACTTCATAAAAATTTTGAATAACATCATATTTACTGACATTTTTGTCATTCAGTTCAAAATTTTGAAGTAAAAAAAAAAGTTGAAAGTTTCACAAAGGGTTTCACTAAGTAGGTACATATATTGTTTTATTTATTACTAGCTATGAAAAACTGTCCTCTCCTATCAGAGGGGGGGGGGGGTAAAAAAATCATGAAATTCGTGTAACGTAATTTATGGATGGCTCCTTAAAACTGGAATTTCAGTCTTTAAACATGATAGTCACAAATATAGGAAAATCCATCTATTTTGAATAAAATTCTTGGATATGGTGCCTGGAAAACTCAGAATCATGTAACTTCAACACCTACTTTGAAAAGTTAAGAAAAAAAATATATAAATAGTTAGTTGTCATGGAATTTGGTACCACCCCTGCAACACCCCCCCCCCCCCCCCCCCAAGCCTCGATGACATTGAGCAAGTTTACAAGCTACTAGCCGGTGAAATGCTAGTAAACTCGCTCAGTGTAATCGTATTACTAAAAAAGTTGAAAAGGGGTCAACTTTGCTCGCTCTCGCTAGCGTGTACGGTGGATTGCAAGATGGCAGCCCTCGAACAGCTGATTTTGTAACTGTCAAACTACTGATTGATCTAGATTATTCGTTGTACAATCTGTTAGGTAACTGGCAAATAGCTACTGGCGGTGAGCTAACTGCGAATATCTCAGTTTTCTACAAAATGTCGACAGAATTAGTTTGCGCGGGAGTCACTATTTTAGCTCAGCTTTTCGCTAGCTAGTTCGCTACTGAACGAGTGAAACGTTTTATTTGTCATCATCACAATAGCACTCGCCGATTTGCCCGCTTTTAAACTTACCGGCTAGTAGCTTGTAAGCTCGCTCAATGTAAACGAGGCTTTAATGCCAAATCTGAATGGAACTTCCACTTCAGCTTTTGAACAAATTATGATCAACTGACAAGAATAACAACACCACAGTTGTACTTTTCTGCTTATCACTACTACTTCAAAAGCTGAAAAGGACCTACAATAGATTTAATGCTAACCGAGATTTGAAACTGCGTCCTCTGAATTCGGAGTCGAGATCCTTACCCCTCGACTACGGTGGCCGTTATTAAACATTATTATACTTCTAGCCAATCACCTACACCTATGTACATACAAAACCCAACACTTTTGGAAAAAAAAGACATCAGATTTAAAGCAGTTTTGTTGTAAAAGCATAAAGAGTCGAAACAGCGATCTTGGACTTATCCTTTCCATACCAGATTTAAAGCGATTTTGTAGAAAAGCTTAAAAGAGAGGTCTCTGAATATACACCATACAAATGCTTTTTGTTTGGAATGCACAGGAGCAGAAACAGCGGTCATTGGCTAGAAAGATTTCTCTTTAAATACGGCATCATAGTTCCACATAGAGATGGATTTATCTAAAGTACCTGCGTTACTACCTGAAATATTATTCCGGAGTTTGGAAAGATCCTTGGAAGATGATGTTCCCTTCCTTAGACATGAGTGTGAAGGCGAAAGGTCTATCAGCCAGGAAATCAACCTTTACTGCTCTAAATACAGGAGCACGGGTGATGGTTAAAAACCCTGTAAAAACGATGGATGTATCAGAACAGATCATAATATAACCCTGCCACTGAGAGCTCCTTTGAAAAAACGCTTCAATTTGGGAGGTGGGTACGGGCACCGCTGCCCTGGGAACCATTTAGTAATTAACTAGACCTCTGCCGTGGATAACCCCAAGTGGTTCACTACGTTAGCAATTGTTTGCTGGCAGTAGCACCTGCCCACCTACAGTGTGGCTGGCCGGATCGGGGGAAACTAATTGGGGGAGAGCTTTTGACCTCTCCAGCAGGACTATCAAACTGCTCGCTTTGAACTTGTCACCTCCACCTTACGTCCAAGGGGCCGCCCCAGATACAGTTGAGCGAGGAAACTCCAGAAACTGTGTGAGGAGATATGGGACTGCCATGGACGGAGGCTGCACAATCGTGGGGACATATGGAGGCGCCTTATCGATGCAGTGGGTCCCCGACCCGAATAGGATAAGGGGAAGAAAATGATGAGATGATGATGATGGAAATCTCAGACAAAAGCTGTCAAAAGTTACAGGGTGATCACCGCTCTCCAGTTTTTAGTTGTTTAAATGCATCAGATTTTTTGTTTAATAGTTAATGCAGTTGGTGGTTAATAAAAATAATAATATTTTAAAGGTTCCGTAAACGTGTAACAGAAAGCACTTAAATTATAATGGATTTTTTATTCATTATTTGATAATCGAAATGAGAAATAGAATAATCTGATTATAATATATAATCTCACAAACAATATTAGTTATAAGGTAGGAAATATAAAAAGATCAATTTTTCACAATTTTAGAGGTAACTTTGGCAATTATTTGTGGGTTAGTGATAAGTACTGAAATTTTTTTTTAAATATAAAATTAATACACAAAAAATTGTTAAATTTGCCTCTAAATTGTGAAGATTTTAATTATTTGGCCTATATTTTATAATTTAAAACCCATATAAACAAAGTAGCATATTTTTTGCATAGCACAGTATTTTAAAGCATAAATGGCAAAAAGTTTTTGAAAATTTTTTAAATAATTAAATTAGAGCCATCCATGAAAGAGCGTGCATGAATTTTTTAAAGTAAATCATAATCCTTCAACCACCTTTGAAAATATTTATTTAGCTGTGTTAATTTGTATTCTGAATAGCATTATTTTATTGTATATTATTCCAGTGTCAGACATGAATAATAACACACAGGCGGAAATAAATGGAAGAGATGCATACTTCTGCATCATTATTAGAGTATTGATTTATTCGAGGAATCGAAAAAGAAATTAGGTCAAAACTAAAGCCATAGAAATAATCAGATTAATCTAGCTAAAAGGTTTTCTGCAACATATTACTTCAAGTTATCCTGCAAATGATCCCATGAAGACAGTTCGATGATGATCGGCGACGATCATGAATACGAATGAATGATCAGCGTTGAATGTCACCTCCCTCACGCGTGTTGGGGGAGCGTATGTATAAATTTGAATAACTGAAAGAGAACACTGTAACTTTAAACAAATTCGCCGATATGCAATATATAAATGTCACCATCAAGCCAGCTCATCATATTCCTTCAAAATTGTAAATCATTAGTAATATGTAACAGGCGGTGGCAAAAACATTGGGAATGTATGGCGAGCAATATGCTGAAATAGGCCAAAACCAAATGATCTTTTATAGCTAAGTCTGTTGGCCCCATAAAACAAATTTGACCGGTAAATAACTATAATTTAATTGTTTTGCCTTTAATAATGAGCGGCTCTGGAATTTTCGTTTTGCCACCACCAGCCGCATAATAATCATTAGCGAACACATAAGATGTCATCCATCGATTTTTCAACCCCATCGATCTAGTCCATGTTTAAAGACAAGGTAATAAATTCATATAACCAAATCACAATGTGAAAATATAAATTAAAAACAATGAGCACCACAAAAGTTCTGAATGGGACTCTTCAAAAATCTGAATAGCGCACCTACAAGAAATTCTAACTAAAAAAATGCATGCTTGTAATAATCGACCACCATAACACGGGCATCAGCCTAGCATGGTGGTCGAAAAATCCACAAAAATTTAACCATAATATTTATGCAATGAATAAAAAAAATATATTTATATAACAAAAATGCCATTGACTATATGGATTATGATTTGAAGACCATACAACTGGAATGATGAATGGCTTACATTAAATTCGAACCCAAATTCATTCATTTCATGTGAAAATCACATCTTATTCTTCTCAAGAAAATTAACGTAACAATCACATTGCTATGAAAATCAATTACATGGGAATCACTTGATTCTCATAAAAATCACTCACATAATAAGAATAATTAACATTCAACTACTTAGGGCCTTTACTCATGGACAAACTGAAAAAAAGAAACAGTACTCGATGCGCAATTGCTATCAACCTCCTTAACAAAATCGATATTTTCTGATTTGACATGTCAAAACTTGACTGTTCGTGAGCCGCTATCATGGCAATCTATCAACAATGCAACTGAAACGCAAGTGCCGTGGTGACCAGCAGTTCTGGTTTTTCAGTTGCATTGTTTTCTTCAGTTTCTCCATGAACGGAGGCTCTTAGTCTGTCCAAAGTAGGATCTGAAATATAATAAAAAAAAGGCCATATAACACACAACAGACAAGAGACCCATCATCCATGCAGTAAACTTACCAGTGGCTGCAGCGGCTTCAGCTCCCTCCTCATTCACCTCAATGAAGGCCTTCTGGATAGCCTTGGAGACCACCAGCGGCTCATTATTGGCCAGGAGACCTCCCAGTTCTGCACGCTCGTCGAAGATGTGGGTCATTCCCAGCTGTTGGCAGTGAAAAGGTTAGGTTAAATTAGTAACATTTTCATGACACTGCACTGTGTTTCAGGCTGAGATGAAAGCCATCTTGGCCTGCGCACAGGAGAATATACGTATCGGGGACAGGAACAAGAACATAACTATTTGTTCTGATAGCCAGGCAGCCGTAATGGCACTGGAAAGTAACCGATGCGACTCCAGACTGATGATGGAATACAGGACTGTTCTTACAGAACTCGCTACCATCAATAAAATAACCCCGATATGGGTACCAGGACATAAGGATATTGAGGGCAACGAGCGGGCTGACGAACTAGCAAGGAAAGGGGCGAAAGCACCACTTGCGGGATCCGAGCCGGCCATAGGATTAGCAGCTTACCACACCAAATTACATATTGAGAGGTGGGTCAAATCCCAGCACTGGAAGGAATGAGAGAGGGCACCCAGAATGAGACAATCCAAAGTACTCATAAACGGACCAGACCCCAGACGGACCAGGAAACTACTCGACATGGACAGAAACTATGGAACTGGTAGGACTACTAACAGAACACTGCCATCTCAGAAGATACATGCAGCTATTGGGAGTGGAAGGCACCAATAGATGTAGAAAATGTGAAGAGGATGAAGAGACTTTTTTTTAACATGAGCTCCACACAGGAGGCCCTGAGAAAAATAATTTCCCTCAGGGCCTATGTCATCGTTGGGGATGCTGTGTGGGGGTTTTTTTAAGGAAAGAAAGGAGAGGAGAGTTCTAGGAAGGAAAAGGGTTTAAGGGGTGGGTAGTAATCTGGGGTTCAGTGTGTCCTGGTCATCCGCCTCTAAGACCTAGACAAACCTCACCCCGTGAACCCTCCAGAACCCCGTGAAGACTCCAATTCACTTATGGTGCCAATGTTCCTGCCCTGGTGAGAACTAGGATCAGATACCAGAGGAGACACATTGTGGAACCAGAATATTTAGCCACATATCCGATGACAACTCTGGTGAACTTTATTAAAGGGACTGGGTTATTGTTAAAGGATTGAGGTAAAATGAGAGATAGTACAATGGGCTTATGGCTTAAGAGGAAACCGGGTGGTGTTTTTTCCATACAAACGTATTCCTCATTTCCCTCTCTGAATTTTGACACTAGAGAAAATATTTTTTTTACATAATATGAATATTGACCGCAAGCGTGTCGGTACGTTTTGATTTTTTTGATAAGTTACTTTTTATAGGAGTTATAACCCTTCAAAAATTGTTAAAATTGCCTTTTTTTAACGCCATCAACAAACGTTCAGTATACAAATTAGACGATGTATTTTTAAAAAAAGCAAAAGGTACAGACATAGAATGTTTTCTTCCAATACATTTGGTAAAAAAATCTTGGAAATTGGTTCAGTTTTGGAGTAGAAAAATGAGGACTACAAAACCTCGATTTTGACAATTTTATTTAGTTATTATCAGGCTGAGGTGCATGTGTCCCTTTCTCTCAGTATTCGGGGGTGAGGGGGGGCGGAGAGGGTTTTGTTGAATACGTATACAGTCAACGAAGTGATGTGACATTCTCAATAATTATATCGATACACTAGTCCACTAGTGTTGTCATGTCCCGAGTTATCGATGTTTTTTTAAAATTATTTTTCTGTTTGGTGACTTATTTTGAGTGTGCCAATACTTGCCGAGCTTATTTACTAAAGTTATTGTGACAAATTTAATTTGTTTACGTCAAATAAATTAATGGAAAAAAATTGAAAAAAAAACACCTGTTACAGACAGACCCCGAGATGATTCCGTTCCGTATTGCCGAGTTGGATATGGAACACAAAAATTAATTAAAATATTTTTTGATAAATTTTGAAGGTTGTACTCAACATAATGTTATCCCTTTATAGGACACTTTTTTTAAGATACAACTACCGAACCAAAAAAAAACTTTTATATTTGACTAAATATATTGTTCTAGATTTTTTTTTCAAAAAAATTATATTTTACAAGAAAATGTGTGATGGTAAGTACATACACCACTGATCGTTTGATGGAATGCTGGTACAGCGTATGTTTAGTGGTACATGCATCTACCACATGTTGTTGAATCGATTATGTTATTATAATATCATATTATACAAATGAATATTGAAATCTATGTATAAGAGGCACCATATTGTTTATTGTGCTACATATTAGGTACATACACATAACTAGTTTAGTTTTTATTTAACTTTTTTAATACGTTATATTATTACAGAAAAATGCACTTTTGGGAATACCTCCTACATCACTTGACATTTTCAATCTTCTTCAATGATCTAATATTTTTTGTTTTTAAACGCTTTATTGTAAAAAAAATTACTGTTTAACATCTACACAATGAAATTAAAACAATTTATGGTCCAGACCTTTCCCTCGCCGGTAAATTTCTTGGTATGCGACCGTCAATTATTTCTGGTAAAAGGCATTGGTGGTAGAAATTTTCTAACAGTGGAACGATTTTTTGCCAGATTTCATCGTCCCTCTCAATTTTTTCATACAGCAAACCTTTTGGACTCCACACAACAAAATAACAATAATTACGACGAGTAATATGTAACTGGCCTTGTACTTGGTAGAAGTAATTATGATTCCGTTTTAATGTTAAAGAATGGTCTTCCAATTTACAGTAATCAATTATCTTTTGTGCAATTCCCTCTTCTGGTGACATATTTGCTATACTATAAGGGCATTTAATTTCAATTATAGAATCCTCACCGATAAGGCCATCCGGACTTGCCGCTAAAAAGTTTTTGGTTTTATCGATAAATAGCCCACAAGCGGATACCTGAAAACTTGTTTTTTTTTAAAATTGCTCTATTGCTAGGCTTTCATTTTCTTTTCCATAATTTGTGGCCATAGTTCCTTTGAATTGTGAGTACAGTAAAGAGTTTAGTACTCCGTAACTGAAGTTTTTTGCCGAAGCTTATATATTTTTCCAAAGTTAGACGCCGTTATCCACTTACGTCTTTCAATTGCCCACAGATTGTTATTGCTTTGGCCTACCGTATTCCGTTCGAGCTCTTCCTTATTGGTTGAAGATAATTCTTTGAGAAATTCCTCTTTTTTCGTTTCAAATATTTCAGGTGGCATATCTGGTTCTAATTCCAATTGACCATAATTTTCATCGGGCCCTGTAACTTTTTTTCTTTTTTCTGTCGTATTTTCATTATACTTTAGTTTTTTTTTTCGACACATTTGTTTATTCTCCTTCGAACGTCGTTTTCTCTCTATAAAGTGCTTCGTGTATTTGCCGGGACTGTGGCCTTGGATTTTCTTTTGTATTCTTGAATGGGTTGCCAATTCACTATTCCACGAAGTTACTGCTCCAAAACATCTTGCTTGGTAAGATCCTCTTGTAGTAAAATTTACCCTTTTTCCACCTATAAATTTGGCGATAACGTTGTTGAATTGCTCCACAGTGTTATTTGTCACGTCAATAATAAGACTTTCTGCATTTGCTATTAGAGACAATAAGAATTGTTGGATATCAGTCCATATTCCACAATCTCGAAGATCGCTTACTAAATTTGGATCATCAGTATACTTCTCCGGCTTGCAATAGTACGATGCACAATTTTTATGATCACCAAACACATGATTTGCGGTATTTTTTATGTCCATTTTCAAATTTTTTATTTTATCACTTTGTACTGTGTTTTCTTGCTCTTTCCTGTAATTTATTGCTCCAACTACAGCTCTTCTCATGCGTAAAACGTTTGCTTCAACCTTTTTCCTTATATGAACTGGTACAAAGCCTTTAGCGTTGTTGGTTTTTTTTCCAAGTGCTTTCATTTTGTTGCAAAAATTGCGGAGTAAGTGATTTTTGCACTCTATTTTTTGTACTACATATAAGGTTAGGACCATATGGCATTTGTTGCATTATTTTTTTCATGATGCTGGAGTCGCCATCACCAACTAGTTTGTTAAATTTCAATCCATGCATTTCCATGCTTCTCGAGAACCCTTCTGCTATAATGTGGGCTTCCATGGCAATAGCACTGTCACGCCAGTTTATGAAGCACCTGTGCTCAGAAGCAACTATGTGTAGTTTAGTAGCTCTAGCACATATGCAGCAGTATGAGTTTCGCACTCCCAGAAATAAAACCTTTTTAGTTCGTAGTCCAACTATGCACCCTGCGCCAGATGAGGAGCTAAATCCACTTTTGTACGACCTCTTTGCCCAGGAGCCATCTGCAACCACCGTTACCAAAGGATAGCCACCCTCGTCTACGTCACCGTTTAAAATGGCTAGCCTTTTTTCTTCTTCACCAGCTGCGATCATTTCTTCTAAGGCACATTCTTCAATTGTTGGCGCTAAACATTGTTCTATGTTCGTGTAAGTCTTACAATCCATATTTGGCATATTTAAAACCCCACAAATTTCATTCCATTGTGAATACCCATTTCCTGTACACATCACTCCTTCGACGACAGCAGTATCTATAGACATTTTCCGTTTCGGGTCTTCGGAGTGAATGTATTCTATTTTCTTGCACATTTTGCACTCGAAAACATACTGGCTTAGAAGACCATTTCGTCGTTCCTTCATAAATTTTAAATCGGAAAATGTGCAGTTGGTGTGTTCGTGCTTTATATTTGATATCTCCGAAAACAAATATTTTATATCCACAATTCTGCGACCTTCGAAATTATCGGTTTCATCAATATGGTCTGGTTCTATCACCAAATCATCAAGCGTTGTTGATGATGATGAACTTGCGTTTTCGTCTATATTTGGAGCAAATGATTCATCCATGGAAGTTTCATGCATTAGTGAAGATGTAGTTAAGTTTCCAAAAGTAGTATCGATGACATCCATATCCCTGTAAATGCAAATGATTTATTTATTTAAATTTGTCCATCCCATTTTCCCGTTATACATGCTACATAATACACGGCTCTCATAGCATAAATCTTTAGGTTTTTCTCGTAAGTCGCTCACGTAAGAGAGTTATGGCAAAATTATCAATGTAAACGATACCCATTGGTAATTTTGCCATAACTCTCTTATGTGAGCAACTTACGGGAAAAAAAACTTTACGTACGTAAAGGTAACCTTAGGAAGGTTCAGTAGTAAGAGTGACAGGAAAGCGATATTTCGACTTACCTAGATGTCGAACGTGGTGCAACATGAATCTGTCGTTTGATACTAATAATCGGTTTTTTTCGTCTAGTAGATAAAAACAAACGCGCTTTGTTTCCATTTCTTTTACCCATTATTTATCTGTAAGAAAAAATTTTTTGAGTTGAAGGTAGGTAATACTATAGTAGTCGATTTTATGTAACTCAATTTCTAAATACACATATCTTATGCTACGTATATATTTGCGAATAGTGGCGTGCACAGAATTTGAAAATTGAAATTTCGAAAAAAAAATAATTTTCAGCTTCGACAACATCATTAATGTCGTATTTTCAATCTTAGGATTCTAGCCCACTGAAAAATCAGTGCACGCCACTCTTTGCGGACAGAGACGCGAGCCGAACCACGAATTATGGTAAAGGTACGAAGCAACCGCAAGCGGCGCAGCGTTTCGGGCAGTTTGCTTTTGCTTCGTTCCTTTCCCATAATCCGTTGTTCGGCTGGCGTGTGTATACGCAGCATAAGACGTAGAATAATATTTATTATAGGTTACTAGATATGTTAACAAATGTACCGACTTGCACTAATGCACTTTATGCATACAGTCAAAACTGATGAATTTACGTTATTCAGGGAGAGCCAAAAAACAACAACATTTTTAGCGATATTTATATGTTTAATTAAAAAAGGAAATTGTGTTGTAATATTGAGTTTTTATGAATGAATAGTTTATGTTTATAATAATAGTTTATGAATAATTTATGAATAGTTTAGTAGGTATCTACTCACCATATGTCCTATATGTGTAAATCGTGAGAAATGACCAAACAGATTTCAATATTCAAGGGGGTTTCAGGGTCAAAATTCGAAGGTCTGTATTTGACGTAGAATAGTTTCCAGTAAAAAGGCTAGTCAAAAACAGTAGAGTGATGCAGCCAGCGAAAAATAAAAACACTATACAATCACAAAGTACGTGATGTACCTACTGCGCCTATGCTGCCGTTTTATAAAAAAAGATGGTATGAATCTCCCGATATTACTAAACCAAAACAGCGTGCATCTTACTTTACTAATAGTAACAAGATGAATGAACTATGAGCGCAGAAGATATCTATTATATAGGAATACGCACGCTCAAGTCGCGACGCGTATTGACTTATCTGTTGCAGCAGGCAGCAACCTGTATACACGCACCCACAAGTCTCATTGACTTGTGCGTGTGCAGAAGATGAGCTCGGAGCAGGCAGTCACATGTATTTGTAGTAAGTAATAATAATAATAAAGTTAAGTACAATACAATATTAAATAATGTAGACCTCGCTATTTTATTACGAATATGTACCTAGGCAACTTCTTAATTTTTGGAATAAATGAATAACAGTAAATGAAATAATAAGAACGCGAAGTCGCTGGCGGGCGCGGCGCGGCGATTCGTGCTTCCAACACCTGCAGCCACGCACACACACGCATTGGGGTTCACCAATACACCGATAGCGCTTTTGCTGTCCCCGCTGAGATGAACGAAATAGAAATAATTTTTACAAATACCTATCGTTAAAATTTCTCGGCGCTCCTGCGCGCTCTTAAGTACTCACGGGAACTAATTGTAAACCGTCTCCGCAAAATTAAAAAAAATATATATATATATTCTCATGAATGAGCTGGTGTCAAAAAAGGGTTAAGTTAGTACAATTTTCATGAATATAATATGCTTTTAAAACTTGTGTTGAAAGCTCACATGGTGTTTGTTAGGCGAAGAATCGAAGAACTAGTAGTCTTCCAAAGTAAAAAAAAATACCTTTGTGAGTCCCAACTGCTCCTTACTAACAGGAGCTAGTGGGACTATGGCATCCCCAATTGGGTTATGTTGTGAGACATATGGGAGTGGGGAGGGAAAGCAAATTGGAAAGAGAAAAGTGGGAAAGTAGAGGAAGAATCTGGCCACTCAGATCCGATTACCAAACAAGTTAAAAGCCATTTTAAGAAAGGTTTGGTTTCTGAATTAAATTGAACCACGAACTTGAGAATCTAGGATAATGTGAGGCTAATTGGGGAAAAAGCCATTGTAAGATAATCAAAGACAGCAATGGGTTGTCAATACAAAAAGATTACTAGAAGATGTCAACATTTAAAATCACGGTTAAGTAGACAGCCAGAGGTATGCCAAGGAAGATGTGGACTGACTGAGGCTTGAGGACTGACGGATAGCTAGATACCAGAGCCAGTGAAAGAGGCCAAATCCCACCCCGGGATGACGATGAACGTATGCAAAGTAAACAGAAAAATTAAGGTAAATCTCACCTTGGGCAGAACGTCATTGAGGTCAATGGTGCTCTCGATGCGGAATTTGGGTAGGGCCACGGTGACCTCAGCTGTGTAAAGGTTTTGAACCAGGGACTTGAGGTCGGTGTTCGGCTGAACCAGCTTCTCCTTCAACGCGGCCAGACCATCGACCTGGTTGGGTAGGATGATGACCATGGACATCTCATTCCCCATGTAAGGCAGCTCCAAGATCTGTGGATTAATAATATATTTAAATGAGGTTTCAGTATCAAAGAAGAAGCGGAGATGCTCTTGGTCACTGTAAAAGTGTTTGGCAGTAGAAGCAAAGGAAGATCATGTGATATGTTGGAGAGATCAAATATCAGTTATGTCCGGAACATCGGTATCCTTGGCCTTGAAACAGAGCAGGATCACAAGGAGTGTAGGAGCCTTGTCCACCAAGGAAATTATGCTACACATTTCTTCAGACTGATTCGTGGATGGTTCAAAAACTCGGCAATCATGGAGAGCACTCATTAATATACTCCCGATGGTTATCTCCGTCATCGACAGCACAGATTGTTCTATCTCACAGCCAGCAGGACTAACTTGCCAATGGTCATGCCGGTGGGGAGAGCAGCCTTGCTATTGAACATAATCAATTCGGATATTGACATATTTAGCATTAATGAAGCTGCCTTAAAAGGCAGTAGAGTTGATATACCGACTGTTTGGTGACCGGACAACTCGTTTGTAGGACATTAATTAATTAATTTAACCATTATTTTTTTTCATTAAAGGTGATGAAAATAAAAAAAATGGTTAAATAGGTTACGTTAGGTTTGGTTATGAGCTATTTTTCAATTTTTTTTCATAGCTTTTAATGACTTTTCAAAGGGGTGCTAAGTTGAGTTGGTTCTAAATTGGCATGGAACCCAGATCTTTATATTTATGTAATTCTCCTATAAATGTATTTAAAAATGCACTAAAATGATCAATTTTATGACGTTTTTAAAACAATAAACTGATTTGAATTTAATAGAGTGAGGGTTACGATTCTCAGTAATAATGAAACGACTGAAGAAGAAGAAATAATGTTTCCGGGTCCAAGGAAGAGTAGCCACAGTTAGACAAAATGGTATCGAGTGAAAAGCTCGACGATCCGAGGATGTGGTTACCATCGAACCCCTGCTTCTCTTCATAGAGAAGTCTCAAATGAGGTGGCTTGCATTACTAAATTTGAAAAATGGCCCAATTTATAACAAATATAAGGTTTTCCGACTTAAGAACCGGCTTCCTGTATTTCTATCGATTTATTACATATTTTCATTAAATACTGTAAGCTTTAAAGCTCTTAAAAAAATTGTGTTATTCTTGAAGATGAAATTTATACATTCCCCACACCGAAACTGCAATTATATGAAATTCCTCGGATAGAAAAAAATGGCGAAGTATGCTCTGAAAATTATTAAAAATACATTTTTTTTCAGTTATTTTACAAGTTATATATTTATATATACATGAAAAGATTTATAGCGTTTCTTTAAATACTATTTTAGACATTTCCCATGAGATTTTTGCTCTATTTTAAACTAGTGGTGTTTTAATACATTTTTCACAACTTTCGCTTAAATATTATCGTTTTAATATTAGTGCACTCTCTCTAACACTCATATTTACATATCTCTCCATCTTCTTTTTTTTAATGGGTACACAGCGCCTTAAGAAGTTTTTTTCCGGTAGCTTGGAAAACTAACGGAGTTTAACCGTAGCTCCAATATTACACATTGATGAGAAGAACGCTCAGACACGATAAGGTTCTCGTAAACTGCTGGCAATGTATTAGAGCTGCCGTCTTCTTCTTTCACTAGTAAGACAGTAAAATTTTATTTATTTATTTATTAATCATCAATGCCCTTTTGGGTTTTAATATATTTTTTTAATTTTCTGTGATCAGGTTAAGATAACAAAAAAATAAGATAAAATTGGGTAAATCACATGGTACCGAGGTGTAGAAGTGCATTTTAACAATATACATTAAAATGAAGAAAGAAAAAGAAAAATACATGTTTTTGGATTACAGATGTAATAAAATATAACTTATATTAATAATATGTAGGTTCTTAATACATATTTTATAAGTGCAATATACATAACAAGATATATTATAACAACATACATTTAGATCCATAAACAACACAATCGCTTTATACTAAAATTAATATTGAAAACAATTCTACATAAACCAATTACACAATCTAAAAACCAATTACGAAAACTAAATGCTATACTGCAACCATCAACATCAACATTACAGCAATTTCTTGCCGGCAATGCATTAGAACTTATTCACACAGAGCGGTATTGTGACGTGACAGTTTTTGGCACAGTTTTGCTGTTCCTCGAGCTTAGTATACTGAAGGTTGAAACTCTCGGGAACCGTGCGGTGCCTGAATGCTCTCATAAGTAGTCGCTCGGTTTAGAAACCCAATGATAACCCTGATGAATTTTATTAAAGAAAGCGCGTTACTGTCAAGGTAATAAGGTAAAGCATGACGCCTGTAGTCTGAGTTCTTCCGTGATCTACACAGATCATAGAAATTAAATTATATCGACTAGGTTTCGATCCCGGGCAAGGAGTCCGGAAGTCATGATAATTTAAATATTTACCCAGCGAGCGTAAGGTTGGGTGTGGTACACCCAGAGCAGGAAAAAAAAATAATTTAATAGCGAATTATTATTATGCTCTGCGCGTCTGAGTAGCTGCACGAGAGGAGGTAAGGAAGCAACAAGAAAGGAGGATTTAGTCATCCACCGGTCAGTGAGGCTGTTAGACGACATCAAAGTCGTCAGCGGGTGAGTTTTATCCACCTGGTGCTCAGTGTTACTATTTTTCTTAAGTACTAAAATTAGTTGTAGAAGGAAAAAAGAAGATTTGTGTTTGTTATGATTAAAACCTTAGAAGATGTTGGTTTTTTTTAAATTATTCTTAGTTTTATATAAAAATAGACAATTAAGCACCAAAAGTTGAATTCTGTAAGAAAAAATTTGATTCTAATGAAAATGATTAATAATTAATTAATAATTATAACACTTTTATACCTAGTTTCTAATAACAAGTACTTAGAAAACAGGTCAAATAAGTGTACTATCAAATTAAAAATAGTAATAAGTCGAGAATAAAAAAAATATCTTAGTTAGAATTTCGGGTGCAAATTACCCACCTTATGCCGATGTTACAAATTTGAACCTTACGCTCACCGGGTTAAAACGATAATATTAAAAGAACATTACCTTAGCGTCCAATTCAGAATTTTCTGCGTAGTTGAATTTGGCGGTCTTGTGCATCATTTCAACGGGTTTCTTGTCGGTGGCGGTGATGAAGAAGTCGTTTTCTTTGGTCAGGTTCGTTTCGAACTTATCCTTCCAGCTTCCCTGCAATGCAAAAAAAAACAAAAAAAATTTACAATGTATGTACCATTTACACTATTTTTATGCGCACACTTTAAAATACATACGCTGTTGTGACCTAGTGATGTGCATACAACAAACTGTAGGGATGGGGAGCCGAATCGCTACATAGTCATCAGCGATCCAACAGAATACCATCATCACTGCAATGACTGCATTGAAGTAGTCCCACTGATATCCATCACGGTCCATCAAAAAAGGATTTGTCAATAATTTGTCATTGTTTCCGAGCACGACTGCAGATCAACAACGTACAAACAATAGTTCACTTATTCGTTAGCGATCTGAGGCCATGCTTGGGAACGATGACAAGCTACCGAAATTATCAATAAAATTTTCATCGATCAACCATGCTAGGGGTAGTTTCTACGACTCGTTTTAGTTTGACCCCTTTCTTAAAAATCTTTATAGAAAATCTTTTTTTTAATAATTGCTATTCCCTGGTCATTGTCCGGTAGCCTTACAGACCACAGAATGGCCTAATCGTTTTGGATGCCTTCATTTTCTAATCACTTTGTTATTTTTTTCCTTTCATGTTGTCGCTTCCCGTGAGTCGTGCCCTTATTGCTAAGGACCGCGATCCCTGTTACTAGCGCCACCCAGACTCACTCTCGATGCTCGGCGCTGTATGAAGAGTTGCGTTTACCTGTTCCAGACACTAGCCTGGCCACTCCATTATGATTATACTACTAACTTCTTACTAACCCTTGTGTAATTTTTTAAAAACATTATTACTTAATGTAAAAGCCTCATGGGCTTACAAAATAGTAAATAAATAAATTATATCTTACACTTTCGTTTCAACAGCTCTGTTAAAGTCACCTCTCTAAATTTTGCGTCTTCTTGCCTCAGTGCATGCTCGCCAGCAAGGCCGCACCGAACCCTTCTATTTTCTCCCACTTTCCTTTTTCGTGCAGGAGCTTCTCCCTCTCGTTGGTATTCTTTTCCCTCTCGTTCTTATTCTTTAATTCCTCCTCTTTCAGGAACTTCTCCATCATGGCTCTTTTACTAACTGAAAGTAAAATATTAATAATAATATCATAACATCACGAGAGATGGAAAGACTGATAGAGATATTGAAAGAAGGGTAAATGCAGGTATCTCTATTAATGGAGGACTGAATGCCGTTGGCGCTAATAAAAAAATGTCAAAAGAAGCAAAGCTAGCAGTCCACAATGGAGTCCTGGTACCCACCCTGATGTATGGCAGTGAGGCATGGAACTGGCAGAGGAAGGATGAAAGCAGACTGAATGCTGTTGAAATGAGATCCCACCATGCATGATCATGTGAGAAATGTGAAGATTCGCAAAGAATGCAAGGTTGATGTAAGCGTAATGAGTAAGAGAAAGGGACCCTCAGATGGTTTGGGCATGTAGAGCGAATGAATTAAGAAAGTTGTGTAAAAAGAATATATGACACAAATGTGAATGGTAGAAGAAGTCGGGGACGCCCGAGGAAGACATGGCACGATCAAGTGATTAAGATACTTGAGACGAGACATGTCAAGAGTCAGAATTATAGAAGAGTATGTATGAGACGATGTATGAATGTCTGCCAAGGCTGAGTTGTTTGGCGGTCCGACTTCTCTGCCTACCCCTGCGGTGAAATGGCGTGATGGTTAGTTAGTTAGTTTTTTCATAACATTATTCCCATTCACCCTAAGATATTTCATTGTAAGTACTTACAAAGTCCTTGGTAGGAGGCCTTTCTTTTGACGCCGGACGGTCCAGGCGTTGCGGGCAAAACGTCTGTCGTCACCGGCCCAAACATCGCGGACAAAGCTTCATCATCCTACTCAGGGAATTGAAGGACCTCAATTTCAATATCATTCTGCAAGAAAGTAATGAACTGTTTATTAGGTTTTCACCATCCATATTAAAATATAATATAAAATAATAGTCTGAAATATACCCACGGCACAGGCAGCGTCTCTTCTACCACCACTATCCCTTCAATTGGGCCCTCGCAATCCCGCCCCCAGTTCGGCCTAACTCAATTCGATGCCTTCTTGGTGTTACCTTTTAGGTCCCGTCAAGTCTGAAACAATTGATAAATGGTCAAACTATTATTCAGAAACCGATAAAATAAGATTACTTATTTTGAGAAAGGTGTTTGTTTCAGTTTCAATAAAGTATTATTATATTATGTACATACTTGCTGCCATTTTTCGCCTGGTTTCTTGGCTCCAAAGCTGATGGCGTTCAGGGTGTGGGCCAATTCGTCCCACTCCCTCTTGCTGGCTACCCTTCCCTCGAGCCCCTCCCACCTTCCTGATGCCATCGAAGACTGACCCATGACACCAGCTGCTCCTAGCCCTTTTATTCTGTAGAAGAATTATTAAAACACATTATAATTATTAATTTAAAACTAACATTGCAATCAATAAAAACATGCAAATGCGGTTGGTAATGACAGTATCCCACTGGCGGTGGCCAAACGAAAATTCATATCGCTCGCCATACATTCTATAATCGTTTGGCCACCATCAACCGGATACTATAATAAATAATCACGTTTCTTAGATAAATAATTCAAATGACACAATTTTAAGACTACAGTAAAAAAAAACAATCTCTACTTAAATAGTTCCACCTCTCGGCCATTCTAGCATTTCGTATGAAATCTCGGGAAGAATATTTTTAAGGTAATATTTTGGGCATTTATTTTGAACTGTCGTTTATTTTATTTACCGAAACACATGCTTTGAACAATAAACTATCGATAAAAACAACATTACTCGCGTTTATTTGATGAATTGGCAGGTTTTTAAAAAGTTTTTGTGACATACCGTCGACTTACTTTTGACAGTTAAGCATTAGTCAAGCCACAGCCGTTCTTAAGTGAAGTCAAGCCATGGTGTTAGACGTGGCAACAATGCATTTAGTCTATGGTGTGACCGGGTGCGAACCAAGGTTATATTTGACAGGTGAAAGACTTGTTGTATTTCATGCGTTTGTAGTAGGATTTTCGAAGAGGAAATGTATATTTCCGGTCGTTAGTGGTAGAATTGCCTATGTCAATTTTGGTAATTTGATTTACGTACCAGAAAGTTCCCTTATTTGAATGTTCTGAATACCGACGCTAGGTGCTCTGGATATAGAGTGATGGCACTTTCCCAAAACGTTTTAAGGACCAGAAGGATTCCTCTACCGGTTCTCACGTCAAGACTCTTTTGATTTTAAAACGAAGCTACTGTTAAATGATTCTAAAAGCCCCCGACTGTCCCTACACGGCACAACCTACATTTATATATACCAAAAACTTTAAAGTTCTCTTCCGAGGCAGTTTGTTCCTGTTCTTGAAGCTAGTGGAGATATATATATATATATATAGAGGAACATACATTATAAAGTAAAAGCATATTCATACGGCAGTGTACAACACAAGATCCGCATCTAGAGCTTCTGGCAAGCCACAGGCAGCTCTATCGAGAGACAGTGCGATGGGAAGGTGGTCCTTCAAATCATTCACACCGTCCCCGGCAGCACAGTGGCCAGACGTGACCCCTATGAAGACGGTGGGATAGTGGAGGAGAGACTTCTGAAGAACCCAGGGAACTAAGTAACTCACTCCAGCCGACAGGACCACAAGCGAACTGGAGATCGGGGTCGAAAGAAACCCCTCCTCTCACTTCTACCGCTACGTCAGGGGTGGTGCAGTGGATAGTGCAGGAAACCAGGCGCTTACTTAAGATATGAAACAAAGACACCACCTGCGCCAGGCAGGGACAAGGGGGCTATTCGACCCCATTTTGGGGAGAGAGTAACAGTACAGACGAAGAAGCATTACAATTCTAGCCTGTTTGATAATAAACAGTTAATATAATAAAAGATCAGTATCATTCCTAGAAGAAAACAAAAAAAAAAAACAAAGAAATTCATAAGATTATAGCTGTCAGTAGGACGATAGATAGAATCAGGGCAAAAAAATTAAAATAACAATTAAAGTTACATAGTATAGGATCGTTGCCTTCCTAGGTATCTAATGAAAAAGTCAAAATATTGATACAGCATTTTTTGCACCACGAAATGAATAAACAATCATCATCCCCGGTCCCAGGGATTCGGGGCGATTCAGTAGCTTGGGCATTTCTAGCGGGCATTAGGCCCCACATTTATTTTACACATTCAACATTCATTTTAATCAGAAGAAAACAATTCTTTTAAAACAGCAAAGTTATCAAATGGATAATAATAGTTTAGAATTTTTTACCTGCATATATTATGATGCTAGATGTCATTTAATTTAAATAAATGCCAAAAGGATTTGTTATTATTTAGAAATAAAGTTCGCCAATAAAAAGTTAGTTCCGCATTCATTAAAAAAGCAGATACTTTAAGGTACTGACACACATGCTCACAGAATCCGGCTTATGAGCATGCTCATTAATGAGTACGCTCCTGTCAAAAATAGTCAACTGTACACATTTGCTCAGTAATGAGCTGGCTTGGTTTGAGCTTTCTCGTAAATGAGCGTGCTCAAAGCCAACATTTGAACACACATGCTACTTAATGAGCATGCTCATGTCAAAAAATAAACGTCATCGTCAAGTGTCAGTTCCGTTCTCCCAGAACTAAAAAAAGTAATCTTATTGCTTGCAACGCAATTACTAATTATTTAAGAATCTTTTGACGAAAGAAAACAAAACGGTTGATTTGAGTCCAAAATGTCAACGGTTATACAGTTACAAGGACATAATAGAGTCAGTGCCATCCGCACAGAAGTCAATTTGATTTCGTAATTGGATCACGAGAAGAGCAAACCTTGGAGCAAGTAATCCATTTGTTGTAGAAATACGAGAAGAAGATGTCAACGGATATAAAAATCATTTACGAATGCTTCCGCAGAAATTTTTATTTTATTCGGCTAAAATAAAATTGGAAATTACATTGAGATACCTAGCTGTCGGAGATTCTTTGTACATATTATCAGCGTTTAACAGGGTTAGAAAGTCTACTATGGCTAAATTTATATCTGAAGTTTGTGCTGCAATATGATTATGACGTTTGATTTGGGTCCAAGATTTCAACAAATCCGAAAATGACTAAATATTAAGAAATAAATGCTAATTTCAATAGAATGTGGTTTCATTTTGGAGGTAAAGGAGCTTTTGGGGAATTCGGAAATCTATTGTGTGTATTTTAGTGACCAAGTATATTCGTGATACCCATAATAAACCACGAAACACAAGGTTTTTTGTCTCCCCTGCGGGCTATTTTGACATTTTTGCTAAGAATGCGCAGGCGCGAACTGAGATCGGATTGACATGAGCATGCTCATAAACTAGTCTGTTCACACATGCTACAAAGCTTCCCCTTCCACCCGATAATCCAATGAGCATGCTCATTAATCAAACGTCTGTTGATTTGTGAGCAAGTCCATTCGGCTTGAAATGAGCATGCTCATTACTAGCAATGTCACTGACACACATGCTACTAGGTAGCAATTGCTACTAGGTAGCATGCTCTTTGGCTTCAAATGAGCAAGTGTGCCCGTAGCATTATGGTTTTACAGTAAAGGCACTTTACAGTAAAAAGTAAAGAATCGGGTTCGGTAAGAAAATTATGGTGATTTTAATGGTATGATGTATGTTTTATTTACGTAATGCAATATTTACATCATTGATTGCACTTATATCTCTTTATAGAAATTACTACTTATGGATATATTACTGTAAAAATGTGAATAAACGTTACCTTGTAGCTTTATTCAATGATGATTATAAACTCTAATCACAATATTTTGTGACGTAAATCTTTACACAACGTGTACTTCGTTAGAATCTGAAAAACAACATAAGCATTATTATAGGTTATTATACGCCGACAGTTGAAAAGTGTAAAACCATATCACACATCATTATTAAACATAATATTTATTGTAAAGGGTGAATAAACACTACATTCAACGGTGACTAAAAACTGAGTCTAGTCTGAACATAATCACAATATTTTTTTTATCATAAAACACGTGTATTTCGTAAAGAATTTGTAAAAACAACACTGCAAATACTAGCGGAGACGCGTTGATGCTTGTAACGTGTAAAACGATAGTTAACATCATATTAAATGTAATATTAACTGAAAAAATGTGTTTAAACGTTACCTTGAAGTTGCTAGTAATACTGTAAAGGTGTCTATACTGTGATACTGTCTACGGTCAAGCACATAACATGTCAAGCATTTTTTACGAAATCTCGGAAAGCAAGATTTATTTTAAGCAATCATTTATTTTATTTACTGAAACACATTCTTTGAACAATAAACTATCTATAAAAATAACATTACTAGAGTTTATTTAATTGAATGAAGAAAACACTCGGAGGTTATGTCTTTTTTATTTTTATGCTAATAATATCCGGGAAGTTCGATATCGCACAAAACACATTTATCAATGTAAACAAACACAAAATAAACATGAATGTACTAAATAATCATATAACTTACGTTCATTGTAGCAGACAGATAAAAACACAACACCAAAAATACAAACGTCAAAATCCCGCTTCTCGAAGATGAAAGACGAAAGACGAAAGACGTATAAATGGGCGTAGACAAACAAATTAGCGAACCATAGACTTTAGGCGCATAGACAATGCACATTACTTCTATGTAGAGTGTGAAAGTCTATTTATGGTCAACCAACCGACGCCAATAGACAATAGACGCTTTTCTAAACCTGTTCGTGATGGAGAGATACAGAGTGCAGTTTTCACAGTAAAATGGGATACGACACGGAAACTATACTATGAACCGTACGAAAGCTGTGGAAGATAGAGAGTAAGCCCCCTGGACACATTGACCCCCAGATTCCTAACCACCCCTTACACTTTTTTCCTTCGCAGAACTTCCTCTGCTTCCTTTCCCTAAAAATACCCTCATCACAACATCTCCAAAGATGACAAAGGCCCCGAGGGAAATTGTTTTCCTCGGGCACTCTTTTGCGGAGCTTATGTAAAAAAAATATAAAGAGTGAACAGGAACAACGTAAATATCTTTCTTCTCATGTGTAGAAATTAACTATCGCTTTTGACTATTTAAAATCTCTGCTTTGATGCAATCGTTATTTTAGTAACCAATTAATCGGAATAAAAGTGGCTACCGTTTTGCGATAGGTACTGTGAGACTGTGAGATGTGTGCCTTCAATTAATATTTCTTCTTTTCGATCGCTTTTACGATCAAATTTACTTCTATAAAATTCCCTTTTCTAATTTTTTTAATTTTTTTTTATTATTGCTTATTGAGTTAGTTATACTACATGAATATAAACTAATAAGCACAATATAACATTTCATTTGACAAATTTAAATATTTTTACAGTTAGCATAACATTAATTTTTAAATACATTCGTTCTTTCTTCATACTTTCAGGCATTTCATCGTATATCTTTAGTCCTCTATACATTAGGCAGTTCTGTGATATTTATTTCTTCATTTGTGGCAATCAAACTCTGTTTTTTTTTTCTTGTTTCGTAATTATGTAAGTCTCTATTAAAAACAATTTCATCCTTAAAGTATTTTGGCATTTGGTTTTTAATAATTTTATGCACAAAAATTAAAAAATTAAATGGTACCTAGTCTCTTTTTTATTGGAATCCAATTTAGCTCATCTCTCATTTGATTAACCCTTGCGTATTTGCTCTGTTCTGTATAACTTCTAGTTTGTTCAAATTTCCTTCATTGGCCAAATATAACATCTAGGAGCAGTAATCCATATGTTGAGTAACGATAGTTTTATAAATGGGCTCCGTAGTGTTTCTATTTAATTTATGTCTTAGTCTTCTAAGTAAATTGACCTTTTTTGATACCTTTTTTAGCACACATTCAAAATTTGCTGTGAAAGTCAGTATTGAATCTAATATTACACGCAGGTATTTGATTTCATTTATTTTTCTAATTTTTTCACCATTAATTGTCAAATTTAACCCTGTGTTACGCGTTTTATTGCCTATTTCCATATATTTTGTTTTTTTTTTAAGTTCAGTTTCAATTTGGTTAATTTCAGCCATTTGCTATATTTTGTTAATTGCATCTATGTTATCTTCACACGAAATATAGATTAAGGTATCGTTTGCAAATAGTCTAATTTTGCAATGTTAATTTCTAATTTACAGGAGTTCACTTACTCTGACGGTGATGGTGGGATACGACCCAAATCCCAAATTGACACTGATTTCAGGTTTTAGACCGCGGATGTGTGAAACAAAGACGAAGTCACCAGTTAATTTTACTCGAAAAAATATTTAAAAATTCTGATAACGACCGTCGTACATCGTTTCCACAAAACTTCAATGTATTGACCAAATCCAAGATGAAAATATGAATAAATGATATAGGAATAACAAAATAAGTAAACTGCGCAATTCACACGCCATAGAAATGAAACATCAGAAAACTAAAGTAGACAAAAGTGTGTAGGCTTAGAAACACCGCACAAAGAGGAGACCGATTATTCTCTCGCTGTGTAAAATACTATAGATTTATGTTTTTGTTCCTTTTAGTGTCGCTATTTTTCGTTTCACCGAGTTTAAAATCACAAAGATAGATAGACTAACATTATTGGGTCACGAATGACCCAATAATGTTTGATAATCTCCTACTACCATTACAGAAAGCCGAAAATGTTTGTGTTGAGGTGGGACTTTTTTTACATTTGCTCCACACAGGGACCCTGAGGAAAATAAATTCCCTCAGGGCCTATGTCATCTTAGAGGATGCTGTGTGGAGGGTCTTTTAGGGAAGGGAAGGATAGGAGGTTCTGAAAAGGAAAAAGGTATGCGGGGTGGGTAGGAATCTGGGGGTCAGTGAGTCCAGGAGGGGACGTATGAACCCATCCCTCCAACTACGGGGCAAGGCGATGGGTAGAGAGAGAGCACTACTGGAAAGGTCAAAAAGCCTCCCACAACCAGTCTCTCGGCGGATGCGTCTGCTCACCACGCAGCAGGTGGGCAGACGCATCCGCCGTCAAGACCTGCACAAACTTCCCCCCCATGAACCCGGGTATCTCTGCTAAGTCACCAAACGTAGCGAACCACTTGGGGTGACGTATGGCAGAGGTGTTGGTTATCCATGAAATGGTTCCCAGGGCGGCGGTACCCATACCCGCATCCCAAACCTAAACTCGATGCCCATTCAACCACTGAACGGTCAATGATTCTATCTTTAAAATAAATATATAAAACTTGTGTGCAGTTCACCTTCACAAACCTGGAAGTGAATGTGTAACAATTAGCCCCGATTTAAAAATATACATATTTTTGACGTTTGCTTCGTAAAATATTTTCTTTTGTTGGCTAAACTTTTTTCCATTTCCGCGGGAATGAATTGCGTCTACGAAACTTCTTAACTTCTAGAGACTGGTGGTTGATGTGTGCGGTTCTGCTAGATTTTATTACTATCAATTTTGTGCAACTTTAGTGCAAAACTAAAACTTGATTAATTAGATTTCAGATACACAGTTCTCAAATATAATGTTTAAAATGGCTCCTGAAAATCTTGACGTGAAAGGCTTTTTCACCAAAAAGGAATGGAGGGGTATGTCGGAGGAAATACGCCATGGAGTCAAATGCATGTACGTCGTTTACAAACATGGTAAGATTCTTTTCTCCTCCTTTGCCTTTTCATCCTGTCATTAATCTATATTAATAAATGTCGTACACTTCGTCAACAGGAAAGATAGAAAAACCGGATTTCCTTATTCGGTACGAGGAGTTCAGGAAAGATCTGGAGGGCAAGAATGAGAAGAAAGGTATATGATACTATAGTACGCGTATTGCGTTTATATTTACAATATTCCAACTGTACTATGTGTTCAATTTCTTAACTTTTGTAGATAAGACTCCGGCATTCAGGCTGCAACAACAGAAGGCCCGAATGCGCAGAAGACTTAAGAACAAGAAGGTGTGTGTTGTGTTAATATTCCTGTACCATTAGTGGTGTAAGTATATCTATAGTGGTGTAATAGTATGTGTCATGTGTGTTGGTTGGGTTGCAGGTTGTTGCAGACGGTGTTGCAGTGGAGCAATGCTTGAAGGGCTTCAGCCAACTGGAAATAGACGAGTAAGTATGGGAAGGCCAAGTGCAAGTGCATCTGTCTGTTGTTTATTGCTCTGTTTGTTGTGTTGTGCTTGATGCTTGTGTTATTCTTGTAGATCCGCTCGGAAGAAGAAGGCAATGGATGAGCTGGTGCGTGCTAAGGAGGAGGAGATAGACACGGCTCCAGACAGCGAGCCTGGTGAGTACAGCCTGCTTATTAGAGATATAATATACATAATGTGATGCTTGTTGTGTCGGTTGGCTTCATGAATACACGCTTGCTTCCAGTGTACATCAAGAAGAGGCGGCTCCGAAGACTGAAGAGAGTGAATTATATGGAACTGGAGGAGCAAGACGATGACAGATACACCTGTAAGTGTAGTTAAGCGTGTGTTGTACTTGTGGGTTGTGGTGGAGTATGTTTGTGACTGTGTGTGTGTTTCCAGGGTGTGATGAGTGCGACAGACGCTTTCGGACATTCTGCCCGCTGCACGGACCGCTGCTGGTGATACCAGACGATAAGACGGGAGAAATGGAGCTCGGCTGCCCCCCCCATGTAGAGCTGCGGCCCTCGGGCATCCCGGGGGCAGGGCGCGGCGCCTGGGCGGCGGAGCCTCTGCCCAGCGGCCTGCGCTTCGGGCCCTACCGTGGCCAAGTCTCCACCAGGCCCAATCCCAATAGCCAATACGTTTGGCAGGTACTACTCACTTTTAATTGTGTAACCGCTTACCACATATTATATGTATATGTACCAATCACCGTTACTCAATCAATCATACTGTGCAGGTTCGCAAACAAAATGGAGGAAGGCAGTACATAGACGGCGAGAACCTGGACAGTGCCAACTGGCTGCGCTTTGTGAACTGCTCGCGCAACCCCCGCGAGCAGAACCTGCAGGCCTTTCAACACAAGGGGAAAATATTCTACAGGTCAGTGCAGTGTGCATCCACGCTCTATAAATACTACACTACACTACTCTTACAGCATGCACTCTATTTGTATCTGTTCTGTGTGCTCTCAGGACGGTGATGAACATCAACGCTGGCACGGAGCTGCTGGTGTGGTATGGGCCAGAATACGCCAAGCAGCTTAACATAGATCCCAAGCTGTACCACACCCGCACGCGTACCCATACACCGCTAAGAGGTATGTATTAATATATACCACTGCACTGTCTGAACATCTTTCTATCTGCTTCCCACTCGGCACACTAGCCATGGATGAGGGGAAGCGAATGGTTGGCAAGTATAGTACACTCCAAACTTTAATGCCGGCCTGAACTTGATACGATCCATTCTCATGCAGTTACTGACTTTACAATGAACGTAAGCGAAAGAGAAAGATAGCATAAAAACAAATGTGCGACAAAGAAAGGCATAGGCGGGGAGGCATGCCACTTTTCTGACCTCAAACTCGCCTATTGTGACGATTTCTGTCATGTATCAACATCAGGCCGGTATTAAATTTTGGCGTGTACTATATACCGAGCTATTATATATTTACTAAATTCAGCATTTCACACAGACATAGCCATTAGCAGAAGGATCTTTAAACACAATACACATTCTTGTACTTATACAATGTTTAAGAGAACGCAGTGGGAATCAAACTTTTCCAATTCCTTCAAAATCTCTTGTTGCAACACAGAGGCCGCCTAAATATAATAAATGGTTCTTTAGCAGTAAATTAATATCTCTTATTATGCTCAGCTCAGAAACTGCTATAGTATCAATTCTCTTTGAAAACTTGATTCTGATTATTTTACAATTGGCTATTTCACATAACTAATATTTTAACACCTCGTTGACTAAATTCAGTTTTACTTATGTAGTTCTATATTATCATCAACTGTTATTTTTTTGGAAGTATTTACTACTATTTAAAACATAAAGTAACAAATGTACATTGAAAATTAAAACTTAAAAATAAAACATTAAAGCATTTGTGTTGGTGACCCAACAGTTGAACCACCGACAATTGGCGCCATGGGAAAGGTTTTTACTATAAAATTATAATTTTTTGTGCATTATAATTTCAAATGTAAAATCGACTTCAAAACTACCCTTAATAATAAGTTGGTATGAATAACAAACTAATTAAATGCAGTGTAGATTGTTTTGTTCTTACGCACTGGTTTACACAGTATACAGGGTTTAACAGGACGTTCCCGAGGGATTTTAACCATCGATTCCTCACATTATTTGGAGTAAAAAAAGTAAATGAAATTTTTGTCTCCGGTGATATTTTTTTTATTTATTTTTTCTACAAAAACATTAAAAAATGGTAGGTGTTGGACAGTTGGAGGCGGGGTGAGGGGTTGGTTGGTTACTCGGCTGAGTGACCAATGACAACAAGCGAAAGAATTTTTTATTGGTTTGAATTTGAAGAAATAAAATTATTTGAAAAAAAAAATGTCATAAAAAAAGTCACCGGAGACCAAAATTTCATTAACATTGTTTACTCCAAATATGCTCAGGAATCGCTGGTTAAAATCCCTCGGGTACGTCCTGTTACACCCTGTATACATAGACAAGTAGATTTTTTCTTGATGCATTTGAATGAAAATATTTTTTATACTTTGTTATTCGGTAGTACATCCTTTCTGCACATGGGGGGGGGGAGTAAAGAAGTGCGCCAAGGGGTATGGGGGGGGGGGTCATCAGCTCTGTGATGTCACATATAAAAATAATTTGAACTACTGTTTTGATTGTTTTTAGATGTAAAATTGCAAAATATGTGACGTCACACTAGGGGAGAGGGGGTCTCACAAATGTGGCAATGTGTCGCAGGGACGAGGGGGGGGGAAAAAATCACGAAATTCGTGTGATACAATTTATGGACGGCCCGAGGCCCCTTTCCCTAAACCGACTGCATGTATATAATGTATGCATGTAGGTATGCCGGGGGCCAATTGTCGGCGGATCAACTGTGATGGAACCATCTGTGATAATATTCCTAACCATTTACAAAGTATATTTTTGTGTAAAAACACAGAAACAAATTGATTTGTTTGAAATTTTTGAGTATGGGAGTAGCAAAAAATATTTAATAATTAATTTATATAACGTTTTCAAATAATAAAACACTTTCTTTCAACCCCTTGATTGATTTACTCAACATGTTTTAGTACAGTGAAAATAGTCCAAGAGTGGTTTTGAGAAAGTGTTTTATTTTAGGAATGATTCAATTTAAATGCTAATTTGTTCTACAAAAAATGTTTGGAAATTATGTTCATAAGAGTCGGAAAGTCTGATAAGGACATTGAAAGAAGGGCAAATGAAGGAAACTCTATTAATCGAGTAATGGGTTAAAGTTGTCAAAAGTAGTGAGGCTAGTAGTCCACAATGGGAAGCTTTTTTTTTTTATTACATTAACTCCACACAGGAGGCCCTGAGGAAAACAATTTCCCTCAGGGCCTATGTCATCTTTGAAGATGCTGTGTGGAGGGTCTTTTTGAGGAAAGGAAGGAGTGAACATGGGTCTTGAAGAGACCCATGTTGTAGGAGGGAGGAAACACAGAGGCCGGCAAATCGTTCCACAGCCGAGCTGTTGAACTCAAGAACGAGTCGTAGAAACGACCCGTTCTCATGTGACTAATGTCAACCGTGTACAAATGTTGGGCGCGTGTTTCCCGACTATGCACCGGTGCCGAGGGGATCAATGACGCTAGTTCCTCGGAGCATCTTCCATTGTAATACCGGTAGAACAAGGACAGCATTCCCACCTGACGCCTGTGCTCTAAAGATTGCAATCCGTCTGTTAAGATGGAAGAATCTATCAAACGGACGGCCCGTTTTTGCACAGAGTCAAGGGTTTTTTTAAGGTATTTTGGAGCTCCAGACCAGAGGTGGCTGCCAAATTCAACCGTGGGGCGCACTTGCGATTTGTACAGGGTTAGCAGTTGTGTACTATTAAAGTATCTGCGGGCCCTGTACAGTACGCCCAGTTTCTGAGAGGCTAACTTAACTCTGGTTTCGATGGAGCCCCCGTACCTGAGCTGGTCACTTAGAGTTACACCAAGCATATCAATGGAAGTCCTGTTCGGAAGAATGCTTCCGTTGACGGAGACTAGATTATCATTTCGATCCCTTTTAGACGTTATCAGACACGATTGGGTCTTTGAAACATTAAATTCGACGAGGTTATTCTTACCCCAAGAGAAAACATTCTCGAGGTAACCGTCCATTCTTTGCTTCAAAGCCCTCCGAGCTATTGGGGTTTGTGTGCCCTTTGGAGGCTTGTCAAACAAAAAGCTATCATAGACTATACTGTCATCCGCGTAACAATGAATCGGTGCACATGACAAAAGGTCGTTGATGTGCAACAGAAACAAAGTCGGAGACAGAACCGATCCCTGTGGGACTCCAGCATTTATCGAATGCGAGGAAGAGGTGAAACCGTCAGCAACCGCCTGAATCGACCTCCCCCTCAAAAAGTCTGCAATCCACGCACACAGGGATGCGGGAAGTCCGTAAGAACGCAGTTTGTTGACAAGCGCTCGATGCCAAACCCGGTCAAAGGCCTTTGAAATGTCCAGTCCGACCGCTTGGGTCTCACCGAAACGTTCCAGGCACTGCCCCCAAACATGCGTCACATACGCGAGAAGATCACCGCACGAGCGGTTCCGCCGGAATCCGTATTGACGGTCGTTAATAATTTTGTTCTTCTCGAGGTATGTGAGCAGTTTGTCATTGATCACACGTTCCATCACTTTTAACAGAACTGATGTGATCGCTATGGGGCGGTAGTTGGCCGGGTTGGAGCGGTCACCCTTCTTTGGAATGGGGTGGATGATCGCTTTTTTCCAACCAGAGGGCACAGAGCCTGACTTCAGGGACATTTTGAAAAGCTTCGTCAAAATTGGAGCTATTTCCACAGCGCACCTCTGTAAAACCAGGGCAGGTATTCCGTCAGGCCCGCTAGCTTTGTTAACATCGAGCCCTCGTAAGACTTGGAGTACATCCCGATGCCGGATCCTCAGCTTCTTCATATGAAAACCGCAATGAGGAACCGACGGCGGGGTAGCACCTTGATCATCGAGGGTCGAGTTTTCCGCAAACATTTTGCCCAATAAGTTAGCCTTTTCGGCGGCGGTATTTGCTAGAGAGCCGTCAGGTCTGGTAAGAGGTGGTAGACTGGGTTTGCAGAAATTGCGACCTATTGAGCCCGCAAGCGACCAGAACGCCTTGCTGCCGTGCGGGCAGGCAGCCAGCTTTCTGCTGATCTGCAGGTCGTGCTCGAATTTTGACCTGTTAATGATCCTCTTGCATTCCTTTGCCATTTTGTTATATACTATTCTGTTTTCGGGCGTTCAAGATGTGTTGTAGACTCGGTAAGCCGCGTTTTTTCGTCGCACTGCTTCAGAGCATAGTCGACTGAACCAGGGCTTTGAGCCCACACCAGTTTCTTTAACAGTGGATTGGATGAAGCCATCCATCGCGGATGTAATGACTTCACCAATTTCCTAGGCACATCTTGAGGGATCCGAAGTCTGAAAACAGACAGCTGACCACGGGAAGGCATTGAAATGAGCCCGCAGACCAAACCAATCTGCTGATCTATAGTGCCACACTTTTCTCTTCAGCCGCTCGTTTGGCGGTCTGAAGGTTACGGGGATTGATGTTGTCACCAGGCAGTGGTCGGACGACCTAGAGGCGCTGTGACATCAATCTTGTAACCGTGTGGCACAGTGGTTAAAAACAGATCTAACAAATTGGAGTGGTGAGTCTGGACATCAGGAACCCTTGTAGGCTCCTGAACCATTTGCTCCAGTCCGTAGCAGAGGGCAAAGGATTCCGCCTCTCGTCCAGCCGAGTCAGTTTGTCCTGAGAACTTTAACCAAGGTTCGTTATGAACATTGAAGTCCCCCAGGACCACAAACTCTGCCGTAGGGAAGCGGGGCAAGAGGTCATCAACAGTATTGCTCAGATGTTTGAAGAGTTCGGACGTGTCTGAAACGCTAAGGTTCGGTGAGCGGTATAAGCACGCGTAAAATCTTACCGTACTGGCAAGATTGACACGCACCCACATTACGTCGAATCTGGAGTTCTCCAGATTCAACAGTCGCACACAGTTGACGTCAGCTCGGCTGAAGAGACAGACACCTCCTTTGGGTCTGAATTTGCCCATGAGGGTGAAGCCCGGCTGCCCGGGCAATCCAGGTAGGAGGCGTCTGTAGGCTCAGCTATCTGAGTTTCGGAAAGGAAGAGAAGGTTGGGACGTTGGGAGACAAGATGGTGGTGAACTGAGTTTAGGTTTTTGTGCAGGCCGCGAATGTTGGTGAAGTTCACCAACAGTTTTGGCCTGCACCGGGGACTCCTACTTCTCGCCGTTGTAAAGATGTTACTTGTTGTTTGTGTGTTCATGATTTTATTGTTTATTTTTTTTAAATTTTTTTTGTTTGTTTTTTGAGTTATGAGGGGAAAGGAAGGTCTGGGAAGGAAGGTTGAGGGGTGGGTAGGAAGCTGGGAATCAGAGTGTCCAGGAGTGACGGACGTATGAATCCAACCCACCCACTGCGGTGCAAGGCGTTGGGCAGGGAGAGTCCGGCTGGAGAGGTCACCCAATGCGCCCCAAACGCTACTGCTGGGTCCCCTCCGGTCACGAACCGGCACAACAGCAGCGGCGGGGTTTTTTCACTCGTTGATGGGGCAGCCCACCCTCAGTCGTGAGCCTGAGGGTCGGGCCCCTGTACTACCGAGCGGCCCGGACAACGGTAACCGGTTGTAAAGGGTCTCCCTCAACCAGCATCTCCCAATCCGGCCTGCCACGCAGAAGGTGGGCCGACGCACCCGCTATCAAGACCCAGACAATGTTTACCCCATGAACCCGGGCACCCCTGCTAAGTCACCAAACGTAGCGAACCACTTGGGGTGACCTGTGGCAGAGGTGTTGGTCATCCAATAAATGGTTCCCAGGGCGGCGGTACCCATACCCGCCTACCAAATTAATAAGCTGATCAGAGGCGGTTCCCTGGTATGTGCATTTGTGCACTGCACTGCTTGTCTTCAGTCTTCATATATCTTACAACAATTTCTGTTATTGATATACGAAAGTTCGCCCCATTCATAATTCCCGCCAGGTCATTAATTGAACTATCTTCTAGTACAAGATTCCCGCGCAAGCGCATTTCAACATGCACAATACTTAGTACAATATTCACACATCGGCACTTGGTAAATATGAACCGTTTCGCGAGATTTTCAGCGATGAATTGCATGAGTTTTAGGCCCTTCTAAGGCTGGGATTAGACTCGTAAGTTTTTTCCTGTAAATCGCTCTTCTTAGCGATTTTTGGCAAAATTTCCAATGTAAACGTGTCGTTTACATTGGAAATTTGGCAAAAAATCGCTAAGAAGAGCGATTTACAGGAAAAAACTTACGAGTCTAATCCCAGCCTAACACAGAGATACTTACAAGACATGACTGTGATGCAATTAACAACAACAAGTCGCCTACTGATATGCTACTTTTTAAAGCTGATTTCCATACACGGTGCTACCCGAATTATACTAAACTCGATAATTTTTTAATGTTCAGCCGTGGATTTAATACGATGTCAAGTGAATTGAGCGATGAATGCAATATTGTTCTTAAATGTTCTGAAGGCGACATTGATTGAAAAAATTGTTCTTATCTTTCTTTATTATAAGCATAAAAAACAATCTGAAAGACAATTTTGGGTTCACCCATTTAACAAAATAAATATTAATTGTATGGCATTCGTCGCCGCCAAGGAACTACATTAGAATGATTTCAATTATTTTTACTTTTTTCCAATCTCAATCCACGTCTTCTCTGCTAAATCCTTTGTTACCATTTCCGTTAAATTGTAGTTTCGCAAACATGGATATTTTCCCACCTCTAGAACCAATGTAAATTTAAATCATGCTCTGACAAGCGATGTGGAGGTTCAACTGGAGTGGGCTCTTGAACTCGGGTTCTTTGCGGGAAGTGGATCCTACTCCTAATCCTTTTTCAAATCGACTACTCCCAGAGAACCTGGCCCATGATTCGGACCCAAACCCGGAGCCGGAACCCAAATGATTCCAATGGCGTCCCCGTATTCGCGGTCCGAACCACTCGCGAGTCGGGAGCAGGTCCCGGGTACGAGTTCTTCTGCGGGTTCCGGCAAAATGCAGAACTTACCCATCCCTAGTTCTGACACCATTTCTGTCAAACAAGTAGTAGATACGAATGACTCGCGTAGCATGCAACTAATGTCAAACCCGTAGTCGACGCTTAAGCTACACGCACAAAACTAGAATGGCTTGTAAGTATCTCCATGTACGAATGTCCTTAATCTCAAGATAATTTTGCGAACACTGACGGAGCAGTATTATTTATTCAATTATTTTACAAATGTAACTTAGTGAAGTGAATGAATTGTAGTACACCCCCCCCCCCCCCCATTAGTTCGTTTGATACACCTATACAAACTAAATACATTTTTGAAAGTGGAATACAATGGCAATTTAAGTCACGAACCGCCTCTGATGCTGATACCAACCCAACCAACGGCCGGCGTAGCACAGCGGTAAGGCGCTTGACTCGCACACCGAAGGTCGCGGGATCGAATCCCGGCGTGGCAAATAAGTTTTATTTGATTAATTTGTGTTTTCACAATTTATTCATTTAAAATAATATATAGTATATTTGCGACACGTTCCAGAGTGGAAGATACTCTCAGTATCGCCCTGGTGTAAGACCACTATTCAGAATTGAAACGTTGGTTGAAATGGCATTAGCCGTGTTTGGTGACCAGATCTGAATAGCCAGGTACACTTCCCCACCTTCCTCTTCCCTATCTCCTTCCCCTCCCCACTACCTTCAGCCTCACAACATACCCCAATTGGGGATGCCATAGTCCCACTGGCTTCAGACGAACAGTTGGGACTCTTGTACGGTATTCATATAAAAATAAAAATAAAAGTTGGACGGCACTGATGAAGAAGGATGAATGTGGACATAATGCTGTACAAATTAAATCCCTGGGGAGTATGTACCTATGGTAAAATCATTCATGACCTTTTTAGGAATGGGGTATTTCCACAAACGAGTGATTCTGTTGAAAATGTATGGAATATTTATAATATTTATTAGATCATTTTTCTGATTTTATTAATACTAAAAATTTTTGTTTTTTTTAATGTTTTCATTCAATATTATTGATTTTAAAAATGATCTAAAGTCGGGTCCAAAGCAAGGGCAAACGCCGGACGTTTCCCCAATGTTTGAAGGCCATTCAATGGCTTTCAAACATTTTATGTTTGAGCTTCCCGTGTTCGGTGGAAAACAAAACTTAAACATCCCATTCGGGGTGAAGGCATGCGGGGTGCGGGGTAATTTTTTTGTCAGGAACCGCGCGGTGAGGTACGGAAGAATAAACCGAACGACTTTTTAAGTTATGTGATTTTATGTTACATGATTGTGCAATGTGTATGTGTACAGAGCGTATTTGATTGTTAAGATGTATGAAGGGGGGGAGAGTAGGGGGAGAGAGGGGGGGGGGGGGGGGGGGGGTTGCGTGGTAGGTGGGGGGATGGGGAGGGAGGGGTAGGAAGGGGAGGGAGGTTGTGGGGGTGGGGGTTGGGTGAGGGGGGGGAAGAGGGAGGTTGCGGGGGTGGGGGTTTGGTGAGGAGGGGGGGGGGAGGTGGGTTGAGGGTTGGTGAGGGGGTGGTGAGGGGGGTGGTTGAGAGGGGTAAGGGGGGGGGAAGGGGGTTATAAATGTTATGTAATCCAGTAGATGGCGTTGTGTTTCGTTAGCCAGAGCAACGCGTGGCTGGGTCAGCTAGTATTATAATAAATATATTTTATAATCGAATTATAATATAATAACAAATATTAATATAATTTTTCGGAAACGAAATCGAGAAACGCCGGAATATTCTCCGCATAAATGTACTAACCCCCCGCGCGGGAACATATTATGGATTGTTATTATTATTTTATGACTGGTCTTGCTGTGACCGACGTTCTGGAACAATCGTTAGTTCAGTATTCAGTCGGTTCAGTTCAAATCGGCGTGTCCGCCCTGGTGAAATTGTTTCTACGACCGCTAAAATCGCAACAATGTCTTCGACATCTTCCTCGTCAGAGCTCATTTTTTGACACTTGCAGTTATGCAGGTACGCAATCCAAATTCAATAGCCACTTTAGGACATGCAATAAACGTCAAACGTCCGTATTCCCTTTTGACCACCTGTCAAATTGTGTGGACCGCGCAAACGTCACCCCAATCCCAAACGGAGGAGACGGAAAACAAAAAATGTTTGTGTAAAAAATGTTTCAAGGCGATTGAATGGCCTTCAAACAATTAATGTTTCAAGGCCATTCAATGGCCTTCAAACATTAGACAAACATTAAACATTTTACTGGAAACGTCTGGCGTTTGCGTTCGCAATGGACGAGGCTTAAAACTGACAAAAGCAAAACGGCCCGTAGTTGGCAAATGGGATTATGACGTCACAAGCTACGCTCGGCTGAACCGCATAAATAAACACTGTCAGGGAGCGTCCGCACTCATGACGTCACACGATAACCACGCCCCAAAATATCGTTTTAGCGGTAATTCAAAAATGGGAAACTTTAACTCCCTGTAGAAAATTTATTCATCAACATAAAAATAAAATAAAGATGCTGTAATCATCGTAATTTTTTGCTTAATTTTTTAAGCAATAAAAAAAAACGTGGAAATACCCCATTAGTTAATGAAGTGAGTGATATCTCTGCAGGTAGTATGCAGCACGGGGAGGAGCGGGCGGCAGGAGGAGCTTCCAGCGCAATGGAGCCACAGCCGTCCACAAGCACAATGGTGGGGCACACCATCACTGTTACCTGCACAGAGAAGAAACGTTTTTCCTGTGGAAGATGCCAATACTCCTCTGATAATTTATCACATTTAAAAACACATAAGCTAATCCACACAGGAGAGAAACCTTTCTCTTGTGACGTTTGTCAATACTCCAGCACCACTGCAGGAAATTTAAAAGTACATAAACGTACACACACGGGAGAGAAACCTTTCTCTTGTGATGTTTGTCAATACTCCTGCACCACTGCAGAAGCTTTAAAAAAACATAAACGTACACACACGGGAGAGAAACCTTTCTCTTGTGACGTTTGTCAATACTCCTGCACCAGTGCATCAGATTTAAAAACACATAAACGTTCACACACGGGAGAGAAACCTTTCTCTTGTGATGTTTGTCAATACTCCTGCACCACTGCAGAAGCTTTAAAAAAACATAAACGTACACACACGGGAGAGAAACCTTTCTCTTGTGACGTTTGTCAATACTCCTGCACCAATGCATCAGATTTAAAAAGACATAAACGTACACACACGGGAGAGAAACCTTTCTCTTGTGATGTTTGTCAATACTCCTACACTAATGCAGGAAATTTAAGTAAACATAAAAAAAGGACACACAATAAGTAACTTAAAAACATTCATGCTAAAATGAATATTTTTAAGAAACAGCCATATATGTATGTATTTTAAGAATACCGTGACATGCCTAAAACACGCTTTACCCCCAGACTCACCACCACGACTTTATTAAAATTAAAGTACAAATAATGTTCAACTCTAATACTCTGTGCTATGTATATTATGCTTTCGTTCAAAACATCAATCATTTCGCTCTGTTTATTATACTATTCATATTTACATATATTTTTATGTATTTGATTAACTTGAATGTCCCACATCCCCAACTTCTTGGACTGTCCACTTTTGGGTCACTCTTGGCAATGGACTTGTTCATCACGGAGTGTGGTTCCGTGCCGCGTCTTCTGAATATTGGGATTATTGATCTTATCGTGTCAGTTTTGTTAGGTACTTATTACTTATGAGATACAGAAATTTTCTGTAAGTATTTACTACCTGTAGTACAAATTAAATCTTGGTTTTATCCTCTTTATTATAATTTGATTGGTATATGTATAATAAATAATAACATTATAAGAAAAATTCTTTAATTTTATTCAAAATATTTGTGCTGTGTTTTAACGATTTTTCACATTATGATAAGGTTCTATGGCCGGTGGTAATATGTAATATGGGAATTCACCATATGAGTTTTGGGAATAAATTTTTTTGCACTTCATAAAATCATCGCCATAATGACACAACTCCATAATAGCGGAATTTCATAATCACCATACTTTTGCTGAGGAACTTTGAGGTTAAACTACGAAAGCTGCATGTCATCATAATTTTAAAAAACATCCCAGGTTTTGAATGGTTTGTTTGGCAAAGCAGGGTTTGTCTAGCGGGTTTGTGTATGCATCATTTTCCATAATCCATTTTTCATAATTTGAATTGTAACTGTTGTCATTTATTACCATATCTATGACCGGATTATAAGCACCAATGATGCAATAGAAAAAATAACAAGCATAGCCATAAAAAACATAGATGATGGGAAAAAGTGTTTGGCTTTATTCATAGATCTTCAAAAAGCTTTTGACACAATAGACCATAAAATATTACTAACTAAGCTAAAAAAAATAGGAATGGCCGAAACAACAATGAACTTATTAGAGTCATATATAACAGGGCGAGAACAACAAGTACAAATTGGTAAACAAAAGAGCAAACTACTATCTTTAAACTATGGCGTTCCTCAAGGAAGTGTACTGGGACCGATTCTATTCATTATCTATATCAACGATTTACATAACCTTATCATTAAAGGAAACATAATCAGTTTTGCTGATGATACTGTTTTATTATTTCAAGAAGAAAATTGGACGGATACATTTAATGAGGCTGAACAAGGGCTTAGTGCACTTCAAAATTGGCTTAAAATCAACTCGCTTACCCTTAATATAAGCAAAACTAAATATATAACATTTTCAATAAACGCACGGAGCCAACCAATAAAATCACTAGAACTAAAACTACACGAATGCCATGGAAATAATATACAATGTAACTGCCCCGTCATAGAAAAAACGCAAAACATAAAATATCTCGGAGTAATAATTGACGAAAATCTTAGATGGGACCTACATATTAAAGGTATTACGGAAAAACTCACAAGCCTTATATATTTCTTTAAAAATCTAAGAAACGTGGTAAATAAAAATGATATGAAAAAGGTCTACTACGCGTTGTGTCATTCTCGAATTGAATATGGAATCATAGGATGGGGATCTGCTACACATACGTACCTCCACAACCTGAATACGATTCAAAAAGGAATCATAAAGACCATATTGAAAGTACCAATTAGAACGCCTTCAATTGAAATTTTCAATAGCTTCGACGTACCAAATGTACAGCAAATATATGCCAAAAATATATTATTGAAGCTTTTCAAAAATAATGAATCCTCTACTAGACCATGTATGCATAACACAAGATCGAATAAAAACGATATAAAAAATATTCCAAGTTATAAAACCACTTTCGGACAAAGAAACTATACATACTTTGCAACAAAACTCCATAACATCCTTCCCCAAGACATAAAACTAATAAAAAATCCTAATGAATACAAATCAAGAATAAAAATATGGCTAAAAGAGGTCAATGAAAAAACCCTAATGAAGACATTAAAAACGACATAGAAGACAAATAAACCATATTTAAATAACTTTAGTCCGCCTCGGCACAGGACCCCCTAGTGAGGAGGACTAAGAAATACAATAATTTATACTTAATTTCACCATTATATCTTGTATGTAACAATTATTTTATATAGTCGCTAAAATAAAAATAAAAAAAATAAAAAAATAAAATGTATATTGTCCGTCATCAAGATTTGTAATTGATTTCTCAATCCTGTTTGCCTTATTTAGTATTCGCAGCGCGTGCTAAAATAGTGCTACTATTATCATAAACACTCCGAATTAGCTGATCTTTCTTCATGCGTTTAACAGCTGGAAGATTCGGTACATTGTATGTTTTCATTATCAGTTTCAACTGACGTTTCGTATACTTATCAACATTAGAGTTGTTAATACGAGATACTAACATGGCCGAGTCCATCATCTCCCCAACCTCAGCTCCACCCACAGCCACCCTCTTGTTGGATTTGCTGCTATTCTGAGATTTGTTCATGCATTTAACAGCTGGAAGATTCGGTACATTGTATGTTTTCATTATCAGTTTCAACTGACGTTTTGTATACTCATTAACATTAGAGTTGTTAATACTAGATACTAACATGGCCGAGTCCATCATCTCCCCAACCTCAGCTCCTCCCACAGCCACCCTCTTGTTGGATTTGCTGCTATTCTGAGATATGTTCATCCATTTAAGAGCTGGAAGGTTCGGTACATTGTATGTTTCAATTATCAGTTTCAACTGACGTTTCGTATACTCATCAACATTAGAGTTGTTAATACTAGATACTAACATGGCCGAGTCCATCATCTCCCAAACCTCAGCTCCTCCCACAGCCACCCTCTTGTTGGATTTGCTGCTATTCTGAGATTTGTTCATGCATTTAAGAGCTGGAAGGTTCGGTACATTATATGTTTTCGTTATCAGTTTCGTATACTTATCAACAACAGAGTTGTTAACACGAGCTACTAACATGGCCGAGTCCATCATCTCCCCATCCTCAGCTCCTCCCGCAGCCACCCTCTTGTTGGATTTGCTGCTATTCTTAGATCTTTTGACTGCAGATATACTCATGGAACCAAATAGAGACTGGAAGTCTTCTGGCAAAGATCCTAACCTGTTATTCTGTTCATCATCATCAGGAAGAGTTTCATCATCTATTTCTTCTGGATTAACTTCACCAAGAGCCAAGGCTTCAATGGTTCTGTATATTGTTTGAAGTTTGGGGTTCTCGAACGTATCAAACACAAAATTCAGTGTGTTCAAGATATTTTCCATGCACGTTAACTGTTCCACAGTCACATCACTACCAACTTCCAGTGGTATTTTTTTAAAGTCATCAAAGAACGGTAAGTATATGACGTGGAACCCGTCGGGATGCTCTTGCCAGTTGCCCTTCATCACTCTCTTCTGTGGCACCAGAGCCACAAACCTCGCCAAGGAAAAGCGGCGAGTTATTAAAACACAAATGGCCACTCGCTCCAGGGCCAAGCAGCGGTCTCGCAGGGCGAGGAACAGTTGCGATGAACCTTCCACTAAAGAATCATTCGGATATAAAAATGAGGAAGGTTTCAAATACCACTCTGACCAATATTCAAAATAGAAGAGGATTTAAATCCAAGCACTTTAATGCAGGGAGAACCCGCAAAGTTATTCAACTCATCGCGCTCTTCACTTGTCATTGTAACACTTCTTTCTCCAAATTCCGTAACGTACTGTAAGTCAGCTTTAAGGATGGGAACTAATTGAGGATTTGTTTTAGGAGCTTTCCAAGAATCTTCATCTTCATTGTCTTCCCCATCTTGTTGTCCATCTCTGGGGACAGTCGTCCACCAACTAGAAGCTACTACAACTTCATTGTTGTCTCGGTGTAGCAATTGTTTACTGGGAGGTTTTTGCTCGGTGCACTCCCAGCACCACATCGGGGCCTAGATACATCTTCAGGATAGCGGAGGCACGTTTTCTGTGGTTATTATTCCAGATTAAAGTCAGGATGTCGCTGGCATCCAGCACTGGTTCCGGAGGCTCCCAGTCCATGTTAGGCTGATCACTAATTACTTTCCCTAATTCCGTGAAAAAGCTGTCGGCAGGGATGACATTAGGAGACACATTGACAATATTAACAGTGATGTTCAATTCCCGAATGTCTGAGGCTTTCTTCAAGATGAGCTTGTGGCAAGTGGGGTTTGGTGGCTGCAGGGCGCTCAGCACGGTGATGGTCTGGCCACTCATCTTTTTGCGACACCCGGAGAACATGCGGCTGGCTTGCCAGAGGGCATCGGCTAAACTAAAGTGCTCAGTAACCCCCCACTTCCTGGTGATTTCATCTGCATCTGCGACATAGTTTTTCAAACACCTTACATCTTCCACAGATGGTTCCTTTAAGGGAATTAATTGTATCACATTCTTAATCCCTTGGTTATCGTCTCCCACTGTTCCAAATAGTGAAATACCGATCAATTGCTTCGGAGAGTTTATCATCATCTTTTTAAAGAGGTTAGTGCATGCACTGAACAGAATGTCGATGGGCCTTTCATCGTCGACTTCTTTCCACATGGGGGGAGAAACATCTATCAAGAGAACACATTCGTTTGTTCCCCGGGTTAAATGTGCTTGACTTTCGTCTTCCGAATCCATTTTAAACACTACGTTTTTCAGTGCCTATCGGTTCACCAATGTTATCTCACTCTTACTGCAAGGTTTATCTTTACTTCTTAATTATGATCGTATAGCTTCGATGTCAGGATGCTTAAATAAACCTGAATAAACCAATTATTCAGGATGTCAGACAACTGAGATCATAAATAAAGCAGTCATTGATTGCAACTGAGAACTGAGACAACAACAACAACAAATAATTTTGACATTTGACATTTTGACAAGACATGATTACGGTTGCCAGTGCAAATAAACCAATCAATATAATATATTATAATATACGTTCTAAAATACCCACAATAGATTTTCAAAGTTCCCGCTGGTTCCTTCACCTCCAAAATAAAATAAAATTCTATTGGTGATTTATTTTTTATTATCTAACTGTTTCCGGATTTTCTTCTTCGCTCTGGTTTTAAAAACAGAAAATTGTTTGAATACCTATTTGCTGCTAAAGACAATGAAATTATGGGACATTCTCACAATTACTGTAAACATATTTTTCGATATGGTTGAATAATCAAGAAATACCTTGAATCCTTGTATTTCCCCACAAAAAGGTTCTTCCGCAAAATACCCAATTCTTGAAAAATGTTAGAAATTCTGGTAATTTAAAGAGTGCATTCCTCACTTACTGGCAACACTGCACTTTTCAAAATATTGCCGCCAAGCAGTGATGGACATACTCGAAATTCGAAATAATGGCACGGTAATAATAATTGAATATTTTTTTGAATTCTGAGCTCTGTGACTACTACTGTGAACTGTAAATAAAATTCGAGTTTCTGCCCCATCCTCGCGTAGGAATTTTTAACCAAATCGGTTTGAGAGTTCTAAAATTTCAAGATTTTTATTTATATAATAACTACCGAGTACCCGGCGTGTGTTGAAAACCCACATATTGAAAGAAATTGTTTCTTCCATGCGTCCCGTTTCCCTCCCGCGTTTCTCTACACACATTTTTCAAACAATAGCTCACCACCAATGACATTAAATATAACGTCATTGCTCACCACCTATTGTAAAATTATAATGCAGATACTGGCTGGAGGATAAAATATCTCCCTCAACCAGTCTCTCTCGATCCTGCCCACCACGCAGCAGGTGGGCAGACGTATCGGCCACCAAGACCTGGACAAACCTCACCTCATATTATAACATACAACCTAAGTTAAAATCCTAGCTCCCTTGTCAGGCACAAGAGCTCCTTTTTGTGATAAGGTATACATGACCAATGATGACCTTAAACATAATATTTTGTATAATACGTATGTGTAAATGTAACCCATTATTTTTGTATTATAATTTTTTTTTTAATATATTAAGAAGTAGCGAGCACCCGGCATGCGTTGCAATTCCACATGTTTTTTTTAGGGATTTAGGAGCTCCAGACCAGAGGTGGCTGCCAAATTCAACCGTGGGGCGCACTTGCGATTTGTACAGGGTTAGCAGTTGTGTACTATTAAATTATCTGCGGGCCCTGTACATTACGCCCAGTTTTTGAGAGGCTAACTTAATTCTGGTTTCGATGGAGCCCCTGTACCTTAGCTGGTCACTTAGAGTTACACCAAGCATATCGATGGAGGTCCTGTTCGAAAGATTGCTTCCTTTGAAGGAGACTAGATTATCTTTTCAATCCCTTTTAGACCTTATCAGACATGATTGGGTCTTTGAAACATTAAATTCGACGAGGTTATTCTTACCCCAAGTGAAAACACTCTCGAGGTAACCGTCCATTCTTTGCTTCAAAGCCCTCCGAGCTATTGGGGTTTGTGTGCTCTTTGGAGGCTTGTCAAACAAAAAGCTATCATGGACTGTACTGTCATCCGCATAACAATGAATTGGTGCACATGACAAGAGGTCGTTGACGTGCAACAGAAACAAAGTCGGAAATCCCTGTGGGACGCCAGCATTTATCAAATGCGAGGAAGAGGTGAAACCATCAGCAACCGCCTGAATCGACCTCTCCCTCAAAAAGTCGGCAATCCATGCACACAAGGATGCGGGAAGTCAAGCAACCGTTTAGGTCTCACCAAAACGTTCCAGGCACCGTCCCCAAACATGCGTCACATATGCGAGAAGATCACCGCACAAGCGGTTTCGCCGGAATCCGCATTGACGATTGTTAATAATTTTGTTCTTCTCGAGGTATGTGAGCAGCTTGTCGTTGATAACACGTTCCATCACCTTAGACAGAACTGATGTGATCGCTATGGGACGGTAGTTGGCCAGGTTGGAGCGGTCACCTTTTTTTTGGAATAGGATGGATCACCCTTTTTTCCAACCAGAGGGCACAGAGACAGACTTCAGGGACATTTTGAAAAGCTTCATCAAAATTGGAGCTATTTCTGCAGCGCTCCTCTGCAATACCAGGGCAGGTATTCCATCAGGCCCGCTAGCTTTATTAACATCAAGCCCTCGTAAAACATGGAGTACCTACCGATGCCGGATCCTCAGCTTTTTCATATGAAAACCGACGGCGTGGTAGCACCTTGATCATCGAGGGTCGAGTTTTCCGCAAACATTTTGCCTAATAAATTAGCCTTTTCGGCGGCGGTATTTGCTAGAGAGCCGTCAGGTCTGGTAAGAGGTGGCAGACTGGGTTTGCAGAAATTGCGACCTATTGAGCTCACAAGCAACCAGAACGCTCTGCTGCCGTGCGGGCAGGCAGCCAGCTTTCTGCTGATCTGCAAGTCGTACTCGAATTTTGACCTATTTATAATCCTCTTGCATTCCTTTGTCATTTTGTTATATACACTGTCGACTGAATCACGGCTTTGAGCCCACACCAGTTTCTTTAACAGTGGATTGGATGAAGCCATCCATCGTGGATGTGATGACTTCACCAATTTCCTGGGCACATCTTGAGGAATCCAAAGTCCGAAAACAGACAGCTGACCACCAGTACCGGATTATCCTTTAGGCAGAGTAGGCAACTGCCTAGGGGCCCCGCATTGGCTGGGGGCCCCGCGCCCCGAGAAAAAATGACATGCGTCAATGGTGAGCAAGTACTTACTGTCAATTAGTGAGCAACTCTGGCACCGATTTTGGAAAAAGTCCGCTTTCAAGATGTTTTAATTTTATGGGAGTTGTTTCCCAACTCTCATAATATTAAATTTAATTTGTAGGGTTCTGTTAAAATAAAATAAGAAGTATTGTACTCACTTGGTTTATTGATAAATACAATGTTTAAATAACAATGAGCAGTTGTTGCTTGATACACGTATCGTCACGGAGTGACGGGCCGTGCCGTGTCCCTCCCCACCTCTCGTCCCAATGGTGGTGGAAGTATCGACACTCCACAATTTATTAGGAAAATTTACAGGTTAATAACATTATACGCATTAAAGAAAACAACACATTATTATAATTAACCCAATAACTAATGTTCACGTCATGCACAAATAATAAAAAGTCAATAATTAAAATAAATATTTAAACGTAGTTGTATATTACTTTCCTTCTATTCATTAAGCAGCATTACTTACTATCAATGGGGATGTGATTGTAGGTGCAGTGTGGTTTGTTTTGTTTGAGTTTATTTTGCTTTTATTTCTAATTATATGTTTAAAATATAAATGTTGTACAAGCTTTAGTATGCAATAAATAATATGTATTTTCTGCTTACTAAAATTCTTTGTTTCTCTTCGTACCAAGGTTTTCTGGATCACATTAGTGATAAGACCGCTCATTGTACTGTTTTTTTTTTTTTTACATATTTTTGTTTTTATGAATGTGTCCTTTTATGTGCAATAAGGAGTTATTGTATTGTATTTTATAAGTTTATTTTTTTTATTGAATGGGAAGATGGCAAACCTTCGTGATGTAGTTAAAAAACAGATTAATTATGAATAAAATGAGGTTGTGGTAGAAAAATAATAATTTTGGAAGTTAGAAAAGGGTGCAAAAGTTAGCACTGGCAGTGCAAAAGTTAGCACTGGCGGACTAAGCCAGTCAGAGGCCCGGGGCGGCAAAGCAGAATGAGCCCCCCCCCCCCAATAGTTTAAGAAGTTGATGTAATTTTACAAGCTTTTTATTCAGTTCACACGGGCCTCTGAGTCTAAGGGCCTCCAAAGGCCTCCATGTTCCTTTGATCAAATCCTAAACAAGGCTTCATTGTTTGGTTTTGATCGACAGCTCACTTTTTACTTGATGCGAAAAACGACCGCACCGCGCCTTAAGTTTCACCAACCTCAAGGTTCACTTTCGGATGAAGCATTTTAATCTTTTTTATGGATCCGAAAATGACCTCTCCGCTCCTCGAGTTTCAAAGACCGCAGAGACCATTATCGGATCCAGGGGAGTTCACCTAAATCGTGTCCCAATTTAGAACCATTTTTCATACAAAATAACCGATGCACGGTTAACAGTGCACCCAAACGGCGAAGACTCTGTAAAAAAAAGTATGTTTTTAAATTCATTTTCTGATAGATGCATTTGTTAAGAGTGTCTTACCAGCTAATCATTATTCTGATTCCTGCGCCAGCGCTCTCATATCAGAGCTTGTTAGCGGAAGTTTTTGGAATTAGATTACGTTCCGCTGAAACTGGCTTTTGTGTATCGCGCGGAGCTAGGGCGGCTACATTGCTACGGTATGCTTATATTCTAGCGTCCAGAATTTTAATTAGTAGTAGTTATTTGTAATTTGTATATCGAAGTGCATAAACATAAATAGATACAAGTAAAATGCGTAAACACAGTAGGTATTAAATAGATACCTACATGAATAAACAATGTGTTAAATTCTTTTTAATATTTTGGTTTTTTGTTTTTTAATTTTATTTTACGGCCATTAGAGCGAAAGATATCTCAGTATCGCCCTGGTGTAAGACCACCATTAAGATTTGAAACGTTGCTTGAAATGTCTTTAGCCGTGTTTGGTGACCAGATCTGAATAGCCAGGTACTTCCCCACCTTCCTCTTCCCTATATTTTTACCCTCCCCACTACCTTCAGTCTTACAACATACCCCAATTGGGGATGCCATAGTCCCACTGGCTCCAGACAGAAGCAGTTGGGACTCTTGTGCGGTATACTTATGAAAAAAGTGTAATATTCAGTTGGATTGTAAAAAATGTCTCATTTTGAAATATTTATTCGTATGCACAATTTTTTATTTTATATTTATCTGAATACCGCACAAGAGACTTAAATGCTCCTACTGGAGCCAGTGAGACTATGACGTGACTATGGGGTATATTGCGAGGCTGAAGGTGGTGGGGGAAGAGGAAGGCGAGGAATTACCTGGCTATTCAGATCTGGTCACTAAACAACATTTCAATTCTGAATGGTGGTCTTACACCAGGGCGATACTGAAAGTATCTTTTACTCTAAAACGTGACGCAAATATATTATTTTTAAATTAAATAATTGTGAAATAACCCAAATTAGTCAAATAAAATTTATTTGCCTATGCCGGGATTCGATCCCACTACCTTCAGATTGCTAGTCAAGAGCCTTACCCCTTGACCACGCCGGCCGTCAATAGGTAGTATCAGTAATTTGGAAGGTACATCCACCAACTACATGGAAGCCGGATCGGGAGAGACCGTTTTTTTTACACTCGCTCGACACACTGCTTATCTCTTCTTTGGGAATGCTGTGTGGAGGGTCGTTTTAGGGAAAGGAAGAAGAGGAAATTCGGAGAAGGAAAGGGATATTAGGGGTGAGTAGAAATCTGGGGGTCAGCGTGTCCAGGAGTGCGGATGTATGAATCCATCCCTCCCACTGCGGTGCAAGGCGATGTTCCGAGAGAGTAAGGCTGGAGAAGTCAAAGGGACTCCCTTAACTTTTCCAGATCCGACCTGCCATGCAGCTGGTGGGCAGACGCATCCGCCGCCAAGACCTAAACAAACCTCACCCCCTTGAACCTAGGCACCCCTGCTAGTCACCAAATGTTATGAACCACTTGGGATGACCTATGGCAGACGTGTTGGTTATCTAATAATTGGTTCCCGGGGCGGTGGTACCCATACCCGATTCTCGTGTTTATTATTTTTCCATCAAAATTATTTATGATTTGTCAATAATGTCTTAGTAAAATAAGTATGTAATAAAATCTGAAATATATTAGTTTGTAAGTGTGCAAATAAATAAACAAACGGACCAATTTTCGTCAAGAAACACATGTACGTATATATTTTTAAATTATTTAATTTATCTATTTATTTACGCAAAAATAGTCTATTAACAATAAAACAATAACACGAATAACAAGCGTGCATAAAGGCACGACCCACCTAGCAATCGATCACCGTTCGCATCGATTACCGTTCGAAGGAAATTTTTCGTAACAATCACCACTTTTCGTAACACATTTACCAGCTTACCCCCCAAGTGTCGAGCGTGCGTAAAGAAGTTTTACTTGAAAATAAATATTTTGGAGCAGTTGGGACTCTTGTGCGGTATTCACATAAAAATAATTTACAATAAAAAAAATTTCAAAATTATAAAAATTTTATCATAAAAATATTCAATGAACATGAAATTTTGCGTTGGGGCAACCCTATAAATTTTACAAACATGAAATCCTATTTATTTTGCTTCGTTATTCGTTTGAAAATGTTGCGATGTAGAGCGCCGCGAAGACAACCGCCAGTGGCCGCAGTTGCGGTCTGAATGAGCGCTCTCGATTCGTGTCTTCGTTGATAAGAAAAATTGTGAAACGCGAAGCTGTAAATTAATTAATATTAAATACACCCTAAAATTATTTTTCCATTAAAATTATTTATGATTTGTCAATAATGTCTTAGCAAAATAAGTATGTAAAAAAATCTGAAATATATTAGTTAGTAAGTGCGCAAATAAATAAACAAACGGACCAATTTTCGTCAAGAAACACATGTACGTATATATTTTTTAATAATTTTATTTAAACTTAAATTAAAATTCTGACAAATAATTTTACCAGATAATGTATTGATTTATTTTACTGCATGATTACATGATTTGAAATTGGTGTTGTATAATACATGTACTTTTTTGAAAATATAACAAATCTGCCAACGACCTATGGTATAACCTTATTATACTTAAAATAAACATTTTTTCTCAAAATTTTATCCATGCCTTTACTAGATAAAAGAACAATATTTCAAAATCAATTTATAATTTTTTGTGGAAACGAGTCAATAAGTCTAAACACTGATTTAAAAATGACATATTTCTGGTTTCTCTGGTAATGTCCTCTTAATAAGCTCTCACCAATTTTAAGGAAATTCATAAAATTGACGAAGATACAGCATTTTATATGAAACAGTTTTAAACAGTTTATATGTTGAATTATCCTTCAGCAAAACTTTGAACACGTTTTTCTCGAAATTACGCTTTTCAACCTGGTTGACAACATATTAAAAAACCATACATCTGATTTGCACGCACTAAGTCTTAAACTGTTAGAAAATCCAGTTACTATGGAACCATTTAGGGATTTTTTTATAAAGGGTGCCCCTCTATTTTTCTTTTATGAAATGAAAATTTTCCATAAAAAATCGAAAATAAAATTCGATGGTTCGCAATTTTTGTTTTTTTAGATATTAAAAAACCCCTATGTGGTGCCATAGACACTAGATTTTCGAACAGTTTCCGACTTGGTGCATGTAAATGGGATGTACAGTTTTTTTTAATATGTCGTCAATCAAGTTGAAAAACGTGTTAAAAAAGTTACGAGAAAAACGCATTCAAAATTTTGCCGAAGGATAATTAAACACACCAAACTGTTTTAAAGGGTTTCACATAAAATTCTCTATCGCGGTCAATATTTTGAATTTCTTTAAAATATTTGGTGGGAGCATTTTTAACAAATGCATCTTACAGAAAATTACAATTTTTTTTTATCGTGTCCTGGTGCCTCAAAGCCTTGTTTAGGATTTGATCAAGGGAACAAGGGGGCATTTAGAGGCCCCAGGACCAGAGGCCCGGGGCGGGCCGCAAACCAATCTGCTGATCTATATTGCCACACTCTTCTCTTCAGCAGCTCGTTTGGCGGTCTGAATAAACATAAACGTTACGAGGATTGACGTCGTCATCAGGCAGTGGTCGGACGATCCTAGAGGCGCTGTGACTTCAATCTTGTAACCATGTGGCACAGTAGTTAAAAACAGATCTAACAGATTGGAGCGGTGAGTCTGGACATCAGGAACCCTATTAGGCTCCTGAACCGTTTGCTCCAGTCCGTGGCAGAGGGCAAAGGATTCCGCCTCTCGTCCAGCCGAGTCCGTTGATCCTGAGAACTTTAACCAAGGTTAGTTATGAACATTGAAGTCCCCCAGGATCACAAACTCTGCCGTAGGGAAGCGGGGCAAGAGGTCATCAACAGTGTTGCTTAGATGTTTGAAGAGTTCAGACGTATCTGAAACGCTAAGGTTCAGTGAGCGGTATAAATAAGCGTAAAATTTTACTGTACTGGCAAGATTGACGCCCACCCACGTCGAATCTGGAATTCTCCAGATTCAACAGTCGCACACAGTTGGCGTCAGCTCGGCTGAAGAGACAGACACCTCTTTTGGGTCCGAATTTGTCAACGAGGGTGAAGCCCGGGCAATCCAGATAGGAGGCATCTGTAGGCTCGTCTATCTGCGTTTCAGAAAGGAAGAGAAGGTTGGAACGTTGGGTGAGAAGGTGGTGGTGAATGGAATTTAAGTTTTTGTGCAGGCCGCGAATGTTGGTGAAATTCACCAACAGTTTTGGCCTGCACCGGGGACTCCTGCTTCTCGCCATTGTAATGATGTTACTGTTATTTGTGTTTTGTAAATTCATGATTTCATTGGTGTTTTTTTTTTGTTTTGGGTTATGAGGAGGAAGGAAGGTCTGGGAAGGAAAAGGTATGAGGGGTGGGTAGGAAGCTGGGGGATCAGAGTATCCAGGAGTGACGGACGTATGAATCCAACCCACCCACTGCGGTGCAAGGCGATGGGCTGGGAGAGTCCGGCTGGAGAGGTCGCCCAATGCACCCCAAACGCTACTTCTGGGTCCCCTCAGGTCACGAACCGGCACAACAGCAGCGGTGGGGTTTTTACACTCGTTGATGGGGCAGCCCACCCTCAGTCGTGAGCTTGAGGGTCTGGCCCCTATACTACCGAGCGGCCCGGACAACAGTAACCGGTTGTAAAGGGTCTCCCAATCCGGCCCACCATGCAGAAGGTGGGCCGAAGCACCCGCTATCAAGACACATTACCTTATAAACCGGGACCCCTGCTAAGTCACCAAACGTAGCGAACCACTTGGGGTGACCTGTGGCAGAGGTGTTGGTTATCCAATAAATGGTTCCCAGAGCGGCGGTACCCTTACCCGCCTATCAAATTATGTTATTCGAAGGTTGAAAATTTTTTATGTTGGGAAATTTTTGGACCTAGAAAAATTGTTTTTTCTGTAAAAATTTCTTTTGGTAAGACCAGAAAATTGGTTGAAAAATAGGTCGGGAAATTTTTTAAAAGACATCAATTTTCTTGATATTATCTGAGTTACAAAATTTTTTGAAATTTTTTGGAAAGTTTGAAATTTTCCATGTTCAGATACCTACTTTTATTTATCTGAAAACAATTCTTCCGGGAAAATTAGAAAGTCAGAAAATGTCAGGGTGACGACATCATAAATAGTTTAAAGTATCTTCTCACGTAAATAAATTAACGCATTGTTCAATTTGTGTTGGACGGTTCTGATATGAGGAGACACTCATTTTCATGTATGTGACAAAAATGTCACATACATGAAAATGAGTGTGAAAACTACAGAACTGTCAACACCTTTAATAGGTATACACGACCACCTCACCTCTCACCACTTTGTGTAATTGGCAAGCACCGAGCGGGACAAATAAACCTACAAAACATACATCTAGTAAATTCAGCCGAAACCTCAACTAGCTCCAGACGGTTGGAACTCTTGTGCAGTTTTCACAAAAAATACACTGCTTATTCCCCCTCGCACCCCCTCAGCCCCCCCATCCAAACTCTCCCTAAACCCACCTCCCCAGGAACAGTGGCGGATTAACACATTTGCCGCCAGTAGGCTATTCAAATTTTTCCGCCCCTTCTGACCTTCGATACGCTACACTAAAAATTATGTATTATGAAAACTTAAGAACTGATTACATTCATTCTAAACCTGTCCAGTAAATTTTCTAAACTAATAACATTTATGGTCCTTTTTCGTTGTTTTTTATCCGAACACACCATACACTCACGAGATTTTTTTTCATTTTGAGGCATTAGTATGTGTAATTTTCCGTCCAACCTTTGTTCTGGATCAAGACAATGTCTGCCTTTTGTACAATTTAATCCTCCTCTGTGATTTCCGACTAATTGAATGATTAGTTTGTCAACAAATTCAAGATGTGTCATAGCTTTTATTTTCTTTTGATTTTGTGTTTCCTTATATAAAATGTATGAGTTAACAACGGAAACTTCGAGACCCCAAAAAAATAATTTTCGCCACCATTTTAAAGTTTTTCTCAAAAATGGGTAAGCTGCAGTATACTGGTCTGCAGTATCTACGCCTCCCATATATTTAGTATAATTTATTATTATATTCGGTTTCATTATGGTTTCTTCTTCGCCACCTCTCATTATTCTTCTTACAGTTTTAAAATCATTTGAATAATGATTGGTATATACTGTAACTATTCTCTTGTCCTTCCAAGCAAGAAGCAATTCATATCACCGATCAGTGGTGACGTGTGTTTTTTACTCCAAGAGATATATATATGCTCAGAAATCGATGGTTAAAATCCTTTGGGTGCGTGCTGTTACTCCCTCTACATATAAATAATTTTAATTTTACCTTCAAATGCAATTTTGAATGAGTCATGGAAAAATGAAGAGGTTTTATAAGTGCATAATATACCCTACCAAGCATTTAAAAATATATAGTAATAGATTGGACCTTATTAAACAATAATCAGAACACACTCGTACAATTATGATATCTATGGTGAAAAGTGCCCGGTAGTTGGTGCAATAAAAAATACTTTAGAAATAACCGGCCGCTTTTCGCCTGGCACTAGTCTGAAATGTTTCTGCTTTTGTAATTACCAATTTTTAATTTATTTATTTATTTATTTATTAATTTTCAACGCCCTGGTGGGCTTTTACATTACATGTTTATAATACAGAGACAGGTTTTTAAAAACAAAAGATAAACTATAAAAAATAACTAGTACACGTCATAAAGAGTATACACATAAATTAAGGAAAGATAATACATTACAATAAAGGAGAAAGTTTGTAAGTTGTAAGTTGTAAATACATGACAAAATGCAAGATACATAAAAATAAAATGGCAACAAGTTTTTACATTGTGTATTAATATAGAATTATACGAATAAATGCATTAGCCCCTATGTGATGCCCCTTAAATATCAAAATATTCTACATAAAAGTGTCGTTCAGGTATTTCTTAAATAATGGTAAACTTGTGTTAAATACATCGATATTAGAGGTGAATTTGTTTCCTAATGTGTGAAGTCGAGAAATAGGTGCATGTATATGGTAGTTTGTCCCAGAATTATTGTTGTAGAATAAAACATTTTGCCTTGTTGCTCGATTGGGTACCCTGAAATCGATGAGATGCAGGAGTTCGCAACAATCTAATTCAGAATGAATAATTTTAAACAAAAAAGTTAGGTCATTTATTTTTCTTCTGTTTTCTAGGGAATGCAATTTAAGTGTATTTAGTAAGGATGTGTAGTTAATGTGTTGAATAGGTATGTGTAGCTTGAAGTTAATAAATCTTAAAAATTTGTGCTGCACTCTTTCGATATTTTTTATATGAATTTGATAATATGGGGACCAAACTATGGAATTGTATTCCAACAAGCTGCGTACGAGTGACAAATATACCATTTTAATAACTTCTAACGAGTTAAAGTCTTTGATTGTTCTAATTATAAATCCTAGTGTTTTCATGCCTTTGTTGGTTATTTGTTGTATGTGATTTATAAAATTTAATTGCGTGTCAAACACAACTCCAAGATCTCTAATTTCATTGACTTTTTCTAAGATTTTGTTATCTATTGTGTATTTGAAAGATAGTGGGGTCTTTGTTCGACAAAACGTTAGTGTCTTACATTTATCGATATTGAGGAACAAGTTATTTGTGACACACCAATTTTGCAATTTGTCGATGTTTGACTGTAGGATTAGGCAGTCACCTATATTGGATATTTCTTTGTATAATTTGATGTCATCGGCAAAAAGCAGAACTTCTACATCGTTGAAACAGCTTATGATATCATTTATGAATATTAAGAAAAGGATGGGGCCGAGATGACTCCCTTGCGGTAGACCACTAGTTGCATATAATAACTTAGATAAAGAATGTTTAATTTTAACAAATAAGATTCTGTTAGACAAATAATTTGAGAACCAATCCAACAACTTGCCTCTCAGTCCTAAGGCATACAATTTACTAAGTAATATTTTATGTGATACTTTGTCGAAAGCTTTTGAAAAATCTGTGTAGATACTGTCAACTTGTTTTTTTTTTGTAAAAGATTCTGTAATATAGTTTTATTTTTTATAGTTTATTTATTTATTGTAATCATAAAATGAGACACATTACAGATTATGTATATGCGCTCTCTCTCCTCTGTTACCACATTGCTAGAACGAGGCGGAGTGCTTAACACGTGAACCGTATGCTGGCTGCATGTACCCAACTACTCAGTTGCGACGTGTGATGGAATTTTTTTTGTTCTTAATTGAAAAAAATTTCTTCAAAACTCAAAATGATATCTACATTTTTTTATCCAAATATGCCCAGGAATCGGATAGGTTTTGGGTGCCTGCTGTTACACCTTGTGTGTATATATATATATATATACATATTCCTCTCTTCACTCTCTAATTATTCATACCTAATATGAAATATGCCAATCAAACAACTTCCTTCCGTCAAATCTAAACATAAAGTTACAAAAAGCAAGACATTTAAGAATATCAACATAATATCTAAACAAACCTAGGACGGGTTGTTTAAAAAAATTATCTAATTTTGAAATTAATTTTCAAGTTCTTTAAAGTTCTGTGTAAGTTATATTCAAGTTATGTTATTTTTATCATTATACAGGTGTTGCTTCATAAAACTTACACAAAGTTTGAAAATTAACCTCAAAATTTGAACAATTCATAATTTTTTTTTTAACAACCTATCCTTAGTGTAGTTTCACATTGGCGACCTAGTAATGTGATTCAGGCGCGTACATGGTTTTGTACATAAATCGATTTACATACAAAACTTTTTTTTTTTTTTAATAATCTTTATTTATCAAGTTACATAGAGTCTGTCAAATAAGAGTAGAAAATAAATAAAATGGAACTAAGACATTTTTAGGCTGGCAACACCAATTTATCTGTCAAATATTCTTTAAAAATGCAATGACACTGAAAATTCAAAACACTGTATACACATTTAAAAAAACATTTTTTTGTTCTTAAAAAAAAATTAAATCGAATAAGCACTATTGTGAAGGTACCTACTGAATGACATAAATTTGATTAAATTGTGTTTTACAAAGTGATTGGCTTTCATTTAATTCAACATAGATTTGAATTTAATAGTAGGTGGAAAGGAAGAATCATTAATGGTGAGTTTAGTCGCACTACTTTTAGATAGATTTTTCAAACGTATAATAATAATATACCTAAATGCAATTCTAATTTTGAGATCAGTGGGTATCTATATAGCAATGAAAAAATATTTTTTTCACTTTAATGCCTTTTTAATTTTTAATAAAAATGTAGATTACACAGCTTTAGATTAACACCATGGTTATATTTTTAGTATTGCCATTTGGGCAACGGTGGCGCCCTCATATATTTTCTACTCTTATTTGACAAACTGTAGGTGATTGTACTGTGCCTGTCTCACTAGGAATTCCTGTGTTGAGAGCAGGCGCATTTTAACATAAGTAGTTTAATATAAAAAGAAGAATAAGGATAACAACAACAATGTTATATACATACATTTAAAGGTACAAGGACAATCAGCATTGTACCAAAGGGAAAGCATGCACTAGGAGGTTATAAAAATATTGTTAATATATGATCTGTCTTTGCTAGTGATCCAAGACTTGGTATCTGATTTGTATTTTACATAATTAGTGTGCTGTCTAATGGTCAGTGGAAGTGTATTATAAAGTTTAGTTGCAAAGTATCTGAAGTTTCTTTGACCAAACATTGTTTTTCGAAAGGGATAAGTAAGAGATTTTGCCCTTTGGTTCTCGTATCACGAACAGTTTGGATATTGTCAAAAACAGTTCTATGTTTGAATAGGTGAGTTAGTATATTTTTTGCATAAAGTTGCCTGTCCAAAACACCGATTCTCCTAAAGATTTCATCCGAACTGCTTGTGATCGGTAGTTTTAGAATAACTTTTATAATTAGTTTCTAGGCTTTGGAGATCGGATCAATGGCGGCAGCATTTGCTCCTCCCCAGGCTATGATACCCTAATCGATTAGAGATTGACATAGTGCATAGTAAATTGTTTTGAGTTGGTTCAGGTTAAGAAAGTTACGAGTTTGTCTAAAGAAGTATATAGATTTTCTAAGTTTAAATTACTGTCAAAAATAATACCCAAGTATTTGATTTTTGTAACACGTTCTAGATGTATGTATGCAGCTGCTAAATCTCACTGCTAAGTCGCCAAGTGTGAAAATAGCCCATTAAACGTAATTAAAACTGCCTTTTGATTGAAAATTTCACCATACAATATTGAAAAAAAAAAAGAAAATTTCACTATACAATATTGAAAAAATGCCCATAATATGCATAACAATAATACTTAAGCATAGAATTTATTAGGCCTATCATACTTACACTAAACAGTAACCAAAAAATATAAGTTGTTCAGGTATGCTTAATTATAAAGCTAATAATGCTTTTATAAAAGTTTTATGAAATAAAATGTGAACTAAGTCAGTTGGAACATCACAAAAATATTCCTTCCCCTACGGAGGTAGGGTGCTTGGCTTGGTGTGAAACGTGTGCGGAATTGGCAACCCTGGAAATAAACATTTATATTAGTTAATTAACAAAATAACATTAGAAATTCATTGTAACATTATTTAAATTATAGAAATTTTTTAATGAACAGAAAATCTATTAATATGGAAACATCAAATTTATTTCAAATCGGTATATTTTACACAACAATAGATATCCATGCAAAAATTACAGAATGTAAGGGTCTTCCACAAGGATTCAAGGTCAGCCCTTTATCTAGGGGGGGGCAAACCGGGGCGCCCGCCCCGGGCAGAAGTTTCAGGGGGTGCTAAAATCGTAATTTATGTTTGATTGAAAAAAAAACTTGATTCACAAAGCGCCTAGTATCCAGCGCATGTTGTTCTATCGATTATTAATTTGATTTTAAAATGCCCAGTTGGTTTTTCAACACATGCAAGTTGACACCCTGTGCACCCTTCACACAGCATCTTAGATGACACTGGCCCTGAGGGAAATTTTTTTCTTCAGGGCCTACTGAGTAGAAATTGATTTATGAATGTATCCTAAGTCAATTTTGAACGCGTGCATAGTCTACATCAGAGGTTCTCAACGTGGGCGATAACGCCCCTTTGGGCGTTTGAGTTTTTTGGGGGGGCAGTAGAAGACCCAGAAAAAATTAGGGGGCATTGAGATGGCACAGTGAGGGAGTGTAAAAATATATGGTCTAAATAAGACTAATAAACGTTTTTTATTTTTTTTTTATTTATTAAAAGAAAATAACTTAGTTTACATCACTTTATTTATTGTACACTATCAACATGTTTCGTGAACCATGTTCACTTCTTCAGGAATAAAAGTATACTAAAGTTAAAAAATTAATTATAGATTACATTTGGAGAGAAGGAATTGAAGGAGGGGGAAGGGTTGACAATAGTGGGAGTTTCGAAGAATTGGGGATTACCATGCTATTAGAAGTAAAAGGCCGGTTAAGTGGGAAGATATTTAAAACAGGGTTAACAAAAATTTTTTGCTTATTAATTATGTCAGCTTTGGAATTTACATTTTTTCTTATTTCTAAAATTTCTAAATTATTGATTTGCGATGTTTTATATCCTGTATGTAATATTTGAAGACCTGAATTTATGTCAAAGCTATGATCATATTTTAATAAATGGTCTGCGAACTCAGAATCGCTATTGCCATTTAGTGCTCTGAGGTGCTCTTTAACCCTAACCTCAAAGTTTCTATAAGTTCTACCTATATAAAACGAACTACAATCATTACAATTGAGTTTGTAAACCCCTGATTTTTTTGTTTTAATTTCGCTATCTTTATTATTGAGTATATATTTCTTCAATTTGTTATTTGTGTAAAACGCTGGTTGAATAGTACCGGGAATATTTTTACTAATAATTTTTGACGTATCGTTGTCGACAAATAAAATTCTACGCCAATGTTTATTGTTATCTTTAGAAATAGGGTAAATATATAATTTGAAAAAATTATGTTTAATTTTTTTATTTAGTATTTCATCTATCAAATTAGTAGAATAGCCATTATTAATTGCTATTTGTTTTATGAGATTTAATTCAAAATTATAGTTAAGAGCTGACAAAGGAATTGTAATTAATCTATTAATCATAGAGTGGAAAGCCGCTAGTTTTTGAGAAAAGGGATGATTTGAAGAATTATGTATAACAATATCAGTATAAGTATCTTTCCGGAAAATATTGAAATCTATTTTAGTACCTGTTAATGTTAAATTTAAATCCAAGAAATTTAAACTCTTATCTTTACCAATTTCCAGTGTGAATTTAATTTTTTTATGTAATTTATTTAAAAAATTTAAGAAAATGTTCAATTGTCTTTCTGAACCTAACCAAATGCAAAATATATCGTCGACATATCTTTTCCAACAATACACATTTTTAAGTAATAACGCACCGCTATTAAAAATCTTATTTTCTAAATTATTAACAAAAATATCTGCAATCAAAGGACTCGTACTACTTCCCATAGCTAAGCCATCCTTTTGTTTAAATATTGTATTATTGAACTGAAAGTAATTCTGTTTAAAAATAACATCAAATAATAAAGTAAAATCGTGAATTAGGTCTTTCGGCAAAGTTGAAGAATTTAACAAATTATTAATAATGGTTTTACTCTCTTCTATTGGAACACTTGGAAATAAATTAACTATATCGAAAGAAACCAACATAGCATGGTTAGGGATTTCCAAATCCTTTAAATAATTAACCAATTCTAACGAATTCTTAACGGTGTATGTTGGTTGGAATACATTAGTATTAATAATTACATTATTTAATGTTGATGCTACTTTGAAAGTTGGGGCATTACAATTAGAAACAACTGGCCTAATTGGTTTATTCAATTTATGAATTTTTAACAGACTATAAAGCTTAGGAATCTGTGGGTTACTTAAAATTAATTTTTTATCATTTTTCAACTTTACAAAAATGTCACTTTTACAATTTTTTACTGCTTGTTTCAACAGGTCTTGACACTTATTAATTGGGTTACTCAAAAACTAGCGGCTTTCCACTCTATGATTAATAGATTAATTACAATTCCTTTGTCAGCTCTTAACTATAATTTTGAATTAAATCTCATAAAACAAATAGCAATTAATAATGGCTATTCTACTAATTTGATAGATGAAATACTAAATAAAAAAATTAAACAGAATTTTTTCAAATTATATATTTACCCTATTTCTAAAGATAACAATAAACATTGGCGTAGAATTTTATTTGTCGACAACGATACGTCAAAAATTATTAGTAAAAATATTCCCGGTACTATTCAACCAGCGTTTTACACAAATAACAAATTGAAGAAATATATACTCAATAATAAAGATAGCGAAATTAAAACAAAAAAATCAGGGGTTTACAAACTCAATTGTAATGATTGTAGTTCGTTTTATATAGGTAGAACTTATAGAAACTTTGAGGTTAGGGTTAAAGAGCACCTCAGAGCACTAAATGGCAATAGCGATTCTGAGTTCGCAGACCATTTATTAAAATATGATCATAGCTTTGACATAAATTCAGGTCTTCAAATATTACATACAGGATATAAAACATCGCAAATCAATAATTTAGAAATTTTAGAAATAAGAAAAAATGTAAATTCCAAAGCTGACATAATTAATAAGCAAAAAATTTTTGTTAACCCTGTTTTAAATATCTTCCCACTTAACCGGCCTTTTACTTCTAATAGCATGGTAATCCCCAATTCTTCGAAACTCCCACTATTGTCAACCCTTCCCCCTCCTTCAATTCCTTCTCTCCAAATGTAATCTATAATTAATTTTTTAACTTTAGTATACTTTTATTCCTGAAGAAGTGAACATGGTTCACGAAACATGTTGATAGTGTACAATAAATAAAGTGATGTAAACTAAGTTATTTTCTTTTAATAAATAAATAATGACATCACAAAGTGACAACCTTTTAGAAGAAGTTTTCTTCGAAAAATTAATAAACGTTGGCGAGAGGGGGCGCCACTATCAAGTTTTTGCCCCAGTTTGAAAAGGTCATAGATCGGGGGCTGTCGCAGTTATCCAATACTCGATGAGTAAAGTATCTTGGCAACTGCCTGGCCAGGATTTTCTTATTTTAAACATAGCTTCACTAGTGTCAGACATCTTGCAACAATGCATGTGCTTTAGATCAGTGTAAGGAACGAAATGGTTAACGAAGAATGATGACAGGATATATAAAAATGACAGCTACATTTTTATTAGTACCAACCGCATTCAGTCCTACATTAACCTATTTGAGAAGGGTGTCATGTATACATGCCAATCGATCGCTTGCCTAAAAAACGAGCGTCATCTATACACAGCGCAGCGTTAAACTGAATTTTGAAACTAAATTCATACTCGATTGAGAAGAAAATCATCCATATACATATATTCTTCGCGATATCTGTTAATTTATCAGTTAGGTATACATATGTTAAATTGTGCAACTAATTTAAAGTCTCGTGCACTTTATGAGAACCTACAGTGCACGTGCGTAGCAATGTTGGATCACAGTCCTAATTTATATGTTTGAACTCAGTTTTCAAACAACGAATGAACAATAAAGGAGCAATAAATCTGTCATCTGCGCACATTCCATCTTCGTTAAGTTGCAGCTAGGATCACGTGACCTATAACGGCTGTCACCGAGGTCAGTATGTTGTTTTTGTATTTTTATTTATTTAACATTTAAACCCGCTAAACTACTTATGTAGTTTGTCAGCAGGTACATAATGACAACATTGGTACATTTTCAAACATTGTATATATATATATATATTTTTTTTTTTTTTTTACATTAACTCCACACAGGAGGCCCTGAGGAAAATAATTTCCCTCAGGGCCTATGTCATCTTTGAGGATGCTGTGTGGAGGGTCTTTTTGAGGAAAGGAAGGAGTTAACATGGGTCTTGAAGAGACTCATGTTGTAGGAGGGAGGAAACACAGAGGCCGGTAAATCGTTCCATAGCCGAGCTGTTGAACTCAAGAACGAATCGTAAAAACGACCCGTTCTCATGTGACTAATATCAACTGTGTACAAATGTTGGGCGCGTGTTTGGCGTGTTTCCCGACTATGCACCGGTGCCGAGGGGATCAATGACGCTAGTTCCTCGGAGCATCTTCCATTGTAATACCGGTAGAACAAGGACAGCATTCCCACCTGACGCCTATAAAATCATATATATATATATATATATATATGATTTTGACGCTAAAATGTCAATTAAATAAATTCTTATACAATAAAAAAGTACAAATAGATTTAGTATATAACAAATGAATATGATCAACAAGTAAATGAATGGTTTCATATACATGAGGTATTATAGAAATTATAATGAAATTTTCCAATCCTTCGAATGTGAGTTTCAATAAAGAATACAAGGACTTCGGGAGGGCATCAATATAAATCATCCCTATCTAATATCCATTTCCTTAGATTATATTTGACTTTACCATTAAAAACGTTATTATTTTTGATTGACATTGGTAGTTTATTAAATATTTTGGGTACAATGCAGTTTAGGGTTCTTTCACCGTATTTATTGGTACATTTCGGAACCACCAATCCTTCATTTTGAGTGAATCTTGTATTATGTTTATGGTAAACTCTTTCCCTATACAATGAGTCGGACAATATAACATGTTGACTTACAATATTATAGAACAACAATCCTCTGACAGGTAAGACATTGAGAGACTTGTATATTAATTTAGTGTCGCTTCTGTGTTCATTAGTGTACTTATGGATTAATAATTTTGTCAAGGAGTTTTGCAATGTTTGGATATAGTTTATATTAGTTTTACAAGAATGTCCCCAAGAAGTAAGTCAATAATGGATGGTGGATTCAGCCAGAGATACATAAATTAGTTTTAAAGTACTTATAGGCATGAAATATTTTATTTTATACATCCTATAATGTATGGGATATTATATTACGTTATATAATTGTTTAGATAACTAAATGTTTGATTGTTAAATTTGATTTGTTATTTATCAACTGCTTAGATTACATGTACTCTTTGAATATTTTTTAATAGAGAAGTCCAGTCCATTTTTTTTATTTTTTTTAATGAAAAATTACCTTCTAACTTAAATTACTGCATATTTTTTTTTTTTTAGAGTTAGTTTTAATAGTTAAAATAATTTTCAAAGTTTTAATTTTTGGAGATCCCTCGAAAACACCCGTATCTATGGTGAATTTTGTGACGTCATCTACTAAAATAACGATTCACTATTTTATGATTGTTATGTTGGTTTTCTTGAATCTCACATAGATTTGCGCAGGCGCGCGGCCATCTTGTTTATTATAACGCGTTGATTGGCTAATGGCTTATTTATTGCAAATGGCGAAATCAAATTCTTTGCAAAACAATGAATGACGTTGATGAATTTTACTTGCAGTATTATGTTTTTGATGATAATTTTCGTTTAAATGATTAATTCACTGTGATATTAGTGTAATTCAGCATAAGTACCAATGCTGCCTTTACTTTTTTTCAGTTTTAGTCCTTAAATAATGTTTTGTTGGTGATTTAGTTTCGTTCGGTTTTTAGGTTACTGACATTACATAATCAAAGGTTACTTCTCTATAATTTTTATGACTTTTCCGCGTGAATTTAATAAAACTTCCATAAAAGTAATATTATTTGATAATGTAAAAGCCTTATGCATGTGTAAATAAATACAAATTCGAGAAATCAACGCATTAATTGCGTAAAACCGAGTCCAAGATGTTGAATTTTTTCAGTTATTTTTTCGGAATTATTATAATATTTTTTTATCCTTTTTAATTGTATGAACGAGATAAAAAGTGAAGTGACAGTTTTATTCCAAATTCATAAAGTAAGAGGACTGTATTTTTAAAATTTTGAATTTTCCTAATTTTTTCGACCATATAATAGAATATGTTTACAGTCGGCTGTTTTTTTTTAAATTTTTTCATTTTGAAATTTAAAATACTGCATTTTTCAAACACAATCGTGTATGTCAGATACAAAAATCTAAAAGGCAATTCTATTAACTTTCTATAAAGGTATATATATGCTTTTACGACATCTTCAAAAATAAGAAATACCTATATAGAACATTCGCTTGTGTCATACCTAAATTCCCATATAAATGACGTATAGCATAAATAAACCAGTCATTACCGTGATTACTATCGTGACGTCACCACAGAGCATTACACAGCATACCAACCAACCTGACGCTGTGTTTTAACGAGAATATTAAAAATGCACTTTTTAATATTTTTTTAAAAACTGTATGTTTAATATTATTAAATAAAAGTTATATATTCAGAATCAGCGTTTATTGGTCTATATGAACATATTTTTTTAAAGCCATAATATTTTTCACTGGAGTTCCTTATTGACACTATATTCAATTAAAATGAGATTAATAAATTGTGAAAAATCTGCCCGTCCACCGGTATTGCAAATTCGTTAACGACATCGTTGTAGAAAGGTTAATAGTTTCCTAATGGAAACTTATAAAATCTATAGGTATGGGTTCCATGACAACTCAAAAAAGTGGCCTTTGAAAAGTCATTAAAAGTGACAGAAAGAAATGTAAAAAATAGCCTGTGACCTATTTAATTTTTTTTTTTTTTTTAATCACTTTAAATGACTTTTGAAAGGAGTGATAAGGTGAAGAAATAATGAGTGGTTTTACTACCTAACCTTGTTTTGGCTAATTGCTGTATTCCTCTTTGAGCCGTGTCTTGCCTTCGTCGCTGGCGCCGCCTGTCTGCTTCACGTCATCGTCATCCATACCGTCGTCCTTGCTGTTCTCATGCAGAAGGACATACTCGCGCTGGCTGAAGCCAAACTTCACCACATCGCGCTCCAGGAGCTCCACGTACTTGGTAGGGTCGATGCGCTTGTTGTTGACAAATGTGCCATTTGCTGAACCTGTACGCAAATTATTACAAATTAATCTTTTGATACATATTCTATAACAGTGATGACCAAACCGTCTAATGAGCCCATTTTACTATAAATAATAAAAAATTTCTATTCATATACATATTCTTAAATTTTGTAGTTCGACCTTAATCGTTTCAGTGCTTATTAAGTTTATTTAATCAAGTATGAAATGTATTGTATAAATTGCTAGGGATGTTTTGCATTTTTGATTTTAAAAAGTATGGTATTAAAAAAAAAATGCAATAACTTGGTCAAAACCAAACAATTTTAATGATTCTTTTTGATTATACAAGAATGATATTTTATGAATAATAAAAGTCTTCATTTATCGGAACAAAGGTCTTGTTATCTATAGTGTCGCTGTCATTTGATACATTGCGATCGTCCGCAATATAACTAATCGACAATATAATCACCGACATGGTGAAAAATATGGATTTACTTTAGGGTTTATTTTTTAAAAAAGGATAAACAATAAATACAATTATCAAGACATACGCCAATCGCAATAAACCACAAACACATTGAACACGTGCTCTCACTGAAAATTGCAGCGCGAAAGCGATGTATCGCAATTTAAGCAACTAACGTTAACAGCGCATTAAGAGGAAACCGGGTGGTGTTTTTTCCATACAAACGTATTCCTCATTTCCCTCTCTGAATTTTGACACTAGAGAAAATATTTTTTTTACATAATATGAATATTGACCGCAAGCGTGTCGGTACGTTTTGATTTTTTCGATAAGTTACTTTTTATAGGAGTTATAACCCTTCAAAAATTGTTAAAATTGCCTTTTTTTAACGCCATCAACAAACGTTCAGTATACAAATTAGACGATGTATTTTTAAAAAAAGCAAAAGGTACAGACATAGAATGTTTTCTTCCAATACATTTGGTAAAAAAAATCTTGGAAATTGGTTCAGTTTTGGAGTAGAAAAATGAGGACTACAAAACCTCGATTTTGACAATTTTATTTAGGTATTATCAGGCTGAGGTGCATGTGTCCCTTTCTCTCGGTATTCGGGGGTGAGGGGGGGCGGAGAGGGTTTTGTTGAATACGTATACAGTCAACGAAGTGATGTGACATTCTCAATAATTATATCGATACACTAGTCCACTAGTGTTGTCATGTCCCGAGTTATCGATGTTTTTTTAAAATTATTTTTCTGTTTGGTGACTTATTTTGAGTGTGCCAATACTTGCCGAGCTTATTTACTAAAGTTATTGTGACAAATTTAATTTGTTTACGTCAAATAAATTAATGGAAAAAAATTGAAAAAAAAACACCTGTTACAGACAGACCCCGAGATGATTCCGTTCCGTATTGCCGAGTTGGATATGGAACACAAAAATTAATTAAAATATTTTTTGATAACTTTTGAAGGTTGTACTCAACATAATATTATCCCTTTATAGGACACTTTTTTTAAGATACAACTACCGAACCAAAAAAAAACTTTTATATTTGACTAAATATATTGTTCTAGATTTTTTTTTCAAAAAAATTATATTTTACAAGAAAATGTGTGATGGTAAGTACATACACCACTGATCGTTTGATGGAATGCTGGTACAGCGTATGTTCAGTGGTACATGCATCTACCAATGTTGTTGAATCGATTATGTTATTATAATATCATATTATACAAATGAATATTGAAATCTATGTATAAGAGGCACCATATTGTTTATTGTGCTACATATTAGGTACATACACATAACTAGTTTAGTTTTTATTTAACTTTTTTAATACGTTATATTATTACAGAAAAATGCACTTTTGGGAATACCTCCTACATCACTTGACATTTTCAATCTTCTTCAATGATCTAATATTTTTTGTTTTTAAACGCTTTATTGTAAAAAAAATTACTGTTTAACATCTACACAATGAAATTAAAACAATTTATGGTCCAGACCTTTCCCTCGCCGGTAAATTTCTTGGTATGCGACCGTCAATTATTTCTGGTAAAAGGCATTGGTGGTAGAAATTTTCTAACAGTGGAACGATTTTTTGCCAGATTTCATCGTCCCTCTCAATTTTTTCATACAGCAAACCTTTTGGACTCCACACAACAAAATAACAATAATTACGACGAGTAATATGTAACTGGCCTTGTACTTGGTAGAAGTAATTATGATTCCGTTTTAATGTTAAAGAATGGTCTTCCAATTTACAGTAATCAATTATCTTTTGTGCAATTCCCTCTTCTGGTGACATATTTGCTATACTATAAGGGCATTTAATTTCAATTATAGAATCCTCACCGATAAGGCCATCCGGACTTGCCGCTAAAAAGTTTTTGGTTTTATCGATAAATAGCCAACAAACGGATACCTGAAAACTTGTTTTTTTTTTAAATTGCTCTATTGCTAGGCTTTCATTTTCTTTTCCATAATTTGTGGCCATAGTTCCTTTGAATTGTGAGTACAGTAAAGAGTTTAGTACTCCCGTAACTGAAGTTTTTTGCCGAAGCTTATATATTTTTCCAAAGTTAGACGCCGTTATCCGCTTACGTCTTTCAATTGCCCACAGATTGTTATTGCTTTGGCCTACCGTATTCCGTTCGAGCTCTTCCTTATTGGTTGAAGATAATTCTTTGAGAAATTCCTCTTTTTTCGTTTCAAATATTTCAGGTGGCATATCTGGTTCTAATTCCAATTGACCATAATTTTCATCGGGCCCTGTAACTTTTTTTCTTTTTTCTGTCGTATTTTCATTATACTTTAGTTTTTTTTTTCGACACATTTGTTTATTCTCCTTCGAACGTCGTTTTCTCTCTATAAAGTGCTTCGTGTATTTGCCGGGACTGTGGCCTTGGATTTTCTTTTTTGTATTCTTGAATGGGTTGCCAATTCACTATTCCACGAAGTTACTGCTCCAAAACATCTTGCTTGGTAAGATCCTCTTGTAGTAAAATTTACCCTTTTTCCACCTATAAATTTGGCGATAACGTTGTTGAATTGCTCCACAGTGTTATTTGTCACGTCAATAATAAGACTTTCTGCATTTGCTATTAGAGACAATAAGAATTGTTGGATATCAGTCCATATTCCACAATCTCGAAGATCGCTTACTAAATTTGGATCATCAGTATACTTCTCCGGCTTGCAATAGTACGATGCACAATTTTTATGATCACCAAACACATGATTTGCGGTATTTTTTATGTCCATTTTCAAATTTTTTATTTTATCACTTTGTACTGTGTTTTCTTGCTCTTTCCTGTAATTTATTGCTCCAACTACAGCTCTTCTCATGCGTAAAACGTTTGCTTCAACCTTTTTCCTTATATGAACTGGTACAAAGCCTTTAGCGTTGTTGGTTTTTTTTCCAAGTGCTTTCATTTTGTTGCAAAAATTGCGGAGTAAGTGATTTTTGCACTCTATTTTTTGTACTATAAGGTTAGGACCATATGGCATTTGTTGCATTATTTTTTTCATGATGCTGGAGTCGCCATCACCAACTAGTTTGTTAAATTTCAATCCATGCATTTCCATGCTTCTCGAGAACCCTTCTGCTATAATGTGGGCTTCCATGGCATTAGCACTGTCACGCCAGTTTATGAAGCACCTGTGCTCAGAAGCAACTATGTGTAGTTTAGTAGCTCTAGCACATATGCAGCAGTATGAGTTTCGCACTCCCAGAAATAAAACCTTTTTAGTTCGTAGTCCAACTATGCACCCTGCGCCAGATGAGGAGCTAAATCCACTTTTGTACGACCTCTTTGCCCAGGAGCCATCTGCAACCACCGTTACCAAAGGATAGCCACCCTCGTCTACGTCACCGTTTAAAATGGCTAGCCTTTTTTCTTCTTCACCAGCTGCGATCATTTCTTTTAAGGCACATTCTTCAATTGTTGGCGCTAAACATTGTTCTATGTTCGTGTAAGTCTTACAATCCATATTTGGCATATTTAAAACCCCACAAATTTCATTCCATTGTGAATACCCATTTCCTGTACACATCACTCCTTCGACGACAGCAGTATTTATAGACATTTTCCGTTTCGGGTCTTCGGAGTGAATGTATTCTATTTTCTTGCACATTTTGCACTCGAAAACATACTGGCTTAGAAGACCATTTCGTCGTTCCTTCATAAATTTTAAATCGGAAAATGTGCAGTTGGTGTGTTCGTGCTTTATATTTGATATCTCCGAAAACAAATATTTTATATCCACAATTCTGCGACCTTCGAAATTATCGGTTTCATCAATATGGTCTGGTTCTATCACCAAATCATCAAGCGTTGTTGATGATGATGAACTTGCGTTTTCGTCTATATTTGGAGCAAATGATTCATCCATGGAAGTTTCATGCATTAGTGAAGATGTAGTTAAGTTTCCAAAAGTAGTATCGATGACATCCATATCCCTGTAAATGCAAATGATTTATTTATTTAAATTTGTCCATCCCATTTTCCCGTTATACATGCTACATAATACACGGCTCTCATAGCATAAATCTTTAGGTTTTTCTCGTAAGTCGCTCACGTAAGAGAGTTATGGCAAAATTATCAATGTAAACGATACCCATTGGTAATTTTGCCATAACTCTCTTATGTGAGCAACTTACGGGAAAAAAAACTTTACGTACGTAAAGGTAACCTTAGGAAGGTTCAGTAGTAAGAGTGACAGGAAAGCGATATTTCGACTTACCTAGATGTCGAACGTGGTGCAACATGAATCTGTCGTTTGATACTAATAATCGGTTTTTTTCGTCTAGCAGATAAAAACAAACGCGCTTTGTTTCCATTTCTTTTACCCATTATTTATCTGTAAGAAAAAAATTTTTGAGTTGAAGGTAGGTAATATAGTAGTCGATTTTATGTAACTCAATTTCTAAATACACATATCTTATGCTACGTATATATTTGCGAATAGTGGCGTGCACAGAATTTGAAAATTGAAATTTCGGAAAAAAAATAATTTTCAGCTTCGACAACATCATTAATGTCGTATTTTCAATCTTAGGATTCTAGCCCACTGAAAAATCAGTGCACGCCACTCTTTGCGGACAGAGACGCGAGCCGAACCACGAATTATGGTAAAGGTACGAAGCAACCGCAAGCGGCGCAGCGTTTCGGGCAGTTTGCTTTTGCTTCGTTCCTTTCCCATAATCCGTTGTTCGGCTGGCGTGTGTATACGCAGCCTAAGACGTAGAATAATATTTATTATAGGTTACTAGATATGTTAACAAATGTACCGACTTGCACTAATGCACTTTATGCATACAGTCAAAACTGATGAATTTACGTTATTCAGGGAGAGCCAAAAAACAACAACATTTTTAGCGATATTTATATGTTTAATTAAAAAAGGAAATTGTGTTGTAATATTGAGTTTTTATGAATGAATAGTTTATGTTTATAATAATAGTTTATGAATAATTTATGAATAGTTTAGTAGGTATCTACTCACCATATGTCCTATATGTGTAAATCGTGAGAAATGACCAAACAGATTTCAATATTCAAGGGGGTTTCAGGGTCAAAATTCGAAGGTCTGTATTTGACGTAGAATAGTTTCCAGTAAAAAGGCTAGTCAAAAACAGTAGAGTGATGCAGCCAGCGAAAAATAAAAACACTATACAATCACAAAGTACGTGATGTACCTACTGCGCCTATGCTGCCGTTTTATAAAAAAAGATGGTATGAATCTCCCGATATTACTAAACCAAAACAGCGTGCATCTTACTTTACTAATAGTAACAAGATGAATGAACTATGAGCGCAGAAGATATCTATTATATAGGAATACGCACGCTCAAGTCGCGACGCGTATTGACTTATCTGTTGCAGCAGGCAGCAACCTGTATACACGCACCCACAAGTCTCATTGACTTGTGCGTGTGCAGAAGATGAGCTCGGAGCAGGCAGTCACATGTATTTGTAGTAAGTAATAATAATAATAAAGTTAAGTACAATACAATATTAAATAATGTAGACCTCGCTATTTTATTACGAATATGTACCTAGGCACCTACTTAATTTTTGGAATAAATGATTAACAGTAAATGAAATAATAAGAACGCGAAGTCGCTGGCGGGCGCGGCACGGCGATTCGTGCTTCCAACACCTGCAGCCACGCACACACACGCATTGGGGTTCACCAATACACCGATAGCGCTTTTGCTGTCCCCGCTGAGATGAACGAAATAGAAATAATTTTTACAAATACCTATCGTTAAAATTTCTCGGCGCTCCTGCGCGCTCTTAACGCTCGGTCGCATTCTAGCGGTTAAGGATGGGTTGTTTAAAAAATTTTAGCAATTCAATTTAGGTTAATTTTCACATTTTGTGTAAGTTCCATTTCAAGTTCCGATATTATATCATTATAGGTCAGTTACTTCATAAAAATTAAATAACCACAGAACTTGAATATAACTTTCACAAAATGTGAAAATTTCCATAATCAGTCTCTTAAGTTACTTAAGGAATGTAATCACAAAAAAACAATATTGTCATCATAGAACAAGACTAATTCTCTGTTATTTTCTTAATTATATACCTAATCAGTTATATACTTACTAAGTAATCAGACTTTAACATTGAATATTGTTAATGAAAATATAATATTAGATCTCCCTTCAAAATGAACAATGTTTTTCTTAAAAAATTAAACAAACATCAAAAATTTAACAAAAATAATCATAAAACTCTCATATAAATTACAAAACAATCTACTGGATATTATATCGAGTTAAACCTACCGAAAATGAATAAAGCGACGTTGTTCGAGATGTGCCTTTGGAGAAAGTTGGTTTTGGTAATTGCAAAACTACATCTCTAACATCCACACTTGCTTTGTCTTCCACAATTGGAAATATAAACTTAGAAAACCCTGCTTTTTTTCTGAGATATAATACTTCATATTCTGTCACATTATACTTAAATACAACTTTGGCAACGTAGTGAATCACAGCTTTCTTCTTCTCAAACTTAATTAGCAGGAAATCTCCAATATTTATGTGTTCAGGATTAACTGGTTCTTCATTAAGAGGTTCCTCTTCTTCCGATTCCGACGGCATTTCAATGTCTTCACTATCACTCGTCATCACGACTTCATCTTGACTAGAATCGGAATCTATTTCTGCAGGCAAAGAAGTCACTCTCTTTTTCTTTTTTGGCTCAGTTAATCCCAACAGATTTTTCGCTGTTTTCAATTCTTTTGCATGCTGTTTTGCTTTTTGTAATTCTCTTTTCCTGTTCTTTTCATTACGTAAGCTTTCTAATCTATTTTTTTCTGGTGTTTCAGTGTATATTCTTGATCGTCCCTTTTCTCTTCCTTTTCTTTTTAAGACACTGTCAGTAATCGCCTTTTTTGGATAAGGTCTAACTACTTCAGGAGTAAGAATAGCCTTTGATGAAGAAACATGTAGAGGATCGTCAGCATCAGACACTGAAACTGGGTCGGCATCCAAAGTAGGAGTTTTATTTTGTTATCTATCAACAACCTCATTATTTTGACTTGTTTCTGAGTCTACAAAATGTAAATCTTGTGTGTTGTGAGTGTTCTCATCTGTCAAATCGTGATAATCGTGATCGTGGGTTTGTACGTGCGCACCATTTTCTGAAAAAAAAAACAATAAAATAAACTATTATTTTTGACGGGGCACTTTAATACAATAAAAGGGCAGATTTATATGTATCATTTTACCCCGCACATTACCGTATCAAAGTGCCCCAAAGGACTTTTTCCACAAACAATTAATTTTATCAAATATATAATAATCTTGCAATCAAAAACATTTTAAAATACAATAATAACTATATTTACTTACCTTTAGTAACAAATAATAACAAAAACAACTAAGAGTATCCTCCTGAGACACAATTACATTTCACGTATTTTTTTTGTAGGCAGCGGCGCACGCCACTTCCAACACATTAGTGACCGTTGGTTGAGGCCCATAAATATACCAATCCAACGGCAAACTGAAACTGGCGGTGAGCGGTGTCACAACTGTCATTCTTGTGAATGTCCTTGAGCAGTCTAGTGATGTGCCGGACTGTGTAGCGTTTATCGGTTTTGAGATATAGATACTGTACCAATGTGCCCCGTGAATCAATGTGCCCCCCCTCCCCCTACAGTTGTACATGTTCCTATTTTTGGGAACCTACAACTTCCTTCTCTACAAGTTTGTAACCACTGTAACGCCAACTCTGTTCTTTGGGACAACTTATTAATATAAGTTTGTTTTCTCCATGCAAATCTGCAGCTTAAAAAAAATTAAGTAACTCTTTTTAAGATTTCTTATATGGCCAAGATCTAGAAAGCCAAAAGATGTCGAGGGATTTGGTAAAAGGTTTTTTCTCAAAGTTCAAAATTTCCCGGGTTTTGTTAGTTAGACGGCCATTTTTTCTTGTTTGTATGATCTGAGTTAAGTTTTAAGGTTAGGAAATACGCAAACATTATTTATATAAACCTGATAACCCACTATGGGCAAGTTTTTCTATCTCCCCGGACTTAAATAGTTATTTCAAGTAGTCATCGCCACCCCGGGAACCAACTCTCTCCATCGGTCACCCTAAATGTTTCGCTACGCTTGGTGTCTTAGCAGGGGTTCCCGGCAGAGGCAGTCCGTGATTGTTCAGCGAGCGAGAGTGCTAAGATTGAAAAATTGGACTAAAAATGTTGTTGATACGGCGCATCCCCAAACTGAAAGAATCCTGAAATTTTTCGTACAAAAAGTTGAAATTTTGAAAAAAGATATTTTCAGCTACAGAAACGAGAAAGCGTTGTTAAATTAATACATCCAAAGCTTGTTAAATTAATTCATCAAAAAACATATTTTCTTATTGGAATAAAACACTAACAATGTTTTTTTAAATATATTTATTTATATGAAAATACTTATGAATAAAACATGAACATAGGTAGATCTTAAAACACAAACATTGTCGCTATTTTGGAAACATTTGCTCTGTACGCGTACACGTACATACACTGTACAATAAATAATGAATTAAATTACATAATATTATACAGTAAGTTATAACTTATAACACAATCTTCTTAATATACAAAAATGAATGTTTCTTTGTTTGTTCCTTAATCGTTCATAAACCATTTTTATAATCTGATTGCGATGAAACATTGGTAAGTTGTTGTGCGCACGCCCGCGAAGGTTTATATGTATAATGGTGAGTTTTTTTACATTAGCTCCACCCAGGTGGCCATGAGGAAAACAATTTCCCTTGGAGCCGATATTATCTTTGAAGATGCTGTGTGGATGGCTTTTTAGGGAAAGGAAGTTTAGGGAAGGAAAAGGGTATGAAGAATGGGTCAGTGTGTCCAGGACTGACGGAGTTCGGCTGGAGAGGCCAAAAGATCTCCATCAACCTCTCTCCCGATCCGGCCCGCCGCGCAATAGGTGGGCAGACGCATCCGCCGCCAAGACCTAGACAAACCTCACGCCATGAACCCGGGCACCCCTGCTATGTCACTAAACGTAGCGAACCACTTAGAGTGTCCTATGGCAGGATTGTTGATTATCCAATAAATAGTTCCGGGGCGGTGGTACCCATACCTACCTTCCAAAATAAATAAGAGAAGGCGGGAGCGGGGAGAGGGAGGGGAATCCTGGAGGGGGTAAATGAATGAAGGAGAGGGGATTCGCGGGAGGGGTGACGAGAGAGGGAGGAAGTTGAATGGGAACGCGAGGGGGTAGGAGGAAGGGGAACGCGAGAGAGGAAAATGCGAGAGGGGTGGGGGTCGCGGGACTGGTGGACGAGGGGGACAGAGGGAGGAATTGCAAAAGAGAAATAGTATCGGTACCTTATATGAGATAGCAGTGGGTAAATTTGGAAAATAAATGCTTCTCACACGGGCGGCTGTAGTCTGCTCACGCGTAGGAAAACGTTTTCTTTTTTCGTGTACGAACCAGACGAAAAAAAAACAAAAAATATTGTATATCCAAAAGCGCGTTACAAGTCAGGTTCGCCTCGTTATATAATCGTGAAAACAAGCTTGTGGGTCCGAGTGGTTCAAACAGAAATAAAAGACAAACACTTTTTTCTTTGAGTGGCATTGCAACGGATGCCGGTTATTCGCTTGAAAACAATAAAAATTTGAAAGTAAATTTGTTTGACGGCTGATTTAGATCTACTTGTATTATGATATGATTTTAGATTTTCACGACCAAAAGTAATTTCGTTATTTATTTTTGGGATGTTATGATTGTTATGTCGTGTTGCGCTACCTTCTTTAGCCAACGTTTCAGACGGCGACACAGTGTCCAAAAGGTTGACTAAAGAAGGAGGTAGCGCAACACGGCATAACACCCTAAAAATAAATAAGGAAAATAGATTTATTATCATTATTTCCAGCATGAGAATTGATGCCAAAATTATTTTTCCTTATTACTATTAATCGTTACAAAAGGTAGAGTAACAGTTTAGTTAAATGTGTATTTCTCTTTGTCTACGTTAACTTTCAATTTTAGATTTAGAAACACAATATTTCAAACATTCTATTTTTTGTGAAATAGTATGGTAAATATCACAAATTCGAAAAAAAACTTAAGGCGAATGTGTCGCTATATCTACGTGTTTTGACAAACTTGAGGAGGGCCAACCCAGCCAAACAGCACGTGGCGGTATCAAAAGTTTCAATATCGATGTCAATACCCAGGTATTATTAGCGCCATGGCTCCTTGGCGCCTCGTCGGCGCCCGGAGCGGACTGCTACAATTGCGCCGCCTGCGCAGGTGCGGCCCTGCGATCCAACACAACTAGCTTATTGGGAATGTACGGCGAGCGATATGCCAAAATACGCCATGCCACATCTTTTACAGCTGCGTGTGGCACAGGTCATACATAGAAAGGTGTTTCGCCACTTTGTTGCTGCAAAATACCAAAAAGTTAAAGTAACATCATTTTTGCTGCAAAGTACCACCACTTTTACTTAAAAATAACTCCGATTTACCCAAAAAGTAAAGCAAATTTTGCCGAAAAAATTACGCGATTTTTTCAAGTCCCTAGTCATCATCACTATAGGTATATTATCATTCTACGTACTTAGGGGCATCCATTAATTACGTGAGCAGTTTTTCTTCCAATCTAGACCCCCCCCCACTGTGAGTTAAATTTGGGTCAATTCGTATATTCTTTTCAAGTAACGTGAGATTTTGCTGGACCCCCCCCCCCCGTTTGTGCTCACGTAATTAATGGATGCCCCCTACGGATAACTCGAAGGTCACCACCCAATTTAAAACCATCAAAAGCATAAATAACATCAAAAGCATAAATAACATCAAAAGTAAACCGTTAAATTTAGGTCGTTACTGTTAGATGATTCCATGAAATAGAAAATATGCTAATCAAAATACAAAAAAAATTATATTAACCAACAATGGCCACTGTCCTTTGTTTTACACCGAACCAGTGGCGTAGCTAGCATGGGCGGATAATGTGGTGTCACCCCCCCCATTAAAGTTGACAAACGCAAATTTCAACTTCATAACAAATTGGTTCGTCCTGGGGGGGAGGTGGATAGAGAATTGTGCTCTTGGGGGGTGACACTCGATCGGGTGGCACCCAGGGCGGACGGCCCCCCCCACGCCCTCGCTACGCCACTGCACTGAACCATTGGCAGACTCAAGGAGATAAAATTTATGGATTCACAGGTACATTGTCTATTTACAGATGATTAGAGCTGATAAGTAGTAAGCACGTCAAAAAGATTAAAATAATCTTTGTACTGTATTACAACATAGAGATGCATTCCGTAGATGTCACGAACTTGACTTTTATTTATATTAGATATTCATAATATATATTTATCACTGGCAAAATAAAGAATTATCATTGTCTTGAACTGAAAGGTCATCTACCTATTTGTTGGCCTCGAGCCCATGTCTAAGAAACAAGCAACCGGATTTTTACCCGTCGCAGTGCCGTTTTTTTTTACAGTAACAACACACAAATAATTTCCGTCAAAGCCTATCTCATTTTTGAAGAAAAAGGGTCTTGAAGAGACCCATGTTGTAGGAAGTAGTAAATCGTTCCACAGCCGAGCTATTGAACTCAAGAACGAGTCTTAGAAGCGACCAACTCTCATGTGACAAATGTTAACCGTGTACGTATGTTATGCGCGCGTTTGACGTGTTTACCGGCTATGCAACGGTGCCGAGGGAATCAATGACACTAATTCCTCAGAGCATTTTCCATTGAAATACTGGTAGAAGCAGGACAGCATTCCCATCCGACGCCTGTGCTCTAAATATTGCAATCCGTTCATTAACGTGGGAGAATCAATCAAACGGACAGCCCGTTACTGCACAGAGTCAGGTGTTTTTTCAGATATATTACCTACTTACTTCAGATATTATTATTTTTGTTCTTAAAATAACTTATTGCTAGAATAATGTTAGTTTTTTTGGCAAACTCCTTGCATTAAAAAATTGTACTTTTTTTCCTTGTATAAATTAAATAATTAATTGAGATCATTATAGGAACATTGAAGGTGGGAAAATTGGAATAAATAAAGTATTATTTGTGAGGTGCAATTTATTTGGGTATTAAATAACTTAATGGACACAAAATAATAGAAGTTATTTAGATTTGTTACAAACATCTTGTCACTGGGCTTCGTCTACAATTCACACATTTACAGGTTTATTCTCCAAATCCGCCCAGTGACAACACACGACTTATAATACTCATAGATCTTATTTTTGATAAACCTCATTTGGAAAATATTGGGTTTTTCGATGTGACGCCTGTAAAACACAGTATTAAACACAGTACGTTCATAAATGAATTAAAATGTCCTTTTTCCTGTGGTATTCATGGCTTAAGTATCATGGTATACAAACAGCATGTTTCTGTGTTGGCTGGTCCCATATCTCATATTGTTAACCTTAGTTTTAAGAGTGGCATATTTCCTTTTCATTATAAGAATGCTAAGGTTGTACCTCTTTTCAATAATTATCAGCCTGCTGATAACCGGCAATCAGATGGTCACGGGTTCAATTCCCGTTGGCGGCCAGTATCTTTTCTCGGAAGATTTTTTCAATGTAGATGAGTGTTTCAGGCTGATAATCAGGGGCGTGCACTCCATATAGGCACATAAGCACTGCCTACCCTAACGTATTTGTAAAACATAAGCATGTAAATAATATTATAATTTATTAAATTATAGCTAAAAATAAATACACACTTTCAAAAATAAGCGCGACAAAGATGAGCAACCGAAACTACGCGAGTGCCACATCAAACACTGTAACTAGAAACTACTCCTCCGACTGCATCACTAAAATGCGGCCTAAGCATAGAACATACAAATAACTAGACGAGAACTTACAGATGAGGGGTAAAAACCAACTATGGCGGGGCGAAGAGAGGAAAGAGACTTGTGATTCGCCAAGTCTTCTTCATTGTCTAAGTATGTGTTTCATAGACATACAGCGTCCGCGCGTAAAATGTACGACGAGAGCACGACATTGGTCCGGACACGCCCAGCCGGTTCCGAAAAATGGTTCCAATGGGAGGGGGAAATAACACGTTTTTTAACACGTAAGGGCATGTCCATATATTTTGTACGTCCGTGGGCCTAAGCAGGAATTATTTCTGCTTAGAGCTAACTTAATATTATTACAATTACACTGTCAACCCATCAACATTAATATTATTCAAGTGTATGCACCAACAGCGGAAGTGAGATATGATGGTGATGTGGAATCTTTTTATGACTCACTAGCCAGTACATTGCAAAGTTTGAAAGGAGGAGAAGTCAATTTTGTCATTGGAGACTTAAATGCCAAAATTGGTGAAGGTCGCCGCTCTCATATAGTTGGTGAATATGGCTTAGGCATAAGCAATCAAAGAGGTGATAGACTATATGAATTCTGCCAGGATAAAAATATGGTTGTATTAAATACTTGGTTTAAACTCCCGAAAAGAAGGCTTTATACATGGAGATCACCTCAGGATGGAACAATCTATGATATTGTCAGGAACCAAATTGACTATGTGTTAGTAGACCATAGATTCAGGAACTCTGTAAAGAGAGTCACCACGTACCCTGGTGCAGACATTGGTTCTGACCATGTTTTGTTAACTGCCGATATTGTTTTATGCTTAAAACAAATAAAAAAAGCCCAAAAACAAAATTAAAATGGATATCTCGAAACTCCAAGAAGAAGGGGTCAGAAATAAGGTATCTCAGACTTTGAACGATAATATTAGACTACTCCCTCGTGATCCATCAATAGAAATACAAACACAGTGGGATAACCTGAAGTCAGTTATATGTGAAACCTGTGATACAAATTTGAAAGCTGATAAGCAAATTAGAAAAAAGAATTGGATGACTGACCACATTTTGAACTTAATGGATGAGAGACGTAAACATAAACATAATGAGACACAATATAAAAACTTACAAAGAACGATTAGATGTGAAATTAAAAAAGCCAAAGAAGAATGGATGAAGTCACAGTGTGAAGAACTAGAGTCGTACAGTCGTAGTCACAATGCATTTAAACTTCACAAAAATTGAAGGAAATTACAGGCACTTCTAGAAGAATTACTCCATCATGTTTAGTTGACGATTCCAATAAATTGATATTGGATGAAAAAGATATTTTACAAACATGGGAAAAGTATATTCATGATACATTCAAAGATATTAGACCTGACATTAATATTCCTAACGATCAATTGCATGGACCATCGATTTTAAAATCAGAAATTCTTCATGCGATAAAGACTTCAGAACATAGAAAAGCGTGCGGACCAGACGATATTCCAGTTGAGGTGTTGAAGCTCTTTGATAATGAAAATGTTGACTACCTGTTGAGGTTATTTAACTCTATATATGACACAGGGAATATACCCCAAGATTGGCTAAAATCCACCTTCGTGACATTACCTAAAAAACAATACCCTAAGAAGTGCAGTGACTATCGATTAATAAGCTTGATGAGTCATGTCCTTAAATTATTCCTTAAAATAATACATGCTCGGATACGCGATAAGTGCGAGCAGGACTTAGATGACACTCAGTTTGGCTTCAGAAATGCGTTCGGTACGCGTGAAGCATTATTTTCTGTCGACGTACTATTGCAAAAGTGTCGTGACCAAAGAAAGGAAGTCTTTGCCTGTTTTATTGACTACGAAAAGGCATTTGACAGGGTAAAACATGCTGACCTAATGAAAATGCTTGCGGATTGTAACGTTGACACCAAAGACCAGAATTTCATTAAAAACCTGTATTGGTTCCAAACAGCAGAAATAAGACATGGGAATGAGAGATCTAATGCAATCGCCATTCAGCGTGGAGTACGACAAGGATGTATCCTGTCGCCACTATTATTTAATCTTTATTCCAACTATGTCTTCAAAAGAGCCCTAAGTAATACCCAGAAGGGTCTCAAGATCAACGGAGTTGTCATTAATAACATAAGATATGCAGATGATACTGTATTACTAGCTGACAGTATCAGTGACCTCCAAGACCTATTAGATCTTGTTAATAATGCTGGTGAGCAACTGGGCCTAACAATCAACGTCAATAAAACTAAATGGATGACTTTTGGACGACTAGATCACTCTGGATCAATGATTCAGTTAAATGGTTGTAATGTCGAAAAGGTGGAGAGATTTAGATACCTCGGCAGTATCCTCACGGAGAATCTTGACCCAGATATAGAGATTAGGTGCAGAATTGAAGCAGCAAGAACTGCATTCATAAAAATGAAATCCCTCTTCTGCAATGACAATATAAGCTTAAAATTAAGGCAGAGAATGCTAAAATGTTATGTGTGGTCGGTCTTGCTGTATGGTTGTGAAACATGGACCTTGAAAATAAATACCATGAACAGGTTAGAGGCTTTCGAAATGTGGCTTCACCGGAGAATGCTCAAGGTCCCATGGACCAACATGATCACCAACATAGAAATTCTCAGGTGGGCTAGAGCAGATAGGGAACTGCTTACATTAATTAAAATCAAGAAAATTTCATATCTGGGTCATATACTTCGAGGGGAGAAGTATCACTTGCTCCATTTAATATTGAAAGGCAAGATAGAGGGTCGCCGAGGGCCTGGTAGGAGACAAATGTCTTGGCTGCGAAACATACGAGAGTGGACTGGCATTAGAAGTGTGGAGGAGCTATTCCGGGCAGCGCAAGACAGAGAGACCTTTTCAAGAGTGATCGCCAACGTCGGGGGGACCTGATAAGGCACATAAAGAAGAAGAAGAAGAGCTAACTTCAGACAAGATATAATATCAATGTTTACGAAATGCACGTAGCATAGAGTAGAACTGTCGTTTTGAATTTGCTTCTATGAGTTTTTTTGTTAGTATTATGCAGTGCTTTCTGGAACGAATTAGCAAATGGCAATCAGTGACGACAGTGACATCTGTTGTTATTTGAAGTATGAAGTGTGAGACAACGCCAACGGCCTTTATCAAGGCCACCTCGGATATCCAGTAATTGGCTTGTGATAATATGCATAAATGAAGCGATTATTTATTAATATTATTATTGGATATTTGATGTGGCTTAGATAATCCAAACCTACATCATCTGCAGCCAGCAGCAAGCACATTTAGCGAAAACTTGTACGAAGGAAGTTATCTGTGGTAAGTTTATTTTTTATTTATTTTAATGAATTCGGCGGTTTTCTTACTGCCTACCCTGATCAAAAGCTCTGTGCACGCCACTGCTGATAATTATTGATTATAATATTTGTTATTTCTTTATCTGTTTATAAATCATCTGTCATGAATTAATTGTACTACTAAACATGTAAAAGCCCTCTGGGCGTTGAATAAAAAAAAAAAATTAAAAATATAAAAACCATACCCTAGCATGACGCTTGAGGCAAGTGCAGCATAGCAAGTCTCAGATAAACTACTAATAAATAGCAAGAGACATGCATCTGCACACCTTCTTTCGCTTGCGGTCCTGCTATACTATAATGTGACTCACCTTCAGAAGATTTTTTCTTGGTTCTGGTCTTCCGTGTGGCCGTTGTGTTGATGGAGCAGTCAGATTCAGAATGTTCCGCTTCAACTGTGGTGTTTTTTGACTGGCGCCCTTTCTCTGAAACAAAACAAAAGATAACTCTCGATTAGTAGATGACTCTTCGTTGGTGCCTTCTTCAAAGGATGTTTGCTGAGACATCCAGTGCAGAAACTTTTAAAGCTATAGGAAATTATGCTGCCGCACCCTGTACCTACTATTACCCATTTGGAATGTATGGCGAGGATATGCTGAAATAGGCCTAGCCCAAAAACGCTTGCCACGTTATAAAGTAGACTGATTTTTTTTTCTTTTTCTTTCATATGAATACCTCACAAGAGTCCCAGCTGCTCCCGTCTGGAGCCAGTGAAACTATGGCATCGCCTATATTTATTATTTCAAATTTGCTTGCGGTCCTGCTATACTATAATGTGACTAACCTTCAGAGGGTTTTCTCTTGGTTCTGGTCTTCCGTGCGGCCGTTATGTTGACGGAGCAGTCAGATTCGGAGTGTTCCGCTTCAACTGTGGTGTTGTTGGCGTTCTTCTTTGGCTGGCGCCCTCTCTCTGAAACAAAACAAAAGATAACTCTCGATTAGTAGATGACTCTTCGTTGGTGCCTTCTTTAAAGGATGTTTGCTGAGACTTCCAGTGTGGAAACTTTTAGAGCTACCTCGCAATGATATAGAATATGTACGTGTCAAAGACTTTTTGAACGATAGCTATCGATGAGACCAACCCAGAGCAGCAAAATTTTTCCCTGGCATTGCTATATGTATATTAAGATGAATTAGGATATATGCAAAAGCACATTCCTAATAGTAAAATAACCAATTGGTTTCAGCTTAATTACTACAAGAAACAATATTTATATGGGGGGAGATGTTTGAAGGTTAGAAAATATGCAAAAGGGGGCATCCATTAATTACGTGAGCAGTTTTTCTTTCAATCTAGACCCCCCCCCCCTCCCCCTCGGAGAGATAAATTTGGGCCAATTTGTATATTTTTTTCAAGTAACGTGAGATTTTGCTGGACCCTGTTTGTGCTCACATAATTAATGGATGCCCCCAAAGCGGAATTAGCAACTTTACCAATTACATATCGGGCGAAATATATAAAGGATTGACGTACAATCAATATTATTATATTATAACCAGAAATACATTTAATAATATAAGCCTAATAGGCGTTCATAAATTACTACAAATCAGTTTGTTGTTTGTTTTAATATTCGTATTATAGTATGTAGGTATTTATATTATTCCCACGCCAAACAACTCATAACGAAGATTTTGTGGGAAACCCGCCTTCATCTCTCCCTTTAGGGTAACTACTTTTAAGAGTTGGTGTCTTAACGCAAGCTTGTTAGTGCGATACGGAATATCGCATTTGAGAAAACTGTAAAATTTTGTCGATTGATTTAACGCGTGTTTGTCGCAAAAGATACAAAATCACCCTTCAGATTTAAAAATAAACCAAGTTTTAAATAAACAAAACATAAAATATGATGTCCTTACTGGGTTTAATAACTGGCATCATGGGTGGCGGCATGATGGATGAACTGTCGGCCTCTAGCTCCTTCTGCTTGGAGACACCAAGAGTTAACGTTGTGTTGTTAGCTGCTTTGGAACGTGTGGAGCGGTTGGAGGTTACTACGGGAGACGCCAGCATCATTGTCGTATCACTCTTCACGGCGATTTTTACTGAAAGAAAGCGAGAAAGAAAAACATGGTTAGGAAAGAGCAGAATTTTTTTTTTCAAATTATATCCAAATATTTACACATTGTTACAAATATTGGCTACCATACCCGTTTCCACTGCTAAACCAAAAAGGACTTATTCAAGTCTACGGAGACTTAAAAACTACTTGCGGAACACAACGAGTGAAAACAGACTAAAACCTTTAGCTTCATGTCATCATAATTTTAAAAACATCCCAGGTTTTGAATGGTTTGAGGGCAAGGCAGGGTTTATCCTAGCGGGTTTGTGTAATTATGATTGATTGTTATGAAATAAATATTCCGTATTAACCGTTGACGTTTGTTCCGAAGAATTACCATCTTTTTTTCGTTGCTTTTGACTTTTCAACGAGGTGTTGAGTTGAGTTGATTCCGAGTTGGCATGGAACTGCTGTAGACAGCTGCTTGAAAGATGCTGCGGTTTGACATTTCAATAATTTCATGCAAATGTTTAATATAATAATTAACAAACCTTCATCTTCCTCTTCCTTGATTCCGTCCAATTTTCTATTTTGATTGGGTTTAATTTTCGTATTGGCATGATTAGCTTTCGAACTTTTGTACTTCTCAATCAATGCATCTTGAAAAAGTGCCAAACTGGTAAACAGTTTCTGAAATTTTATAAATAGGTCCTAATAACTCAATCCAGCTAAAATGCACAAATACACTGTGCCCAAAGCACGATGATCCCCGCTCCACCTCAAATGTAATAATGTAATCCATAAATATACTAACCCGGACACGGAACTGAGTTGGGAGCTCCGTAATTAAAATGACCCCCACTCCTATTTTCGGCGGGAGAGGGGGGTGCTTATCTGCTCGTATATCGCCTCCGGAGCGGTTACGGCGTAAGATGTGCATTGTCTATGGTTGATGTGCACATAAAAGCGCTTAGTGTGAACGGTCTGAAGGGATTGTATGGAGAGCGATATGTGGCGTGCTATCATCTTTTATGTTTGATACGCTGGTCTGAACGTAGCATTATGCTTTCAACTTTCAACTGTCAGTGAATAGTTGGTCGCGTTATGCCAATACGTAAATATTTTGAATTTAAAATGTTTCTTGCTAAAGCACTTCGAGGAAATTAGAACTTAGAAAATTCACAGATTTACCCAAGCCAACTGAAAAAAGGAAAAGGACTAAGCCAAATGAAAGTTATGTGACGAAAATACAGGTAATAATCTCTCATCCGGTATTACAATGTTTCTTTTGATGTTTCATTTTGTTGTTATTTGCCTAAAACTGAATTTATTTCTCATTGTAGACCCCGGCTCGACGAAATCGTACAGTATTATTGTGATGCCGTAAGGGATTAAGATTACATCAACATTAAAAAGGTATGTAATCTTAAATTGCATCATTATTCATTTTTATATTTATTCAGATTTAATCGGCATACGCAATGTCGTTTGCTGACGACAAAGCTTACATTATTGCAAAGCGTAGCATGAGAACTTGAATAGTTTTTATTTCTGAAGCACCTTTTTATTTCTGTCAGAAGCACCTTGAGCAACATATAATCCTCAATTTAGCTTTGGTATAACACTGGTTTGTTCACAAACGTTGGTTAATTATATTGATTTCAGTGCATAATGACTTCCCGATTGCCATCGGTGTGGTTGTTCCTGCCAAGGGGGAGTTATATTTCTTGAAAGGGAAAAAATAGAGTAGTTTTTCTTCCCAAATTTTAGTTAATATATTAAATATATTTATTTCAGATATGCAGGCACCAGCAGTGAGATTGTTCCTGCCAAAGTGGTCCCAGGAGTTAACGAAGGTATGTACATTTAGTAAACTTAGGCACACGAAAAAAAGATATTCCGACACCCGAATACCGAATGTGGCATTATTAATGAACGGTATGAGTAAATGCGCCTTGAAGGCTTTTACATGTATACTTTATTTTTAGGAGAATACACATAAGTTGTTCAGGAGTAAAATAATAAGAGTTTAGTATATAATAAACTCAACATTAACATTACTCCTTACTATTTTGGTTGAAAGGGAATAGTAATTCTACATTTTGTTCATCTAACATGTAGATTTCTTCTTCCATTCCTTCAAGAACTAAGATACATATTTTTATTTTCAGATGTAAGCATTCCTGTGAGACCCGGCACCGGCAGTAGTCATGCATTCGCAACACACCAAAATGAACATTTTAAACGTAAGCATTTTTATAGCTTTTTGTTTGTAAATGTTTTGGTATATTTTTTTATGAAAAATGTAATAATTTTTCTCAAATATTGTCTTTCTAGGTAATAGGAAGAGTATTTTAACTTATATCAGAACGCAGCCCTGACTCCCAGGAAGAAGAAGGTGAATATGGAAATTTTGAAGACCAGGCGTCGGCTGCAATATGTCCAGTGTAAGAATTGCTCGTTGAAGAAACGTTTGATGATAGCAACTCGATATAGAGTAAGAAACAGCTTGGAAGATTCTCTTTCAAGTTCAATCCCCATTCTCTCTAGATTCATTTTAGCACAAGCTAAACTTAGCCCACGTCACAAAAAAGGACGGAGATAGAGCAAAGAAGACAAGTCACTGGCTCTTGCTGTTTACAAGGTAAGACCAAAATCTTACCGATTGTTGCAACTGGACTGATGGCTCCGCTCATCCTCGGCGGGACTGCCTTAAATCTTCTTCCTTTATATTAATAAACTTTTATTTCAGCTAAATCAAGTGGCGGAGATGAGACGTGATACAGTGAAATAAATAATTAACAACATGTACGCACTCGCATACTGCCTGCTAACTAGAGTCCTGAGGTGTACGGTGAAGGAGGAAACCATCTGTTTCCTTAGAACGCTGTGGGAAAGTGGTGGGCACCCTCCAATGTTAACATATTTTTGTATAAAGCTTTTTGTGTTTACATGTTTTAAAATTTTTTTTGTCTACAGTTTTTGTGCTTATAATTTGTGCTATTATTTTTTGTGTATTTGTATTTATTGTACATTTTATATCAAAGTTTACAGAGTTATCGTATTAAGCCAAATAATGTATTCATGGATATTCCATTGGATATATGAACAATTATATAATACTTGTCATATTAATACTGTAAACTATATTAACAGTAATAATATTAATACTGTTAATTATATTAATATGACAAGCCCTCGAGGTACATTGTTCTTGTCATATTATTACTGTTAATTATATAACAAGTACAATGTACCTCGAGGATAAGCTGTAATACAGGCGTGAATACATTATGGCCCAGTCAACATTAGTTTCTGACTCATGTTCAATCTATCAGTCGAACCGACTCTGCGTTTTAATGTGTTGTTTATCCTTTGTCTTTTTGAAAATAAAAAATATTTAAAACATGCACCTGTGAGTTTTTCATTTTTCATCTCAGGATAACAGGTTTCCGTCTGACAAAGCTCCCTCCTGAGAAAATGAACTGTAAAAAACTATGTAAATCTCATTTTCTCAGAACCAGCTTTGGCACATGGAACCTTGTTGTCCTGGGGAAAAGTTTTTGCATTTTTCTGCTTTACAATTTTTTTTTTAATAATTTATTGGGCTATTGAAGTAGGTCGAGTATATTGTCTATGATAGGCCTTGTGCTATTGTCTATGACAAATGGCCTTGAACTCCCATCTACGTATATCGGGATATGATCGGGATTGTTGCTCAGATTTCACTAGGATTACGTATCACAGTAAAACAAATCCTTTGTCAAATGACAGCCGCGGACAGCCATTGCCATACTTTCTCACAGCATTTTGACGGCACCAAAATAACGGACGAAAGTCAAAAACGATTTTTCATTTTTAAAATTGCGGAGCCGCCTCTACTGAAGCTGAAATGGCGAACTCCTTTGATATTTTTTGTGAGGGTTTAATGAAAGGAACGGATGAGATATATGCTGAACTTAATGCCGAAGTTGAGGTAAGTTTGTTTTCGATGACGAACACTAATAACTTATGTTGGCCACAACGGCCGTTATTAGTGTTCGTCATCGAAAACAAACTTACCTCAACTTCGGCATTAAGTTCAGCATATATCTCATCCGTTCCTTTCATTAAACCCTCACAAAAAATATCAAAGGAGTTCGCCATTTCAGCTTCAGTAGAGGCGGCTCCGCAATTTTAAAAATGAAAAATCGTTTTTGACTTTCGTCCGTTATTTTGGTGCCGTCAAAATGCTGTGAGAAAGTATGGCAATGGCTGTCCGCGGCTGTCATTTGACAAAGGATTTGTTTTACTGTGATACGTTTTTTTTATTTAGTTTTCCATATTTAAGTGGTTTTAACACGAGAAAACTTAATATTATCTCTAAGTACTAGTATTGACTGTAAACATGATTTTTGAGTTAATTGTCGCCTTTAAACGTTAATAAATGATTCGAATTAACGTAATTGTGATGTTTCAAAGTAGGTATGCAACCTGCCAAAATACCGATATGTCAGAAATATGATAAATACAATAAAATGCACTTTAGCATGTGCGATATACCTATAATAATTTACCATGGAGGATTTTCAGGTAAATAATAATCATAATAATTTGCAGATAAAATGGCTGCAGGATTTTTAGCCATGGAAATCGTACATTTGGAGGAAGAAAATCGGGGACGAATTCCATTTAGGATTCTGCGAGATGCGCAAAATCCGATGGAAATAGGGAATACAGAATTTATAAATTTATTCAGAATTTCAAAGGAAATTGGCTATTTCCTCATAGAATCTTTATCCCCCACCCTACAACCGAAAAGAATGCATGGATTGTCTGTTCAATCTCAGGTAATTTAATTTAATTAATCTGTGTTAGGTATATAATATTTTGTAGTTTATGTTAAATGTGTATTGTAAATGGACACACAGTCTGTAATACACAAAAAAGGTGGATGCTACATTTAATTAACATGAATATGTATATAATCTATGAAAAAGGAGGTACGGTATTAATGGTTGAATCTTTCACAGGTTCTTACTGCCGTAAGGTTCTACGCGGTGGGGTCTTATCAGCGAGGTATAGGCCACGAGTACGGCTTGGCAGTCAGTCAGTCGTCTGTTAGCCGATGCATATCAAATGTTTCATCGGCTATCAGCCAAACATTACAAAAGCAATGGGTTAAATTTCCGTCGACTGCCGCAGATAGGCAAAAAGTCAGGCAAATCTTTCTCCAGGCAGACAATCCTTTCCCTGGATGTATAGGAGCCATTGACTGCACTCACATTTCCATCATTGCTCCTGCAGAACAGGAAAACGTCTATTTTAATCATCATGGATATCACTCCTTAAATGTGCAAATGGTGAGCTCGTGATTTGGATCATTCTTTGTGTAATTTAATATGCACAAGAAAGTCCTGATATTATAATAAAAAATTAATATTTCAGATTTGTGATCCAAACATGGTCATTTTAGATGTAAATGCACGATATCCTGGTACGCGGCACGATAGCCAGATTTGGGCCAATTGTCCAGCTCGACGAATCATGGTGCTCTGGCATGAAAAAGGCGAAAGAAAAACATGGCTCTTAGGTAAAAATAATTGTTTTATTGACAACACTTAAATTACAAAACCCACATTTTGTGTTTTTATTGATGATTTTTCAATAGAAGCAAGTACATGCTTAAGTATATAACAATTTTTATTGTATTCTCTCGACATATAATAGGAAATATTATATTCTATTCATAGATATTGATTAAAACAACATAACTTATATTAATTATTTCAATAAATTTGTACTTAACAGGAGATTCGGGCTACCCATTAGAACCATGGTTGATGACACCTATTCCCAATTCAGTCATTGAAAGTGAAAAGAGATATACGGACGCACACTGCAAAGCTCGGTCAGCTGTGGAAAGGTGTTTTGGTGTTTTAAAAGGGACTTGGAGATGTCTATCGGCCCAGCGTATTTTAATGTACGAACCTGTACGAGCGTGCCACATCATCAATTCGTGTGTCGTATTGCACAATATGCGGAGGATGAGTAGAATGGACCTTGAGATAGATCAGGTAATGCCTGAAATAGATAACCCATTACCCATTGCAGAAGACCACGAACTTCCGAGGACACGTCTTGCTGAAGGAAGACGTGTCAGAAATCAGATAATCACTTCTCACTTTACACATTAACAGCGCTGATTTCTCAAATTTAAATCATGACAAAATACATTCTTTTCAAACAAGTGTCATTTACGTTAGAACTCTTTTTAATCATGTGTATGTGCCTTCCCTCTTTTGCTGCATTGTTAATATAGTTTACTTATTTCACGTAACCACAATTTTGTTTAAAAAGAAAAAAAACTATCTTTCATAATATTATTTTCTTTTAAATGACTAAGAACGTTTACAATTATTATTTCATAAATTGTTATACATGTTATTATTTCATAAATTTGAGATATTCAAAATTAAATACCAGCTATGTACTGTTTAGGTTAGACACTCTTCTAGAATTGTCTTTGTTTGTTTACTCTCATTTTCTGTAAGTTTGTTTCTTCAATGTAACTATAGTTTTAAAAAAAATATTAACTATTTAAAATCAATATTATCAACAATTGCATCCACAAAGCACTCTTTTTGGGGTGAATTGCCTGATACAAAACCATTATATCAAAACAACTATTGTATCTATTATCAACCATTGTATGCATTATGTACTCGGTCCGCTCCGTTCACCTCGTTTTTGGTGGAAGCACTTGTATGCCGTTAACGTTTGTCACAACAAAGATGAACGCTAGTAAATCCAATTGTACCGGGATGCGAAGAGTCACCCATGTGTCCTCTTCAGTAGAGCACCATGAGTAGTTACAGAAGAATTGTAAATATAATAGTGGCTAGATGCCCACAAATTAAAAAAAAATAAATACCTTACATAAATTAAACACCTCTTTTTATTTTTATATTGTTTTTATTTTATATGTATTTACACAACATTATACAAATATAATAACATAACATACACAACTCAAATAAAAAGAAAACATAGAGAGATCAGAAGTAGAGAAAAAAAACAACTCAATTGCACTAAAAAAATGTTACATAATATCCTCAGCACGGGAGATTTCAGTAAGGATATCATTATCTCTACTTATTACTTAAAAAGGAAGATAATAAAACATTTGTTATTATAACATTAACATTTTATGATATGTTATCAATTATTTAAAACAATTATACAGTTAAGAGTAAGACTGAAAACCCACCTTTACAAAAAATTACACAAATACATAATATACACAACTCAAATGAAAAGAAAACATAGAGATCAGAAGTAGAAAATAAAAACAACTCAATTGCACTACAAAAACATTACATAATAATATATACACAGAAATCCTCAGCACGGGAGATTCCAGTAAGGATATCATTATCTCTACTTATTACGTAAAAATGAAGATAATAAAATATTTGTTATCATAACAAAATTAACACTTTATGATATGTTATCAATTATTTAAAATAATAAATAAAGAGTTCAGAGTGAAACTGAAAAACGACCTTTTTAAAAACAACTAAAAATGTTTGTGTCTTTCTACTTCTTCTCTACTAGTCTCTTTAATAATAATGTAAGCTGCATGAACTGTTGTGCTCTCTCTTCCCTGTCTCTTTCTCTCATCCTCTCTTGCCATTCCCTGTCTCTTTCTCTCATCCTCTCTTGCCATTCCCTGTCTCTTTCTCTCATCATCTCTTGCCATTCCCTTTTTCTTATCTTCTCTTCCATTATTCTCGCCTCAATCCCCATTAAAAAATTCTCCACCGTCGTGGTTGACCTCGTTTGTGCATCTGCGAGTTTCTGTAAAAAAAATTATTCAAACTTGAAATGTAATCAATTTAATAAATAGGAATAAGAAGGCCACACATAATATGCAATAGTGTGTAATAATGCCAAGTCAACATAATAACGCCAACTCAACATCCTTAGTGTTTGGCAATGTTTAGTATATAATTCTTTGGTATTTATTTATAAGTAAAAAAATAAAATGTTGCCAGACTATATGACGAATAGTGTAAGATAAATAGTACAGTCCATAGCTATCGTAGGTCGTATCGAAGCTGTAAAGACTTTAGGCTTCCTAAGACAAATTTATCGGGAACATTAAACAATATTTATTATAAAGGTTTTAAAATGTTCAATGAACTCCCGGTAAATGTTAAGGAAGCTAGAAGTCTTGCAGTTTTTCGTGGGTTATGTCTAAATGTTGTGAAGTTCAAATTTTAGCAAGTATGTAAGTGAAAAAAAATAAAATTATAGTAGTTTTAGAATAAGGTTAATTAATATACTAGATTTAAGATGTATACACATTTTATAACTAAATAAAAATATACTTTTAAAAAAAAAAAATAGTAGTCAGTTTTCCTCACCGATATGACACAATTCTGCTGATCCATCAGTTTCTGAAAAGCAGTTGCCTGGTCTCATTTTGATCTGAAAAATTGAATAACTCAATATAATTGACGTATTTTTAACACTTGATCTTTCAATTTCTATAAAACAGAATTTATATGTACATAAATGAATAAAACTTTTGATATTTTTATCTATTCCATGTACACAATCATATGCTGTGTACTTACATTCGATGGATGTGAACATATTTGTTGTTATTATAGGTATTAATTACCTGTTACATTTCTCCTTGGTCGCTGCGTTGATGCATGTGGCGGGGGAAGGGGAGGTCGGTCCACTGTGCGAGGAGTGGTCGGAGGTAAAAGGCTAGCCACCAACTCTTCCTGCGCATCACCACTAATGTTGGGTATCTCTACCACAATTTCTGAAACATTTAACTCAATGTAGTTGATGTCTGTAATAATTTTAATATTTGATCTTTTGAATTTTGTAAAATAGAATTTATGTGTATATAAATGAATTAAACTATTCATATGTATATCTAATTCATGTTATGGGCGTGATTTTACTTGACATTGTATAAAGAATTACCTGCTACCAATCGAGGACTCTGGGTTGATGCATGGGGATTACAGTCTGGGAAATGCATGGAGTTGTCCACTGCGCGAGGAGAGGTCGGCGAGGTAGGAGGGGAGGCCACGGGGTTCAAAAACTCTCCCCGCACACCACCAGTACCACTCGGAAAATACCGCATTTCTACAGCGTCATCCTCCATCAGTGCGAGAAGAGATCTCTGTTAAAGAAATGAACATGTCAACAAAGTATCTTATGAAATTTCTTTATGTTTGATTACACACATTGTGTAAACTAGCAAAACAAGCGGGGCTAAGGGCCTTTACAAATTAATAAAATACTTACGTCGTCAGTGGGAAGGTTGTCGGGCACACTGAGTCCGTCGACAATCAAATTGCCCATCAGACTTAATACCTTCTCCTCTAACGCAGTCAGTGAACCTCCGGCCGATACGTTCCCAGTCTGCAGGTTCTCTCTCCGCATTTTGGATACCTTTGACCTTACATTCGACTTTAATGCGGTCCACACCTGAAACAAATATTTCATTACAGTACACAAATCAAATACACTACAAAATTGACAAGTACTATTCTGCATTGATAGAATAACTTACTTTTTGCCATTGTGTTGTTGTTTTTTGTGGACCAGCATTATTCAATGTTGTAGTTAAGTTTAACCAAAATGCAGCTAGAGCGTCCTTCCCATTTTTTCCAACAAATTTGTTGGCTGCAAATGCTGGCTCTAATATCATAGCATCTGCCATCATCATATACTGCGCCGCCGAAGTACGCGCGGATCGTGTAATTTTATTTACGGATAAACTGAAAGATAATGCAACGACATATTATTTAATTAATTACACACTTCTTAGGTTCTAAACACATAATAATAAGCTAAAAAATAATAATACAATAACTGTCTAGCCTTTTACTTAGTTTTAAAAATTTCTAACCTCAATTTATCTTTTGTAGAGCGATAAAATCGTTGTCAATTCCGTTTTTAGTCATTTATATGCTTTTAATTACATTATATAGAATATTAACTTACCTCATTCCAATTTTTTATAAAAATATCAACAAAACTGTAACTGTGCCGCTATTATAGAATGCTCAAGACAAACTACAAACTTGCTGCTTGCTGCTTGTTGTTGACGTTGTGCGTTGTTGTGAGTCATAAATATACTAATCCCTAGATCGATATCTTCGGGCTTTCTCCATACTAGTGATGTGGTCGTCAAACTTAACTGTCAAAATGACTTGCGTGGCGCGAATTGACTAAAAGATAGAGGAAGTTTATTTGTCTACCATAGACAATATAATCGCTCTATCCTACTTCACGGATTCATTAGCCCAATAAATTATATAAAAAATAAAAACGCTTTAGAGCGGCAAAATTTGAAATTCTGCTTGCATTAGAAAAATGAAAACTCAGGGTACATGTTTAAATATTATTTTTATTTTCACAAATACAATGGATAAGTGTTCCAAAAACACAAAATGCTTTATACAAAAATATGAAATACCTTCCGTGGATATATTTCAGCCATCTCACAGCAAATCTGAAATAAATATGTCACATTAAACAAAGTTTGGGAACGGAACATAGAATACTTGTGATGAACAAAGTTTATATGCGACGGGCCACTTCAAGAGTCAGAATAGTATGTGTTAGTCAGTTTACATGAGTTCGGTTAGTTCAAATAAGTGAGAGGCTTATGGCGGAGAGCAAGTCGTTAATAATCGTCTGCAACAGGGCCTTTCTTTCTTTATGGTGGAGAACGAGAGGTTAAACTAAAGCTCTACAAGCATTATTTGACCCTATGTATGTGCAAGTAATCATAGCAAATAGAGAAATAAACAGTCACCTTTCTTTGGAATCATGCGACGTGTCTTCAGCTGGGACGTTGAACTCTCCTCTGGTGTTCCTGTTATATCTGAAAATTGAAAACAGTTTTTACAATATTTGTATCTCAAATATTACTTAAAGATTTAGCATGACAACTGACAAACTTATGTTCACTAAACAACATTTTGTATTGAATGCTACCATTTAAATACCCCATATACATTTAAAGTAAAATTGAACAAGGCAAGGAGTGTATGCCAAGACTGAGTTGTTTGGCGGTCCGTCCTCTCTGCCTATCCTGCGGGGAAACAGTGTAATGGTTTGTTTTAAAGCATTATCAATTTTACCTTGTACGAGATCTTGTATGAACTCTTGTATAAGATGGGCATTTTTAACGTTGACGTTTCAAGCCTCCGCCTATCTTCTGGGGTGAGAGACGATCGTCGGATGAGTCTTTCTCCTTCTGTACCGAGGGTTTTCGGGACTTCAAGCGGCATGCCAGGTGAGAGACGACATCATCGCATCCCCAGCCACAATGTATGATCTCACAATCATGGTCACAAATCTGACGTTAACAATGTTCCTAAAGTATAGGCTTCGATACGTTAACAACGTTTTTATGAGGTGGTAGAACATTTTCTGAAACGAAATATGGAAAAACATTAACCACTAGTACCCATAAGCTTGCCTTCACGATAAATTAAGTATTTCGTTCAATCATTCCATCTCTATATTTTAACCTCAAATATTGATTTACAGATAAATTAAGGTGAATGATAATGTTTTATGTAATTAATTACCTGATTTCTTGATCAACATTAAACACTTTTTTCACCTCTAGAATTCATGTAAGCATTTTTTGAATAAAATATGTTCATCGATTCATCGGCAAATTATCAAAACAACGTGCAACGGCGTCTGTAAAAACATGGCGGATGGCAAATCCATAGATGCGAGTCTATTTCCTGCAGATAGTGCGGTGTGCGGTTTCCTGCATTTGGTACCATAAATAATACATACATTTGGTACCTTTTTTTTTAGTGACGTAGGTGTATGAGCATCTCTTTCTGACACACGTAGAGAGCGAGAGATGGCGAAAATCAAAATTACAGACCTATCTAAAATTCAGCTTTGTCTGTGGTGTATGGCACTTTCGCTAGAGTAAGAGTTATTTATGGTCACAGGACACAAATTTTGACAGAGTTATACGCCCCTGTTGTGAGTGTTGTGACTCATAAATATACTAACCCCTTGTGACTTGTCGTAAATATGCAAGATGGCGCGGAGTCTGGCGCGGAGTGAATTGATAACAAAGTTCTAACTATCTAGCGAGGTAGGGTACCTACATACAAAACGTAAATCTTCGATAAACGGCTTTATTATGATGTTTAAAAATAAAAATAAGATGTGGTTAAAATGCATTATAATATAAAGTAAATGTTTTAATAAGTTTTGTTTATAAACCTTGCGTCAATAGATTATATTCGATATATCTTTGTTTTCAAGCAATCTCTTAACATCTCTTAACCACTCTTGCTCAGGATTTTTTTACTAGGTCTCTCCGAAACCAAGCCTGTATCGCTTGACGGTCGCACATGTGTTTATGGTTGACCATTGACCTTACAGGCTAAAAAAATCCTTACCTTACAGCCGACGACTGTCGTTGGCTAATGCTAGCCATAGGCAAAGTCCAAAAGAACGGGAATCGGCCTCCAACTTTTTGCGTTAACTCTACTGCTATCGCTCACTAACAATGATGGCGCTTGTAATACCGGCTCCAAACACATGGCAAGCCTCCGCAAGCGTCCACAAGTCCCAGCGTCTGGTGCGCGCGTGTGGCTTGGCTTGCGTAAGCTTGCGTAAGCTTGCGAGAGCTTGCCACCGATCCGATCGAGGTCGGATATTTTGGCCACAAGCGGCAAGCGCTTGCGGCAAACGCTGGCGTGGCATCCACACGTTGGTCCAACTTACGGACAATAAACAAAATATTAGAATACTAAATGAATTAACTGGTACGATTTCTATGGATTTTAATCATCCACTATTTTCTCTTTCGAATTCTTCGCTTTCTTTCGTTTTGTTTCGCTTTAAAATAGAAATAACATTTTTCAAAAATGACAGCTGATGCAGCTGCTTCGACGTCCGCTATCTATGGGCGCTGCGCGCGCAGCGAATTTACTGGCGCGCTTGCAAGTGTGGGGACGCCAGCCATTCGTTTGCCAGAGCTTGCGTGAGCTTGCGACAAGCAGCTTGTCGCAAGAGTCTGGCCGTAGCATGAGGATCCGAATTAGTCGTCTCCTTAGTCCTTATACCGGCTCCAAACACATGGCAAGCCTCCGCAAGCGTCCACAAGTCCCAGCGTCTGGAGCGCGCGTATGGCTTGGGTTGCGTAAGCTTGCGTAAGCTTGCGAGAGCTTGTCGCCGATCCGATCGAGGTCGGATATTTTGGCCACCAAGCGGCAAACGCTGGCGTGGCATCCACACGTTGGTCCAACTTACGGACAATAAACAAAATATTAGAATACTAAATGAATTAAATGGTACGATTTCTATGGATTTTAATCATCCACTATCTTCTCTTTCGAATTCTTCGCTTTCTTTCGTTTTGTTTCGCTTTAATAGAAATAGCATTTTTCAAAAATGACAGCTGATGCAGCTGCTTCGACGTCCGCCATCTTTGGGCGCTGCGCGCGCAGCGAATGTACTGGCGCGCTTGCAAGTGTGGGGACGCCAGCCATTCGTTTGCCAGAGTTTGCGTGAGCTTGCGACAAGCAAGCAGCTTGTCGCAAGGGTCTGGCCGTAGCATTACATCCATTTTCAACAGAGCGATTCTGTTTCTTCCATTGTACAGGAGCGGGTAAGGCGAGAGACCTAGTAAAAAAATCTAAACAAAGGTCGTTAAGACTGTTTGAAAGAATTCTTTGAAAACACTAATAAATTAAAAACAATCAAGAAACGCAAGATTCTTGATCAAAACTTTTTAAAACAATTACTTTTATCTTGTATTGTATTTTATGCAAACCTCATTTTATTTTAAAATAACGTAAAAAGCCGTTTATCGAAGATTTTCGTTTTATTAAAGGTACCTACCTCACTCTTGATGGTAATGACCTTTTTATTCATTCACTACTTCTAAAAGTGACAGATGTCGCCGAGCCAAGATATGGCCAATCATTATTTATGTGGCCAATGGATGTCACGATTTCAATACAATCATGTCGGTTCGGTTATTTAACGATATTTTGCTGTACAAAGCAATAATGAGGTAAGTAAATGCTATAATGTATGTATCTAAAAGCATATAAATATACTCATATTTGGCTCGAACCGAATTATCAACAAGATTATATCGGCCGCTGTTCCCAATCCTACTAATCAACTTCTAAGCTGAAATCTAAGATTCACCACTGCAATACGTAATTCCAACACACAATCATCGCTTAAGCAAGCCGGTCAGTCTAACGGCCGCTGTTCCCAATCCTACTAATCAACTTCTAAGCTGAAATCTAAGATTCACCACTGCAATACGTAATTCCAACACACAATCATCGCTTAAGCAAGCCGGTCAGTCTAAGCCAGCCGGACAGCTGGATTAGCCCTAAGCATAAATCTAAGGAAAGGACTAGTTACAAAAAGTGTCCACAGAGTGAAAAAATACCGCGAATCAATGATCAAATGTCACTCTGACAATCGACAGACGGATTCGCGCTCCATTCAGTTTTTTGTGTTGCATTTGTTAATTTTATTATCGTTTTAATAAAATTAAAGATAAAATGAATTAAAATTTCCATTTTAAAGTTTGTTTTGCTGTCGCACGGAGAAAAAACTTACGTCGATCTGCCAAATCAAATGGGAAGTCCCGATTGTGGCATTACGTTCAAGTTGTCACTTTATTTTTAATATACGTTTGTTTAAAAAATATAAAATACCAGTTAATGAATAACGGTATTTAAAAGAAATAATGTGTATTAAGAAGAGCTACAATAATGAACTCTTTAATATTAATTTTACATAGAAAGTTTTTAATTTGCGACAAAACTATTCATTTATATTCTTATTAAATATGTACAGGCGCAAACAATTAATTTATCTTAATATTTTAAAGCGTAACATGCAAAAAATATTAAAAATCTAAAATAATTTGATCGGCGCCATCTGTGAATGGGTAGATTAGATTTTAAAAGATAAAATGATTGGGAACAACGCGAATCGAACGTTCCCTACAAAATGCTTAAAAATCGCTTGGCTTAGCAAAAACTAAGATTTAAACTTAGATAACGATTAAAAAGTTGGGAACAGCGGCCGTAAGCCAGCCGGACAGCTGGATTAGCCCTAAGCATAAATCTAAGGAAAGGACTAGTTACAAAAAGTGTCCACAGAGTGAAAAAATACCGCGAATCAATGATCAAATGTCACTCTGACAATCGACAGACGGATTCGCGCTCCATTCAGTTTTTTGTGTTGCATTTGTTAATTTTATTATCGTTTTAATAAAATTAAAGATAAAATGAATTAAAATTTCCATTTTAAAGTTTGTTTTGCTGTCGCACGGAGAAAAAACTTACGTCGATCTGCCAAATCAAATGGGAAGTCCCGATTGTGGCATCACGTTCAAGTTGTCACTTTATTTTTAATATACGTTTGTTTAAAAAATATAAAATACCAGTTAATGAATAACGGTATTTAAAAGAAATAATGTGTATTAAGAAGAGCTACAATAATGAACTCTTTAATATTAATTTTACATAGAAAGTTTTTAATTTGCGACAAAACTATTCATTTATATTCTTTTTAAATATGTACAGGCGCAAACAATTAATTTATCTTAATATTTTAAAGCGTAACATGCAAAAAATATTAAAAATCTAAAATAATTTGATCGGCGCCATCTGTGAATGGGTAGATTAGATTTTAAAAGATAAAATGATTGGGAACAACGCGAATCGAACGTTCCCTACAAAATGCTTAAAAATCGCTTGGCTTAGCAAAAACTAAGATTTAAACTTAGATAACGATTAAAAAGTTGGGAATGTGATTTGAGGTTACGTTTTTCATGTAAAAATCGAGACAGTTCATTTAATATTTTACAGAATAATATTATTTTTACTGTATTGTTGTTTTAAGAAACATAAGAAAAATATATGTATAATGTGACGTTAATTGGCGTAAAATTATTTTTCAGCGTTTTGATCATCAAACTGTTTATGGAATGTGTATCACGAAATGGAGAACAAAGGCGGTTGAAGGAATCAAATGCAGGAAGACGTTCCCATTGATGTATGTATTTTTATATTTGTATGGTGCTATATTGTGTTTCATATGTACACAACTAATATTGATAAAATGTGATGAACTGTTTTTGGAATGCAGAACAGCGTATGTCACCTTCAGCAGACAGAATATGCACTGTCAAATTACCTGATTTTGAGATACAGAAATTTATATGTTAGCAACAAGTAATATGTGTTATTTTAAACATAATGCTGTATGATATAATTTGATGTTTATTTCTTTTACAGACACTAATGCGGTGGCAGTAGGATTCGCTGCAGCTGATGATTGATGTTGACGTCCCGCAAACTGGCAGCACGAGGATAATTATCTGGACGTCAACTAGGATAAACCTTTCATGAAGAGAGGCGGTCGAAAGGCTCAAATGTGCTGAAAGACCTTTCCCATTGATGAAGTATGTATTTAATATTTTTTATGGTATATTGTGTCAACTGATATTGATCATGTGTGTTGAATTGTTTTTGATGAAGGTTTAACGGAACCTACGTTATAATCTACGCATTTACAGATGGCGCCAATTTGATTATTTTAGGTTAAAACACTTATTGCAAGTTATGCTTTAAAATATTAAGATAAATGAATTGTTTGCGCTCGCTCGTATTCAATATGAATATGAATACATAGTTTTGTCCATAAACTATTTTCCGAGAAAGGCTTACAAGTCCAATTTTGTATAGGTGACTCAATCCAATATTGTATTTGTTAGCCTTTATGGAAAGATTTGAGTTTGTTTATAGAATAAACTATTCATATTCATACGGAATACATACAAGCTCAAACAATTAATTTACCTTAATATTTTAAAGCATAACTTGAAAAAAAAGTGTTTTTACCAAAAATAAATAAATTGGCGCTATCTGTGAATGCGTAGATTATAGCATAGGTTTCGTTTAACCTTAAATGCTGCATATTAAAGCGTATGTCACCTGTGAATGGTAGTAGAAGTCGAAGACGCCCAAGAATGACATGGCACGACCAAGTGAATCGAATGAACACCGTTTATTTCGGATATATTAAATAGCCTGGGTGGTGCGCGCTATTTAACAACGCTAGACTTAAATGACGCATTTTTTCAAATTCCCCTAGACGAGAACTCGAAAGAGAAAACCGCGTTCACTATCCCTAAAAGGGGGTTGTTTCACTTCGTAACAATGCCTTTCGGTCTTCACGGGGCGAGTTCGCGGATGATGAGGTTAATGGACAAGGTGCTAGGGCCACAGTTTGATGGGAAAGTTTTCTGTTACCTTGATGACATTATTATAATAAGTTCTTCTTTTGAAGAACACATACAACTCTTGAGACAAGTTAAACAGAAATTGCAAGCTGCGGGGCTTACCATAAACGTAGAAAAGTCTGTTTTCTGTAGAGATTCCTTAAAATACTTGGGTTACGTGATAGACAGCAAAGGGCTTCGCACTGATCCCGAAAAAGTTAAAGCAATTGTGGACTTTCCTACCCCTACGACTCAAAAGAGCTTGCGTAGATTCATTGGGGTACTTTCGTGGTACAAAAGGTTTATCCACAATTTTTCTATTATTGCGTCACCGTTACATAATCTAACAAAGAAGGAATTCGCGGGCAGGAAATTTGCCTGGAATGATCAGGCGCAAGCTTCGTTTGTAAAGTTAAAAAATTTTCTGGTAAATGCTCCGGTGCTAGCGTGCCCCGATTTTAATAAACCTTTCATCATCAGTTGTGACGCATCGAGCGTTGGGCTCGGTGCAGTTCTCAGTCAGTTTGACGACAATCAGGTAGAACATCCCATTTCTTTCATATCAAGGTCTCTATCTGCTCAAGAAAGAAACCACTCCACAACTGAAAGGGAATTAAACGCTATGATTTTCGCTTTGGAGAAATTTAGAGGATATATTGAAGGTTCGCCTATTCCGGTGAAAGTTATCACTGACCATTACAGTCTGAAATGGCTTACCAACTTGAAATCACCTTCAGGTAGGCTAGCGCGGTGGGCAGTGAGGCTGCAGCAATTTAACTTTGAAATTATCCACAGGAAGGGTAAAGACAATGTAATTTCAGATGCATTATCGCGGGACCCTTTACAAATAAATACAATTGCTAGAGGTTTTGTTACATCTGATAAATGGTACATCAGTTTGAGGGAGAAAATTTTAGCTCACCCAGAGAAATATACGGCTTGGAAGGTAGTTGATGATAAAATATACAAACATATCCAGAGCATGGAAGCCCTTCATAGGTCTTATGACTGGAAGGAAGTTCTTCCAAAGGAAGTTAGGAAGAATATTATCATAGAGCACCACGTTCCGCCGGTTTGTGCTCATTTTGGGATAATGAAGACCTTAAACAGAATTAAGCACAAATATTACTGGCCTAAGATGTCGGCTGATGTTAAGCTTTTTATCAATAAATGTCAAACCTGTTTAGGTTACAAAAGCACCAATTTGTTACCTCCGGGGCTTATGGGGGATCCTAAGTTAGTTCAACGGCCGTGGCAGATGATTGCGACAGATCTGTTAGGTCCGTATCCGAGCTCTTACAAAAAAGGCTACACTTACTTGTTAGTAATTTCAGATTTCTTTACAAAATTTACTAGGCTGTTCCCACTTAGGAAGGCAACGGGAAGCGTCATCGCTGGGATTTTGGAAAATGAAATTTTTCTCAAGTTTGGAGTGCCGGACACGATTGTATTAGATAATGGGCCTCAGTACATATCTCGCGACATTAAGGCTTTAGTTAGCAAATTTAGTATACGTCACTTGTTTTACAACTGTAGGTATCACCCTCAGAATAATCCTGTTGAGCGTGTAAATAAGGTATTAGTTTCAGCTCTTGCTTCGTACGTGGGATCTGATCACAGAACTTGGGCAAACTACATACCTGAAATAGAGTTAGCAATAAACACTGCGGTTCATGAAGTAACTGGTTACACTCCATTTTTCCTCAATTTTGGTAGAGAAATCATTCTTTCAGGAAAGGACTATATAGGTGTTGATTTTAATGCTGAGGAAATTCAATTTTCTGAACGTGATTCCTGGGCTGCTGGTCTGCAAGAAATTAATGATATTTTTTCACAGGTGCGCACATCTTTAAGACAGTCTTATGAACGCAACAAACGTCAGTATGATCTTCGTCGTAGAGATATTCAGTACAATGTCGGGGACATCGTGTGGCGCAGGTCGTTTGTTCTTTCAGATGCTAGCAAACATTTTTCAGCTAAATTAGCACCGAAATTCATCAGAAGCAGAATAATAAAAAAAATCTCTCCAGTTGCTTATCAGTTAGCAGATATGGCTGGTAAAGAGCTGGGTACTTTCCATGTGAAAGACATCCTTAAATCAGAACACGCAGATTGAGTGCGGTGTTACTTCGTTTCCTCGATTTCCAATACTCCTTGGAGTGATTTAATTTGGGTTTTAAAACATTAGTTAGTAAGTGCATGCATAACCGACTTATATCTGCATAATCTCATTCAGCGTCATGACATGACTTAAATCTTATGTCCTCACGTTGAGGGAGTATTTGTTAAGTGTTTTGTGTTTAGAGATTGTGGTGTTTGTGTAATGTTAAATAATACATGGGTTTTATTATGGAAATTTTCTTTCGGAACGTATGGGTAATTGGCCATTACCTTCATGTTTTTAAAGAACATTTTATATTATTGAAGTATTGCTGATTGAATATTTTCATAGTTATTTTGGTATTAATGACAGTGAAATTGTTCAACAAATTGGGGTTGTTAACAAAGTATTATGTAAATTTTATGTGAAGGTTTATTCTTTTCCCTGTAGATGCCACCTTTTATTTTTTAGTAAAACATATTAGGTTAGTAGTTATTGTTTTGTGCATGGTTTGTGAAATTGATTATATGGATTTGTACATCTAATTTTAGGTTATATTCTGGACTGAGTTAAACATTTACCTATTTGTGGGGGTGTATTCAAAAGATTCCTTGTGGGAAGTTCCACACAAAATTATAATAATATTTAATGATTTTTAATATGTTCATTTAGACTGTACAAGCAGTATAGCCTCAGAAGCGTTATGATCTATTTTATGAGATTTTAGGAAATCTCTGCTGCATGGAATTTTCCTTAAGTTTTCTTGGGAAAAAATTTATTATTTATTGGATATATGTAATGTTAATGATTTTAATATGTTCATTTAGACTGTACAAGCAGTATAGCCTCAGAAGCATTATGATCTATTTTATGAGATTTTAGGAAATCTCTGCTGCATGGAACTTTCCTTAAGAGGCGGAATTCCAATTTTCTACCGATTTATAACATATTTCCCTTGAACACTTTAAGTTTCTAAGTTCTTAAAAAAATATATGTTATTTTTCAAGATAATATCTGAAGATTGCTAGGGCCGAAACGTTAATTATATAAAATTCCCTCGATAGAAAAAAATTGCAAAGTATGCTCCAAAAATTATTATTAACACGTTTGTTTCTGTTATATTACAAGTTATATGTATGAAAAAAATCATATTGCTTCTTTAAAAGCTACTTAAAGTGTTACTAGAGAAATTTTTGCTCTATTGTAAATAAGTCGTGTTTTATTAAATATTTTCACAACTGTCGCTTACGCCAATTAATTATAAATCATATTAAATACATCGCGCTCGCTCCCACTAGAAGATTTGTATATCTTTCTTTGAAAACCTTCATTCGCCAACTCGAGGGCTCCGTAAGCAGACGTGTCGTTCAACGTTCTACGATCTACAGACGTGCGATTACGAGCAAATATTTTAATTTATAAAGATAATTTTACTCGTGTAAAGTATATCAGTTTATAAATATAGTTTTTTCAAAGATGGGAAATAATCGAAAGACATCTCGTGTTTCAAAGAAAACATTAAATCTCCAAAAAGTTCAACGCATGATGCAAGCTAATAGGTGAGAAAAAAAATATACAATATTTGATTTATAAGCTTATATTTATTTGAAACGATAATTTATTATTAAAATAAGTAATTAATATTTTTTATGTATTATGTAGTACAAATTAGTTATTCTTTTGTTTTTTTCAGAAAACATATTTTGGGAAATAAAACTAATTCCAATGCATTAGAAATTACGGGGTATGTTTTAATTTATTTAGTTTTTCTGTTGAGGAATACCTATACGATCGTGATTTATTTTTTAATTAACTTTCTACGTAAAAAAACACACACGTCACTTCACTTTTTCTCTAATGATGGACTCTGCAACGATGTCCGAAATGTTGGCTGAATAAAGATAATAATATCGTACGAGCTACCCAAAGGAGGAACGAAGCCAACAGCTTTGAAAGTTCTGAAACTGTGGGGAATTTAATTTAATTTAGTGAAGTTATTTTTTATGTCGGAAGGAGGTCCTGAAGAAAATAATTTCCCTCAGAGCCTATGTCATCTTTGAGAATGCTGTGTAGAGGGGTCTTTTTTAGGAGGAGGGAGTGAACCTGTCCTGAACCGGTCCTGAACGAGCCGTAAAACGACCCGTTCTTATGGAACAAATGTCAACTACAAATTCTACCTAGAATTAACTTTATTGTAAATCTTTTGATTAACCGTACCTAGGTGTTCTATTTTCAATAAACTCTTTCATTATATTTCAGATGTGAAATCTATACTCCGCTGCAGAATGTTTTGCCTGAATCTTGTAAAGATGTTAAAGCACCGAGGTAATAATACAATCATTTGAGCCCTTTACTGTTTTTTTAAAATGTCATTTCTTGAAGTGCAGTTACAATCAATGATTTTATTTTTGTCTAGCTTCCACGAACAATCTGAAAAGCCAATACCTAAGGATTTTACTCGTAAACAGAATATAGAAAATGTAGAAAGGTAAAACGGATTTAAGATTTTCATTGAAATTATTGTGTTGTGAATTATTTTTTTTATTATTTATTACTTATTTTTTCTTTACAGTTTATCTGATGTACGTGTCTACATAAATAAGAACAAAAACAAGGCCATAAACAAGAAACTTATCGATCGAAGTGGTCTTTCGCAATGTACTGACAATAGGTATGTTGTAGTGATTTATTTGACTATTCCGGAGAGATGAATTATTAATCTACAAGCTATCTGTTTCATGGGAAAAAATAGCTGCTTCATACGAAAAGAACAATCTTAAGTAATACAAACATACAAAAATTTATAATATTTTTATATAGGCATTCAAATCAATGTATTCTTTCATAAATCGATGTCCATTTTTAACGCTGATTTTGCTTTTCTAGGTTGGATAAAAATGATACAGCCGAAGGAGGACAAGAAAGACGTATCGTCGATATTTTTTATTTTATTGAGCAGCTAAAATCCATATCGGACCATCCTCCTTTTGGATGCGGATTTGGAAACCTTATTGTCATATCTGAGAAAAGATTTGGCCTTATGTCCAAAATACTGTTTGAATGTAACATGTGTCGCACCAAATTTACAGTCAACACATGCGACCCAAAACCTAAACATACCATGGACGTCAATGTAGCAGCAGTATCGGGGATGACTCCTGCAGGAATTGGGCTTGCTCAACTGTCCGAGCTTTTGACGGCTGTTAACATACCCCCGATGTCCCAAAAATTGTTCAACAAGAAAAATGTGTTAGTGTCAAGGGAGTATCAATATAAGTTGCATGTATCAAGTTATGCGATTAAACGGAAGTTTTGGACCCTTCCTGTATAATTTTTGTACAAAGCATGTTCTTTAGGTAATGTACCTTGGTTCTCAGTTCTTGCACAAATTCAACAATATTTATTTTTAACGCCGAGGTATAAAAATTCTCAAAATTGTCTGTTAAAAATTGCTATATAATTTAATCTATATGTATGATCACTTTGCGATCACGTCTATCACTTCCACTCCATCCTGCAGCGACCTTCTTCAATAGCAGTTTGACACTCTCGTTACGCTGTAACTTCCACTGTGAGTAATGCGCATTTCTCCCACTCACTTGAAACTAATACATTTGACTTATTATACATTTTTGGTACATATGGGATATGTTGACAGCCATCAAAAGCTTGGACAGTTGAACAAGCCCAATTCCTTCAGTCATCCCCGATACTGTTGCTATATTGACATCCATTTAGATTTTCGGTCTCAGTTTCTGTAAATTTGACGCTACACATGTCCACACTCCAACAGTATTTTTGACATTAAGCCAACTCTTTGCTCAGATTGACAATAATGTTTCGCTCGAAACATGTTTAGGGCAATAAGTTTATAGTTTAGGGTTCTTTCACCGTATTCATTGGGACATTTCGGAACCACCTATCTCTTCATTTTGAGTGAATCTTGTAATATGTTAGTGATGAAATTATATTTGACAATTTAAATAAATAATATTTACAGAAGTTAAAAAAAATTAAAGTTCATTGAAAGCTATTAGCTATTATAAACTATTAAAAGGAGTAGTAGCAAAAATTTCTTAAAAAGAAAAATAAATAAAGCCCCTTTCGCACAAACATACAGACACTGCTTTTTAATTATTAAAAAAAAAAGATTTTTTTAATAAGTTTTATTACTCTTTTTTAATTATTGAATTGTTTAAATGAATAAATAAATAAATACAAAAAAAGTCTTCTGATTTGTAAGTCCTTAGGAGGCACATAGGGTATTTCTATCTATCTTTATAATATAAAATATTTTATAAGCATAAAAATGTATACGTGTATATAATTTATATAAATGTACAAAATTAGATATTATATGTGTATAAATATTATTTTAAGCATATTATACAAGATATCGGGAGTAAAGTGCATAAACTTCGGGAGGTGATTCACCATATAGTACAAGTAAAAAAGAAAAAAAAAATACTTGTTTGGAATTCCAAATTCAAAAATATATTTAATTAATTAAATCTAACCTATCCCCACACTTTGACAATCACCGTCGTTTTAACGTTCGTGCTCTAACTGCCGGTATTCAGCCTATGTTACTAAAAAGGATTTTGTTTTTCTATAATTGCAACAGATGTCGCTAATGTAATTCAGTCTTTTGAATTAAAACTATTTCAACGCGAATTTAGACAGTGACACCTCTGTCGAATTCTTTTTAAACTAAATATTGTTAATTTTGTGGGTGGTAACCGAATCTCAATTCTTTTGATGGAAGGCTGGCCCTTAAGTTTTCTTGGGAAAAAAATTTATTATTTATTGGATATATGTAATGTACAGCTGTTGTTATTTATTTTATAAATAATTCGTATTTTATAGATTTTAATCAATTTTATTTATGGCAAATTGCTTGCATCTCACTTATCGAGAATCTTTTAAGATATTTCAAATTACATGGAAAAATGGTTGATTCCTTCTTTTAATAGCCTTACACTACTTTTCTTGAATAAATAAATCGAAACGGTTGGGACTGGGTGGCTTGAGCTCAGCTAACCTAGGTCCAAGCGTTTTATCAAGGAAAAAAAATGGTGTGACACACTTGGAAGGAAAATAATTTTTTTTTGGTCTTGACCATGGTATTTTAAAAACAGAGTTCCTTCTAGAACGCAACCAGTATCGGAGTTGTGTTGATTATCATCTTTATGTTTTGTTCAACAGGTGTCAGACCTGGAATTGTTTTAAAAGTAAATGGGTATTTTAATTGGGATGTGTTTCTCTGATAACACGTTATTTATGATTTTGTCAACAGGTGTCAGGCCTGTAATTATTTAATAGTAAAATGGTTATTTTAATTGGGGTGTGTTTCTCTGATAACACGTTATTTATGATTTTTTCAACAGGTGTCAGGCCTGTAATTATTTAATAGTAAAATGGTTATTTTAATTGGGGTGTGTTTCTCTGATAATACGTGATTTATGATTTTTTTTCAACAGGTGTCAGGCCTGTAATTATTTGATATTGGTGGAAAATTAATTCTTATTGGGGTGGTTTTCATGGTTATTACCTTGTTAATTTCGTTACGTGTCAGGATATGTTAAATTCATTTTATATCTGTGTTATTGATAATTTTTCTTTTCACAACAATATTGGTGTATTGTTTACTTTTTGATAGGTATGAGAACATAGGTTCTTAGAGAATGTATTATTGTTTTAAAGATTTTGTTGTTTCTGGTCTCACTCTCAAGTTTTTTGTGCAAGCAAATAAAATAAAATAAATAAATAAAAGGGAAAAGGGATAGTTAATAATTTTAATTTCAATTTTCACAATAGTGATTTTACATGTAAGCTTTAGCTTAGCGTTCAGATTCTCTCTCACGTATACCATATCTTCATCTCTCTGGTTTCTTCTTCTCCGCATCATTTGGACTTCAGCGAAATGGGATTTCTTCAAACAACAGGACCATCACAGCATCAATTTATGAGAACCTACTAAAGTCGCTCGCAGAATATGTAACCACAATCATTTGGACTTCAGCGAAATGGGATTTCTTCAAACAACTGGACCATCACAGCATCAATTTATGAGAACCTACTAAAGTCGCTCGCAGAGTATTTAACCACAATCATTTGGACTTCAGCGCAAGGGGATTTCTTCAAAACTATGGGACCTTCAATAACACCAATTTTATGTCATCCTACATATAGTTGCTCTTGAAAAGGCAGAAGAATACTTTCATTTTGGATACATCTCGGACGGACCTCTACAGTTACGGGGTCTCAGTCTTCACAAACAACCACTACTATCCTGCACTTGCAAGAGGGAATGACAACCGGTCTTCGCTGGAACAACATCATCTTGGCCTTTCACACTCTATATCTTCCTGATGTGCTTATGCAGCATTTCTTCGGCTTGGACTTGCCTTAAGACGCCAGGTGGCGTATTGGAATTTTTTGCAAAAATTCTCTTGGCCATGGGGGTAATGCAACGGTAGCAAACAGTTCCTACCTTGTTACAAAGAACTGTAGCCGCTCGTATCCCTGACGTATTCTACAGGCGCGGGTTCCGGAACGGAAGGGGGAGGAGCTTGAGGCCTCGGAGCTAATCAGTTGGATTCTAGTGGTGGAAGCAAGCAGCTGGACGTCGAGCCGAGGAATAGTCGGACCAAACTCACGTGAGAGATTGAAATTTATAGAGAGTAATCAGTGCGAGATAACATGTTTGATATATAAATAGTTTAGCTTAGAATCGTTATTATAAATTTGTAAGAATTATGTTTCTTTACAGGCGCCCATTATTCAGATTCTTTGCAATACTTATGTTACCTATGTCGGTCGCGTTTTGAGCCATTTAAACTTTCAGTTAAATGTCGCGGAGTTGGCGATGTTTGACCACCCCTGTAGATTCATTACTTAATAGTCTCATTGCTTTGTACAGAGGATTTATCTCAATAAACTAATTGCCTATTTGTCACCAATTGTTAATGCTGGGTTTTCTTTGCAAATTCCTACCCACTGACGCCATCATGGTGGCTCAACATTTTATTGTACACTATGCTGTAGCGGTTTGGAATGTGAGAATTCCAAGAAGGAGGTAATATGGTGAGTTGAGTAACAGGTAAATAGCTACGTTATAAATCGACACGACGCGACGTTAAGATATTGAAAATTTCTTCAGTGCTAGTTTTTTTAAGGCCTTTCAATATAATTTTCAAGACATCTTTTTGGGTTTTAATTAGAGAATTTATTAATAAGAATATTATAATAATATATTATAGTATTAAAGTTCAGGTTTCCCCATTTTTTTTGTATTTTCACAACGGGTTGAAGTTCCGGGAAGGACAAAGTTACTAGTAAACATAAGAAAGTACCAAGTTTATGTAGGTAAACCTTAAACAAAATAAAGTTATAAGTAATTATTTGATTTATTACCCTTATGTGTTTTGCAATTTGAGTATTTTTAATAAAATAATGTTTCCCTTCCTGCCATATTTTATTTTTACCTATGAACCATGTTTTCCTATCTCCTTCAGCCAGATATATCACACATACTTTAAACATGTAGTTTATTGTTATTATCACTATTATTATCACTCTAATCAAACATTTTGCAAGTTATGTACTTTAAAACCCCTCAGGCTAATTTATTTGGTTTTCGGAACAACTCACACAGGTCTCGTTGTCTCCCTTACCATCATGGTTAGAAATACGAAAGGAAGAATATGGAAAGAGAAAATACTTCACTTTTTATTTAAATCTAAAAGTTAACCACAAAATAGTTCAAATGTACACCTATATGAAACCAAAGTTGCTGGTGGCAATTTGAAAAAAAAAACAAGAAACTTTGTGAATTTTTAAAAAATTATTTTACATGTAACGAGAAAAAAATGAGGTGGTGATAACCTTTATAATACATTCGTCTAATCAAATATGTGTGTTTTTATTTTTTTTTTCATAGCCAGTAATTTTAGTGGGAAAAAACGTAAGGTGAAACATTTTCATGTTGCATTCAAGATTTTTATATTTAGAAAATTACATGGTTACTTCTAATAATAAACTTTGAAAGCGTATTTCATCACCTTTCGAACAAAGTGTTTAGTTTTCGGATAGGTTCACAAATATTTCATTAATTTGGAATTTAATGCGAAGCAGAAACATTTTGACCTTCCGAAAAATAGGCCCGAGTTCTGACTCGTTAAAACATCGCAATTACGGTAATTCGGTACATTTAATAGCATTCTTATGTGAAGAATAGTTCACTAATCATGTTTACATTCAAAACTTACGATAATATTAAGTTTTCTTTTGTTAAAACACGCAAATATCGACAATGTTTGACAATTTCACACTTTAATGTCAGTCACTACCTCGCTAATGACAGCCCACACGGTCTCCTTTAGATCCTTTCCTTCGCGAAGTTCAAAGGAGAGGATTTAGCTGTCATTGTGAGAACGTGAATCGCAATTTGCAAAAAAATCGTTAAGTTGAAGGTAAGGAAAGGATTACTGTCGTTAAATAGAACCAGAATCGCGCTCCAGATTATAGTATATTTGATAGAAAAATTAAATGAAACAGCTGGCTTGCTTAGAAAAATTATGTTTAATGAACTTCTAAATCATAAAACACACTTACTTGGACAATCTATTTTAGTCTGGCGGGTTTCCTAACCAAGTTTATTGACCAAGAAAAACCTTTATCTCTTCATTTACCCACTATGTTTAAAGTTTTATGTTTACGTTTTGGAGCAGGAACCATGTTTATAACCTAAAACACCATGTGACGCACGTGCAGTAAATTATCCTGACGGGTTAAATTTAATCAGTAGACACCTATCTAGAATTAATTTATTATTTATTAGAATGTTTTACCTGCCTAGAATTAATTTATTATTTATTAGAATGTTTTCGGTAGAT